>CM059795.1:3744506-3749506 GCA_030435695.1 Brachymystax lenok tsinlingensis | reverse complement strand
TGTTGAAAAGATTTGGACTCAAACTGCAGCCTTGTCTCACACCTCGACTTTGTGAAAAGAATTCTGTTCTTTGGTTTTTGATTTTTATTGCACACTTGTTTTCTGTGTACATACATTTTATTAAGTCATACACCTTACCACCAAGCCCAGTTTGAAGAATTTTGTAGAATAGCCCTTCGTGCCAAATAGAATCAAATGCTTTTTAAAGTCAATAAAGCAAGCAAAAGATTTTGCCTCTTTTTTGGTGGACGTGTTTATTAATTAGTGTGTGTAAGGTGTATATATGGTCAGTAGTGCGATGGTTAGGGAGAAAGCCAATTTGACATTTACTTATTAAATTTTTTCTTGAAGAAAGGTTTGAATTCTTGAATTCAAAATGCTGCAGAAAACCTTTCCCAAGTTGCTGTTTACGCAAATTCCCCTGTAATTATTGGGGTCTGATTTGTCTCCACTTTTGTGGATAGGAGATGAGCCCTGGTTCCAGACATCAGGGAAGCAGCCAGAAGTTAAAACCATGTTGAACAATTTAAGCACAGCATTTTGCAACTCAGGTGTGCTGTTTTTCAGCATTTCATTTCTGATGTTATCTAGACCACAAGCCTTCTTTGATTTTATAGATTTGAGCTTTTCATTTAGTTCTTGTTGGCTTATTGGGTAATCTAATGGATTTTGGTTGTTTTTAATGACTGATTCAAGGATGTTCAATTTTTCTTGAATTTCTAATTGATTCTGTTGTAAGTCTTTTTGTGAAATGTTTTTGTATAGATTATCAAAATAAGTTTTCCAAATCCCTTCATCTTGTATGGCTAATTCTTGTGGCTTTGTTGTGCTTAAATTATTCCACATGTCCCAGAACTGATTTTGGTCAATTGCGTTTTCAATTTCACAAGTGTCTTGTTGGTATAATTTAATTTCTTGCTTTCAATGTATGTTTATACTGTTTCAGAGTTTCAAAGTATTCACAGCGTAGATCTGGGTTGTTTTTCTGCTTATGTTTCTCATTTGACATTTGTCTTAGGTGTTTTCTAATTGTTTTACATTCGTTATCAAACCATTCTTCAGAAACATTTTGTTTTTTGTTTCTGATGTTGCATTTCTTTGGTTTTCTCAAATTTGCTTTCGATGCTGCTTTTTGAAATATGCAATTGATGTTTTGAGTAGCCAAATTGACACCTTCTTTATTGTTTTGGTATTGTGCGTTATTGAAGAATTGTATAGAATTCATCATTTCCTTTGAATTCAATGTTTCAATGAATCTCTCTTTACTGTTTGGAGCCCATCTGTACGATTGGTCTATGTTGTAGAGTTTTTGGGCTGTTTTTTAAATTAATATTGCCGGTTAATTTCTTGAGAAACACGTTGATCTGACTGTGATCTGACAATGGTGTCTGTGGTCTGACAGTGAATGCGCTAATGGAAGAGGGTCAATGTCAGTGATGGCATAATCGACTACACTTGTCCCAAGAGCTGAGCAGTAAGTAAACTGACCTAAAGAGTCCCCTCTGATTCTACTCATTCAGCATGTACAGGCCTAAGGCTCGACAGAGATGTACTAACTCCTTCCCATTTTTGTTCAGTATTTGGTCAGACTGTTTCTATTATTTATAATAGGGCTGCTGTACAAGGAGGGGTGTCCAAATATGTGGTGGTTACCTCCGTATCAGTGTAGTCAGGCTCAGAACCTGTTCTTGCATTGAAATCTCCACAAAGAAGCACCTTACCCTCTGCCTGAAATGTAATGATTTCTGTATGGAGATTGTCAAAACTGATCATCATAATATGATGAATCTGAAGGAGGAGCGTAAGCTGCACATATGTACACATCATTGTCACAATAGATTGTACCTTTGTTAAGTTTCAACCAAATGTGATTAGTACCTTTTTCATTTCTTTCAGTGCTAAGTCCTGCTTATGCCAAATGATGATTCCACCTGAGTCTCGGCCCGTTTAACATTTTTATGTTTGATTGATGGTAGTAAACTTTCTCTATAGCCTGAGGGACACTGAGTATCTATGTCTCCACGACACCATGTTTCCAGTAGGATTATGATGTCTTGTCCCTTGATGTTTTTAATCAATTCTGGATTTGTTGGTTTATATCCAAAATGTGAAGAGTATAAACCCTGGATATTCCAAGAACTGATAGTTAATGATCTCATTTATAATAAGTGATATTCACTGGTTTGAGTAAAGTACATAGAAAAAACAAAAATAATAATATATATATATATATATATATATATACATACATATACACACACACACACCATTACATATAATTATTATTATTATACCAGTGCCAATAAAATAAAGGTTTGTTGTAAACAAATTAAATGGAATAAGATTGCCCAAAGATAAGTACAGTGCAATGCAATCTGCAACCCTGTGTGTGTGTGTGTGTGTGTGTGTGTGTGTGTGTGTGTGTGTGTGTGTGTGTGTGTGTGTGTGTGTGTGTGTGTGTGTGTGTGTGTGTGTGTGTGTGTGTGTGTGTGTGTGTGTGTGTGTGTGTGTGTGTGTGTGTGTGTGTGTGTGAATTAAAGGGTCTTCTGTCTAGCCCAGTAGTCTGCATATTAGATGCAGTAGTTGGCGCACCTCTCCTATCTCTGATTGTTCTAGGTGTCTTTTGCCAGAGGTTACTTCAGCATATGTAGGCTGATGATCTGACTGATACATGGTGTGGACTGCATCATGTGGTGTACTTCTCTGAAGGACAGTGTTCTGCCCGACCCTAGAGTAGTGGTCAGTGCTGTGTTGTGATGGGCCTGGTCTAGTAGAGCTGTGTTGTGTTGGGCCTGGTCTAGTAGAGCTGTGTTGTGTTGGGCCTGGTCTAGTAGAGCTGTGTTGTGTTGGGCCTGGTCTAGTAGAGCTGTGTTGTGTTGGGCCTGGTCTAGTAGAGCTGTGTTGTGATGGGCCTGGCCTAGTAGAGCTGTGTTGTGATGGGCCTGGTCTAGTAGAGCTGTGTTGTGATGGGCCTGGTCTAGTAGAGCTGTGTTGTGATGGGCCTGGTCTAGTAGAGCTGTGTTGTGTTGGGCCTGGTCTAGTAGAGCTGTCCTGAGGTGGGCCTGGTCTGGTAAATCTGTGCTGTGTTGGGCCTGGTCTAGTAGAGCTGTGTTGTGATGGGCCTGGTCTAGTAGAGCTGTGTTGTGATGGGCCTGGTCTAGTAGAGCTGTGCTGTAATAAGCCGTGTCTGGCTCTTCTCTCCGGGGATGGTGGGGGTACTGTTGTTTCAGAAGGTGGGGCGGGGGCCTCTGTTGCTGGGGTGATGGGTGTGTGGGTCCCTGCCAAGTGTTGCATCCTTTAGGTCCTTGGCAAAGGTTCTGATACTGTCCTGATCAAGATGTACATTATCGTGATAAATGTTGACATGTCAGAGTGGGGTGGTGAGCCATTCTGACGTTGAGCAGTGAGGCACAGTCCACAGTGATCTGATGATTTATCTTTTCAATCAACTTTCCTGGGAAGTCTTTTTCTTGGTAGGAGGGTGGACACAACTATATTGGTTGTTGGGAACATAGCCTGTGCCCGTTCTGCCACTCTTCTCACTGCCCTAGATACATTTTCACCTTTGGCATGAAGGTCGCTTGTGCCAGTGTGGATGATGATGTTGTCGGGGTGTCAATCCTGGTCTGACTGAGTAGCTGCATTGCACTGTCAGTTGTAGGACACCAGAACTTATACACCTGGTGTCTAGGGAATAATCTTTCCTGGACTAAGAACTTCCCATTTGAATCAATAAGGATTGCAGTTGTGGATGACTGTCTGGCTGGAACAGACTGGGAGGCTGGTATTCTGACCTGGGCTGGAGCATACTGGGAGGCTGGTAGGTTGACCTGGGCTGGAGCATACTGTGCTGGAGCAGACTGGGAAGCAGGTAGGCTGACAGGAGCTAGAGCAGACTTGGACGCTGGTTGGCTGACCTGGGCTGGAGCAGACTGGGTGGCTGGTTGAATGACCTGGGCTGGAGCAGACTGAGAGGCTGGTAGATTGACCTGAGCTGGAGCACACTGTGCTGTAGCAGACTGGGAAGCAGGTAGGCTGACATGGGCTAGAGCAGACTGGGACGCTGGTTGGCTGATCTGGGCTGGAGCAGACTGGTAGGCTGGTGCAGTGTCATCAGGCTGTGTGGTGGAGGCCATGCTGGTCTCAGGTTCTGCTTGTGTTGTACCAAGCTGGTGGACATGTTCTCTAGATGCAGAGGACATAATGACTAGCTGCTGGTTGAGGGTATCAATGTACCTCTCTCTTTGTTCTAGCTCCTTTCTTGTTGTGCTCAGATGGTCTCTGAGGTCATCATTTGTCTGACTCAGTTTGTCCATTCTGCTTTCTAATTTAGCAATAGATGCTCTGCTCTCCTCCCTGAACTGTTTTATCTCTTCTTTTAGTTTCTGGACAGTGTCCTCCTCTTGAAGCTTGTTCTCTCTGAGTTCTATGACCTCTGCTTGACTGAGAGAGAGGGTGTTGTGGAAACGTTGCATAGCAGGTGTTCTTGGTGTTGTAGGCATGTCCTTGGCTCTGTCTGCTGCAGGTGAGGAAGGTAGAGGGACACTGAGGGCTTCTTGCTGGGTCACAGAGACCACTGGGGCCTGCTCTTCTCCATCTCCCTCCTTGATTTTTTCCTCAGTTTCTGAGATGCTCAGCCTCTGCTTTTAGGGTAGCAAACCTTTTCTCAAAAGCCTGGAGGCTTGAATCATTGCCTTGTATCAATACAGTTCCATTATTATATATGTTTACTGTTTGATACGTGTTGCTCTGGTCAGCTTCTTCAAAGATGCTGATCTGACATCCTTGGCTGATGCCTCTCTTTTGAGAAAGGGAAATGGTTACAAATAACCCTTTTCCATATGTGCCCTCGTTTGGTATTAAATATTAAATTTGCTCGTGTTTTGCAACTAGTAAGATCTGCAAACAGGCATTCATGGTTCTGTCCCATCAACAAACCTTTGAAACTTTTCTTAGCTTTCTCTGTCTGGATATCTGGTGGGTAAACAATTTCCATAGCA
>CM059795.1:3399506-3739506 GCA_030435695.1 Brachymystax lenok tsinlingensis | reverse complement strand
CCTCCATACAGTGGAGCAGGGCGATGGGATCAGTCCTCTATCAGCCTCCATACAGTGGAGCAGGGAGATGGGATCAGTCCTCTATCAGCCTCCATACAGTGGAGCAGGGAGATGGGATCAGTCCTCTATCAGCCACCATACAGTGGAGCAGGGAGATGGGATCAGTCCTCTATCAGCCTCCATACAGTGGAGCAGGGAGATGGGATCAGTCCTCTATCAGCCTCCATACAGTGGAGCAGGGAGATGGGATCAGTCCTCTATCAGCCACCATACAGTGGAGCAGGGAGATGGGATCAGTCCTCTATCAGCCTCCATACAGTGGAGCAGGGAGATGGGATCAGTCCTCTATCAGCCTCCATACAGTGGAGCAGGGAGATGGAATCAGTCTGGTTCTGGTCGGCAGTACATGGCAGGGACAGACAGATGTCTTCTGCCAGCTCCTGTGAGTCCTTCTCATTTGGCCTTATGGTGGCTCAGGAGAGAGATAAAGACACGAGGAGGGATTGGGGAATGGCCTGCAGGAATATATTTGTTCCTGCAGGCCAGCTCTTGTGTAGTATAGAACTCCTAGGCAACAGAAAATAAACAAATTCAGCAGCACACATGAAGCAGAAATAAGGACCAGGACGACTGGAGTTCTTGGTGCTACCCTTCTACTGGCCCTGGTCGATGGAAGGAAGGCTGTTGCCTAGCAACCTGGCTGCGAGTTCTCTGGGTGTGCTAGCAGGTTGACCGTGTGCCTAATAGGCTGACAGCCAGTGTGTATTAGCAGGCCATCAGGCTGGGTGTGTTAGTACGTTGACCTTGAGAGTAGTGATGGCCTTCTCTCCAAGGTGGAGCTCAGCTCAGTTTGCCAGCCTCTCACTGTTGCCAAACTCCTTCTCCGCTGATACAGGGATTCACACCTGTCTTGACCAAACAGTTGTCATGAAATACTATCGAATGGAGCACAGTTGCAAGTGTTGTTGTAAACGAAATAATTTAATGTTGAATCTGTTTCATCCTCTCACTCTCTAATCTGGTAACTTATTTCTCTCTTCCAGAAAGATATGACGTCTGGGATGTGTCACTGAGGCGTTGTAGCAGAACCACTGGGGCTGCTGATGGCATGGCAGGAGGTTACCATGGATATGCTGTGGGAGGGGTCCAGTGAGCAGCGGAGATGCCTCTGAAGCTTGATGACATCATCCCTGTGCGTCTGGTAGCCCGGAGAAGAACCTGTTACCTGCAGATACGCCTGCCTGGATGCACACTGCAGCAAAGACAGACTCTGCTATTTGTACGATCAACACTGTAGCAGAGACTGCTAGACTCTGCTGTAGTTTGTCGTGTTAAAGAACTCTCTCTATAACACCAGATCACAGAGGAGGAGCTGATTAACTCATGTTTGCATGAGTTGATTATGTTCTATATGAGAGTATGACTACTAGGACCACTTACTGACTGACTGACTGACTTACTGGCAGGCTGGCTGACTGATTCACTGGCCGGCTGGCTGACTGTTTCACTGGCTAGCTGGCTGACTGTTTCACTGGCTAGCTTGCTGACTGATTCACTGGCTGTCAAATCAAAATGTAGGAATGGCATCCTATTCCTTATATAGTGCACTACTGTTGACCAGGACCCTATAGAACCCTTTGGGGCCCTGTGGGACCCTATGGGACCCTTTGGGGCCCTATGGGCAAAGGCAGTGCACTATACAGTTAATTTGGAAAGTATTCAGACCCCTTGACTTTTTCTACATTGTGTTACGTTACAGCCTTTTTTCCTAATCAATCTACACACAGTATCCCATAATGACATCACAGTACCCCATGACATCGCAATACCCCATAATGACATCACAGTACCCAATAATGACATCGCAATACCCCGTAATGACAAAGTGAAAACAGATTTTTTGAAAAACAGAAATACCTTATTTACATAAGTATTCAGACCCTTTGATATGACACTCGAAATTGAGCTCAGGTTCATCCTGTTTCCATTGATCATCCTTGAGATGTTTCTACAACTTGATTGGAGTCCACCTGTGGTAAATTCAATTGATTGGACATGATTTGGAAAGGCACACGCCTGTCTATATAAGGTCCCACAGTTGACAGTGCACGTTAGAGCAAAAACCAAGCCATAAGGTCAAAGGCATTGTCTGCAGAGCTGCCGAGGCACAGATCTGGGGACGGGTACCAAAATATTTATGTAGCTTTGAAGATCCCCAAGAACACAGTGGCCTCCATAATTCTAAAATGGAAAAAGTTTGGAACCACAAAGACTCTTCCTGGCCAAACTGAGCAATCGGGCGAGAAGGGCCTTGGTCAGGGAGGTGACCAAGAACCCGATGGTCACTCTAACAGAGCTCCAGAGTTCCTCTGTGAAGATGGGAAAACCTTCCAGAAGGACAATCATCTCTGCAGCACTCCACCAGTCAGGCCTTTATGGTAGAGTGGCCAGACGGAAGCCACTCCTCAGTAAAAGGCACATGACAGCCTGCGTGGAGTTTGCCAAAAGGCACCTAAAGACTCTCAGACCATGAGAAACAAGATTCTCTGGAGGAAACCTGACACCATCCCTACGGTGAAGCATGGTGGTGGCAGCATCATGCTGTGGGGATGTTTTTCAGCGGCAGGGACTGGGTGACTAGTCAGGTTTGAGGGAAAGTTGAACAGAGCAAAGTACAGAGAGATCCTTGATGAAAACCTGCTCCAGAGCTCTCAGGACCTCAGACCGGGGCGAAGGTTCACCTTCCAACAGGACAACAACCCTAAGCACACAGCCAAGACAACGCAGGTGCGGTTTCGGAACAGTCTCTGAATGTCCTTGAGTGGCCCAGGCGGAGCCCGGACTTGAACCCGATCGAACATCTCTGGAGAGACCTGAAAATAGCTCCCCATTCAACCTGACAGAGCTTGAGAGGATCTGCAGAGAAGAATGGGAGAAACTCCCCAAATACAGGTGTGCCAAGCTTGTAGTGTCATACCCAAGAAGACTCGAGGATGTAATCGCTGCAAAGGGTGCTTCAATGCTTCAACAAAGTACTGAGTAAAGGGTCTGAATACTTATGTAAATGTGATATTTCCGGTTTTCTTTTTTTGTAATTTCATTGGTCCTTTCAGGTGTCCATCATGATCCTGGTGTAGTTTCATTGGTCCTTTCAGGTGTTCATCCATCATGATCCTGTTTTTCATTTACTTCACCATGAGGACTTCTTTCTATGTAAAGGAACTTGTTGCGCTGGCATCATTAGCCTAGCGAATATGTATTTCTGATAATTTAGCAACACGACAATCAAGGTGGTTATTCAATCGTCAGTCTGTAACTGACTGTTCAGTTTACAGTAACCAACACAAAGCGTCCGAACAAACAAAGTGACGATAATATTGTTAACTAGACACTGACACTTATTTACAATTATTTAAAAAATAATAAAAATTAGTTTGACTGTTCATGATTCCATGTAAACATTACTACAGCAGAAACAATAAAGTGTATTTTGATTCCTTCCAGAAAAAAGTTCCTATCTCTTCACAAGGTTATTTCATACAGTATACGCCTACTGGTGTTGTTTGCGATACAGAATGGGCTCATCTGTTGTTGAGAGAAACGCAGCGGTTCAATCTCTTATTCTGAGCTCATTAGTTTAGCTTAGTTTACTTATACACTATCTGTGATTAGATGGATTATAGATAGCACACAGGCTAACATGCTAACCCTCACCGTGATTAGATGGATAATAGATAGCATGTTAGCCTCTGTGCTAACCCTCACCATGATTAGATGGATAATAGATAGCATGTTAGCCTCTGTGCTAACCCTCCCTGTGATTAGATGGATAATAGATAGCATGTTAGCCTCTGTGCTAACCCTCACCGTGATTAGATGGATAATAGATAGCATGTTAGCCTCTGTGCTAACCCTCCCTGTGATTAGATGGATAATAGATAGCATGTTAGCCTCTGTGCTAACCCTCCCTGTGATTAGATGGATAATAGATAGCATGTTAGCCTCTGTGCTAACCCTCCCTGTGATTAGATGGATAATAGATAGCATGTTAGCCTCTGTGCTAACCCTCACCATGATTAGATGGATAATAGATAGCATGTTAGCCTCTGTGCTAACCCTCACCGTGATTAGATGGATAATAGATAGCCCAGAGGCTAACATGCTAACCCTCACTGTGATTTGATGGATAATAGATAGCACAGAGGCTAACCCTCGCTGTGATTTAGATGGATGATAGATAGCACAGAGGCTAACATGCTAACCCTCGCTGTGATTAGACTGGCGATAAATAGCACAGAGGCTAACATGCTAACCCTCAATGTAGAAGAGTTCTCCACGGATAGCCACTCGCAGTGCTTTAATCCACCAGTGTGTTTTTAATTCACCTCAAGAGGCTCTTCCACATGGATTAAAGTCAAGGTTGATACTCACCAGAGATAATAAAGAGAGAGTTGTTCATCTAATCATTCGGATCCATGTACAACAGTAGGCCTATATAAAGCTGGCCAGGCACTCACACAACACCAGTAGCTCTCACCTCAGTGGAGCTAAGGGATTGTGTGTCTCTCTGTCTGAGTCTGTCTAACCGAGAAGGAGGTTTAGTGCTGCCATGTCAGTGGTACACGATTTACTTATTCCTCGTAGCTAACGCTGGGAGTCTTCTCTTTGGGCCACAGCTTGCCCCCCTGTCCCATGAGAGACCCATCTCTTGCAGCTCAGCCTACCAGTCGGTGGTGCAGCCCAAACCTTGATCCTCTATGGGTGAGGAGGCCGGCAGCCCGCCGGTGTGTGTTCAGATCGTGTCGATGATCTTCCTGGTGTGTTTCGGCCTGTACTGCATCGTGAAGGGCGTGTCTTTCGGCTTCTTCAACTGGTGGTATATCCTGGGAGGATCGTGTATCGTGGCGGCAGCCTTCGCATCATTCAGGGTATATGAGGTGTGTATTATCTCTGCCCAGAGGGAGATCTGTGAGGGACAGCCCTGTGGACCCAGACCATAGAGTGGTCCAGAGACTAGGGACAGCCCTGTGGACCCAGACCATAGAGTGGTCCAGAGACAGCCCTGTGGACTCAGACCATAGAGTGGTCCAGAGACTAGGGACAGCCCTGTGGAAGACAGAAGACCCTGCGAGGAGACCGTGGGGGTAACAGTCAGACACAGACTGGATTTATACTGGACACTCAACCCAGGAACACTGACCTATTCTGAACTATCTGGATATAGAATGCATAGAAATGAGGACAGAATAACTCCAGTATTACTGACTTGTGCCATGAAATGTGAACTGTGTGATTATTAGGTGGTATGCTGTGCTGTACCCATCTCTTTGCACTGTTTCGTAAGTATCATCACAGATAAGAATTTAATCGCAAAACGTTTTTTATTAATTTTAAGGATACCATTTATTTTTTTCCTAAGTAAATGATTTCCTAAAGACATTTACGTCTAATATTACAGCAGGCTGCCATGATATGTTACACTATAGAGATGTAGGATCTCTCATTTGATCACTTTATTTTGGTTGTTGGTGAATTTTCCTGCACATTTGAAAATGCGAACTTAGTGTAGTGTATTCAAGGTTTAAAAAGGCTTCTAAAGTTTGTAATTTCCACTTTTAAAATGTCAGACTTGATTTGCCCTAACGAAAAAAAAAATGTATTATAACCCACATAATAATTCACATGTCCTGTTGCTGCAAGATTATTTTCCAGCTATAGCAAAACTCGTTCAAATTAAGATCCCACA
Source organism: Brachymystax lenok tsinlingensis (assembly GCA_030435695.1). Classification (NCBI taxonomy): domain Eukaryota; kingdom Metazoa; phylum Chordata; class Actinopteri; order Salmoniformes; family Salmonidae; genus Brachymystax; species Brachymystax lenok. The sequence continues at coordinate 3,733,760 of CM059795.1, read as the reverse complement.
TCTGTAAGGTCAACAGTTCCACTGTTGTTATCGGTCAGCCAGTGACCATCATAGTCTGTGTCCCAAATGGTACTATTCCCTTCACAGTGCTCTTACTTTAGACCAGGGCCCAATGTGTAGTGCGCTACACGGTATGGGGAATAGGGTGGACGTTCATCAGAACAGAAGAATCAACAACAACAACAACAACATCTTAAACATCAACATGACCGTTTTTGGAAAGTCAGTTTTTTAATGATCGGACAAAGTTAGCACATAACTTGGAATACACAATATGCGCAAAATAAACTAAAAGTCTGTGAATCCCTTGTGGAGGATTGCTTAAACCGTGTAACTTTATAATTCCCGTAACAACGCAGTGGTAGTGGAATACTTGTACTGTAGTGTTTTTGGGTGGGGGGAGGGACAGCACAAGGTTATCCAGCTTCTTCTGCGGAGCAGTCGATACCAGCATAGGTGAACTTCTCATACAGGGTGGTGTTGACATACGTCTAGAAACAAAAGGAAGATAAATAGTGTTCTGTACTTCATTAATTGATAGAGAAAACTTGCAATGGGCTCCTGTCATACCCTGTGTCTATGTTGTGGCTATATTACTACTTACCGTAACTTCAAATTCTCTGCTGAATGTCCTATGTGTTGTTTTTTGGGGAGGGGGGGGTGAATAAGAAAAATAAAAGTGTGTTTTTACCTTCCTTTCCTCCAGCATCCTGTTGAGGGAGACCAGTATCTGTTGGAACGAGGGTCTCTCATAGGGCTTTTCTCTCCAGCACTGGCCCATTAGGTCATACCTGGACATAACACACATACGGATTTAATACATACGGCAAACAACCTTGAATCTGATTTGAAATTATTTTAATGTTTTCAAAACTGTATCCTTTATCATTCTGTCTCTATATTCTGTGTGTCTCTATATTCTGTGTGTCTCTATATTCTATGTGTCTCTATATTCTATGTGTCTCTATACACAGAATATAGAAACACATAGAATATAGAGACACACAGAATATAGAGACACAGAATATAGAGACACACAGAATACAGAGACACATATAATATAGAGACATAGAATATAGAGACACATAGAATATAGAGACAGAATATAGAGATACATATAATATAGAGACACACAGAATATAGAGACATACAGAATATAGAGACACAGCATACAGAGACACACAGAATATAGAGACACACATATTTTATGTTCTATTCTCTATATTCTATGTGTCTCTATATTCTGTGTCTCTATACACAGAATATAGAGACACACAGAATATAGAGACATAGAATATAGAGACACACAGCATACAGAGACACATAGAATATAGAGACACACAGAATATAGAGACACACAGAATATAGAGACACACAGAATATAGAGACACACAGAATATAGAGACACATAGAATATAGAGACACATAGAATATAGAGACATAGAATATAGAGAATAGAACATAAAATGTGTGTCTCTATATTCTGTGTGTCTCTGTATTCTGTATGTCTCTATATTCTGTGTGTCTCTATATTCTGTGTGTCTCTATATTCTGTGTGTCTCTATATTCTGTGTGTCTCTATATTCTATGTGTCTCTATATTCTGTGTGTCTCTATATTCTATGTGTCTCTATATTCTATGTGTCTCTGTATTCTGTATGTCTCTGTATTCTGTATGTCTCTGTATTCTGTATGTCTCTATATTCTGAATGTCTCTGTATTCTGTGTGTCTCTATATTCTGTGTGTCTCTATATTCTGTGTGTCTCTGTATTCTATGTGTCTCTATATTCTGTGTGTCTCTATATTCTATGTGTCTCTATATTCTATGTGTCTCTGTATTCTGTATGTCTCTGTATTCTGTATGTCTCTATATTCTGAATGTCTCTGTATTCTGTATGTCTCTATATTCTGTATGTCTCTGTATGTCTCTGTATTCTGTATGTCTCTGTATGTCTCTGTATTCTGTATGTCTCTGCATTCTGTATGTCTCTGCATTCTGTATGTCTCTATATTCTGTATGTCTCTGTATTCTGTGTGTCTCTGTATGTCTCTGTATTCTGTATGTCTCTGTATTCTGTGTGTCTCTGTATTCTGTATGTCTCTGTATTCTGTATGTCTCTATATTCTGTATGTCTCTGTATTCTGTATGTCTCTATATTCTGAATGTCTCTGTATTCTGTATGTCTCTATATTCTGTATGTCTCTGTATGTCTCTGTATTCTGTATGTCTCTGTATGTCTCTGTATTCTGTATGTCTCTGTATGTCTCTGTATTCTGTATGTCTCTGCATTCTGTATGTCTCTGCATTCTGTATGTCTCTATATTCTGTATGTCTCTGTATTCTGTATGTCTCTGTATTCTGTGTGTCTCTGTATGTCTCTGTATTCTGTATGTCTCTGTATTCTGTGTGTCTCTGTATGTCTCTGTATTCTGTGTGTCTCTATATTCCGTATGTCTCTGTATTCTGTATGTCTCTGTATTCTGTGTGTCTCTATACTCTGTATGTCTCTATATTCTGTGTGTCTCTATATTCCGTATGTCTCTATATTCTGTCTGTCTCTATACTCTGTGATCTCTACCGTCAGAGTCTTCAGCTGAGCCCTGATTACACTACTATCTCCAGACTACTTACACCTCGTCGTCACAGTTGAGAGGTTTCTCCAGCCGGTAGCTCTGAGGGAGTTTCTCATACAGCTCTGCACACGTCATCCCACAGTACGGAGTACCGCCTGATACACACACACACACACACCGTACAGATTACCTCCTGATACACACACACACACAGTACGGAGTACCGCCTGATACACACACACACACACACCGTACAGATTACCTCCTGATACACACACACACACAGTACGGAGTACCGCCTGATACACACACACAGTACGGAGTACCGCCTGATACACACACACACACACACCGTACAGATTACCTCCTGATACACACACACACACCGTACAGATTACCTCCTGATACACACACACACACAGTACGGAGTACCGCCTGATACACACACACACAGTACGGAGTACCGCCTGATACACACACACACACCGTACAGATTACCTCCTGATACACACACACACACAGTACGGAGTACCGCCTGATACACACACACACACCGTACAGATTACCTCCTGATACACACACACACACAGTACGGAGTACCACCTGATACACACACACACACCGTACAGATTACCTCCTGATACACACACACACACAGTACGGAGTACCGCCTGATACACACACACACACCGTACAGATTACCTCCTGATACACACACACACACAGTACGGAGTACCGCCTGATACACACACACAGTACGGAGTACCGCCTGATACACACACACAGTACGGAGTACCGCCTGATACACACACACACACCGTACAGATTACCTCCTGATACACACACACACACAGTACGGAGTACCGCCTGATACACACACACACAGTACGGAGTACCGCCTGATACACACACACACACCGTACAGATTACCTCCTGATACACACACACACACACACAGTACGGAGTACCGCCTGATACACACACACACACACACACACACACACACACCGTACAGATTACCTCCTGATACACACACACACAGTACGGAGTACCACCTGATACACAGGTCAACAGAAAATACACTGTACTTGATAAGACGCACACACAGTAATGTACACACACTGGACGTATCAGGCTGCACTTCAAATCCATTGTCAATATTGTAGATTATTATCCTGAAAACAAACCTAATTATTCTGGATGCACACCCAATTACCCTGGATACAAACCTAATTATCCTGGGAGCAAACCTAATTATCCTGGATGCAAACCTAATTATCCTGGATATAAACCTAATTATCCTGGATATAAACCTAATTATCCTGGATGCAAACCTAATTATCCTGGATACAAACCTAATTATCCTGGATATAAACCTAATTATCCTGGATGCAAACCTAATTATCCTGGATGCAAACCTAATTATCCTGGATATAAACCTAATTATCCTGGATATAAACCTAATTATCCTGGATGCAAACCTAATTATCCTGGATATAAACCTAATTATCCTGGATGCAAACCTAATTATCCTGGATATAAACCTAATTATCCTGGATATAAACCTAATTATCCTGGATATAAACCTAATTATCCTGGATATAAACCTAATTATCCTGGATGCAAACCTAATTATCCTGGATGCAAACCTAATTATCCTGGATGCAAACCTAATTATCCTGGATATAAACCTAATGATCCTGGATGCAAACCTAATTATCCTGGATATAAACCTAATTATCCTGGATGCAAACCTAATTATCCTGGATATAAACCTAATTATCCTGGATATAAACCTAATTATCCTAGATGCAAACCTAATTATCCTGGATGCAAACCTAATTATCCTGGATACAAACCTAATTATCCTGGATATAAACCTCATTATCCTGGATGCAAACCTAATTATCCTGGATGCAAACCTAATTATCCTGGATGCAAACCTAATTATCCTGGATATAAACCTAATTATCCTGGATATAAACCTAATTATCCTGGATATAAACCTAATTATCCTGGATGCAAACCTAATTATCCTGGATGCAAACCTAATTATCCTGGATATAAACCTAATTATCCTGGATGCAAACCTAATTATCCTGGGAGCAAACCTAATTATCCTGGATGCAAACCTAATTACCCTGGATTCAAACCTAATTATCCTGGATGCAAACCTAATTAACCTGGATTCAAACTTCATTATCCTGGATGCAAACCCAATTACCCTGGATATAAACCTAATTATACATGATATAAACCTAATTATACTGGATATATACCTAATTATACTGGATATAAACCTAATTATCCTGGATGCAAACCTAACTTTCCTGGATATACACCTAATTATACTGGATATAACCTTAATTATACTGGATATACACCTAATTCTCCTGAATACAAACCTAAACTGACGATCTCCCAGAGAAGTACACCATAAGACCATCTGGAGAGAAGAGAGAGAGAGAAATGATAGAGATGAAATCAGTGTACACAGTCAGTCCGTATACTGTAAATGTATTTTAAAGTTAATTCTGCAGCTGTCACTACACCAGTGTTGTGATGATAGTTTCGGTACTTTGGAACTGGAATATAACATTGCGGATAAAGTTCGGTATGAAATAGTTTAACATATACAAAGATCTGCATCACTGTACAGAGAGCTTTGCCGTTTTTAAAATAAAGTATTTGGGTGTTTTTTGAGCCGTTGTTCATCATTTTTTCAGGGGCCCCATACTACACAACGAGGATGAGGAAATGATTTGCTGTTTAGGGTAGGTTTCACAAAAAACTAGTGAAATCACAAAAAAGGTGTCTGGACCCTTCTAGAACATGCCACGGTCATTAAATTTTTTTTTTAGAGAGATTTGGTTGAAAAAAAAAAAAAAAAAACTTTTGAAAGATGCAGTACTCACACGTCACTGTTGGTGGTGTAGACACTGTAGTTCAGTGATTCTATGGCCATCCACCTGACAGGTAATCGTCCCTGTGAGTCACACACACACACACAGTAAAGATGTCTTTGTCAACAAAGTTTCAGAACTAAAGCTAATAAGAGTGGTGACAGCGGGCAGCCCAGGCGTGTCCCTCTCCCCAACTGGAAGGTAGGCTTCTGTTTGTGCCCACAGCGACCTGAGAGGATCATATGGTTTCATAGTATGGGGATTTATGTTGACATGAAGTTTGTCAGCTTCAGAAACTCTTACCATCGTCTTCTTCACATAGACCTCCTGACCTCTGGACAGACCAAAGTCGGCTATCTTGGCCACAAAGTTCTCTCCCACCAGGATGTTTCTGGCTGCCAGGTCTCTGTGGATAAACTAGAAATCACAAGAGATCTGGTCAGAATATACAACTCAACAAGAATAAATCCTACAGTATGTGCAAGTTTTATGGGATGTTATGACTAAAAGCGCACTCTCTTGTCTCTGGGATCTGAAACATAAAAAGGCACTGACCTAGTCTGGTCCCAGATCAGTTTTGGCTGTACCTAGCCTGGTCCCAGATCATTTAGGGCTGGACCTAGCCTGGTCCCAGATCAGTTTGGGCTGTACCTAGCCTGGTCCCAGATCAGTTTGGGCTGTACCTAGCCTGGTCCCAGATCAGTTTGGGCTGTACCTAGCCTGGTCCCAGATCAGTTTGGGCTGTACCTAGCCTGGTCCCAGATCAGTTTGGGCTGTACCTAGCCTGGTCCCAGATCAGTTTGGGCTGTACCTAGTCTGGTCCCAGATCAGTTTGGGCTGTACCTAGCCTGGTCCCAGATCAGTTTGGGCTGTACCTAGCCTGGTCCCAGATCAGTTTGGGCTGTACCTAGCCTGGTCCCAGATCCAGTTTGGGCTGTACCTAGTCTGGTCCCAGATCAGTTTGGGCTGTACCTAGCCTGGTCCCAGATCAGTTTGGGCTGTACCTAGCCTGGTCCCAGATCAGTTTGGGCTGGACCTAGCCTGGTCCCAGATCAGTTTGGGCTGGACCTAGCCTGGTCCCAGATCAGTTTGGGCTGGACCTAGTCTGGTCCCAGATCAGTTTGGGCTGGACCTAGCCTGGTCCCAGATCAGTTTGGGCTGTACCTAGCCTGGTCACATTTTATTTTATTTTTCACCTTTATTTAACCAGGTAGGCAAGTTGAGGACAAGTTCTCATTTACAACTGCAACCTGGCCAAAAGCAGTTCGACACATACAACAACACCACAGAGTTACACATGGAGTAAACAAACATACAAACATACAGTCATACCAGTTTGGTCTATGGCACAGTCTATGACACGGGCCACGTCTGCACTACTAACCTGTTTCTGAGCCAGGTGGTCCATGCCGCGGGCCACGTCTGCAGTACTAACCTGTTTCTGAGCCAGGTAGTCTATGCCGCGGGCCACGTCTGCACTACTAACCTGTTTCTGAGCCAGGTAGTCCCTGCCGCGGGCCACGTCTTCAGTACTAACCTGTTTCTGAGCCAGGTAGTCTATGCCGCGGGCCACGTCTGCACTACTAACCTGTTTCTGAGCCAGGTAGTCCCTGCCGCGGGCCACGTCTGCTGTACTAACCTGTTTCTGAGCCAGGTCGTCCATGCCGCGGGCCACGTCTGCACTACTAACCTGTTTCTGAGCCAGGTAGTCCCTGCCGCGGGCCACGTCTGCACTACTAACCTGTTTCTGAGCCAGGTAGTCCATGCCGCGGGCCACGTCTTCAGTACTAACCTGTTTCTGAGCCAGGTAGTCCATGCCGCGGGCCACGTCTGCAGCAAAGTGGAGCAGCTGTTGTGAGGTGAGGGTGGAGGCGGTGCTGTTAGCGATAGCGAAGGCCGGGTCAGTCTCCAACACTCTGCTCTTCCTCAGGAAGTCCAACAGGTTACCGTGAGGGGCGAACTCTATGGCCAGGTACAGATACCCTGATCAGAGATAACAGAGAGAGGTGGGTAACATTATAGCAGTAAAACCCATCTGATCAACAGTAAACCCATCTGATCAACAGTAAACCCATCTGATCAACAGTAAAACCAATCTGATCAAAAGCCCAGTAAACCCATCTGATCAACAGCCCAGTAAACCCATCTGATCAACAATAAAACCCATCTGATCAACAGTAAACCCATCTGATCAACAGTAAACCCATCTGATCAAAAATAAAACCCATCTGATCAACAGTAAACCCACCTGATCAACAATAAAACCCATCTGATCAAGAGTAAAACCCATCTGATCAACAGCCCAGTAAAACCCATCTGATCAACAGCCCAGTAAAACCCATCTGATCAACAGTAAAACCCATCTGATCAACAGTAAACCCATCTGATCAACAGCCCAGTAAACCCATCTGATCAAAAGTAAAACCCATCTGATCAACAGTAAACCCATCTGATCAACAATAAAACCCATCTGATCAACAGTCCAGTCAACCCATCTGATCAACAGTAAAACCCATCTGATCAACAGCCCAGTAAACCCATCTGATCAACAGCCCAGTAAACCCATCTGATCAACAGCCCAGTAAAACCCATCTGATCAACAGCCCAGTAAACCCATCTGATCAACAGCCCAGTAAAACCCATCTGATCAACAGCCCAGTAAACCCATCTGATCAACAGCCCAGTAAAACTCATCTGATCAACAGCCCAGTAAACCCATCTGATCAACAGTAAAACCCATCTGATCAACAGTAAAACCCATCTGATCAACAGTAAACCCATCTGATCAACAATAAAACTCATCTGATCAACAATAAAACCCATCTGATCAAAAGTAAACCCATCTGATCAACAATAAAACCCATCTGATCAACAGTAAACCCATCTGATCAACAGTAAAACCCACCTGACCAACAGTAAATCCATCTGATCAACAGCCCAGTAAACCCATCTGATCAACAGTAAACCCATCTGATCAACAATAAAACCCATCTGATCAACAATAAAACCCATCTGATGAACAGTAAACCCATCTGATCAACAATAAAACCCATCTGATCAACAGTAAACCCACCTGATCAACAATAAAACCCATCTGATCAACAGTAAAACCCATCTGATCAACAGCCCAGTAAACCCATCTGATCAACAGCCCAGTAAACCCATCTGATCAACAGCCCAGTAAAACCCATCTGATCAACAGCCCAGTAAACCCATCTGATCAACAGCCCAGTAAAACCCATCTGATCAACAGCCCAGTAAACCCATCTGATCAACAGCCCAGTAAAACTCATCTGATCAACAGCCCAGTAAACCCATCTGATCAACAGTAAAACCCATCTGATCAACAGTAAAACCCATCTGATCAACAGTAAACCCATCTGATCAACAATAAAACTCATCTGATCAACAATAAAACCCATCTGATCAACAGCCCAGTAAACCCATCTGATCAACAGTAAACCTATCTGATCAACAATAAAACCCATCTGATCAACAGTAAACCCATCTGATCAACAATAAAACCCATCTGATCAAAAGTAAACCCATCTGATCAACAATAAAACCCATCTGATCAAAAGTAAACCCATCTGATCAACAATAAAACCCATCTGATCAACAGTAAACCCACCTGATCAACAGTCCAGTAAAACCCATCTGATCAACAGCCCAGTAAACCCATCTGATCAACAGCCCAGTAAAACCCATCTGATAACAGTAAAACCCATCTGATCAACAGAGTAAAACCCATCTGATCAAACAGTAAACCCATCTGATCAACAATAAACCCATCTGATCAACACAGTAAACCCATCTGATCAACAGTAAACCCATCTGATCAACAATAAAACCCATCTGATCAACAATAAACCCATCTGATCAACAATAGTAAACCCATCTGATCAACAGTAAACCCATCTGATCAAACAGTAAACCCATCTGATCAACAGTAAACCCATCTGATCAACACAGCCCATCTGATCAACAGTAAAACCCATCTGATCAACAGCCCAGTAAAACCCATCTGATCAACAGCCCAGTAAACCCATCTGATCAACAGCCCAGTAAAACTCATCTGATCAACAGCCCAGTAAACCCATCTGATCAACAGTAAAACCCATCTGATCAACAGTAAAACCCATCTGATCAACAGTAAACCCATCTGATCAACAATAAAACTCATCTGATCAACAATAAAACCCATCTGATCAACAGCCCAGTAAACCCATCTGATCAACAGTAAACCTATCTGATCAACAATAAAACCCATCTGATCAACAGTAAACCCATCTGATCAACAATAAACCCATCTGATCAACAGTAAACCCATCTGATCAAAAGTAAACCCATCTGATCAACAATAAAACCCATCTGATCAACAGTAAAACCCACAGATCAACAGTAAACCCATCTGATCAGTCAACCCATCTGATCAACAGTAAACCCATCTGATCAACAGCTGATCAGTAAACCCATCTGATCAACAGCCCAGTAAACCATCTGATCAACAGCCAGCCATCTGATCAACAGCCCAGTAAACCCATCTGATCAACAGCCCAGTAAACCCATCTGATCAACAGCCCAGTAAAACCCATCTGATCAACAGCCCAGTAAACCCATCTGATCAACAGCCCAGTAAAACCCATCTGATCAACAGCCCAGTAAACCCATCTGATCAACAGTAAAACCCATCTGATCAACAGTAAAACCCATCTGATCAACAGAAAACCCATCTGATCAACAATAAAACTCATCTGATCAACAATAAACCCATCTGATCAACAATAAAACCCATCTGATCAACAATAAAACCCATCTGATCCCATCTGATCAACAATAAAACCCATCTGATCAACAGTAAACCCATCTGATCAACAGACCTGACCAACAGTAAATCCATCTGATCAACAGCCCAGTAAACCCATCTGATCAACAGTAAACCCATCTGATCAACAATAAAACCCATCTGATCAACAATAAAACCCATCTGATGAACAGTAAACCCATCTGATCAACAGTAAAACCCATCTGATCAACAGCCCAGTAAACCCATCTGATCAACAACAGCCCAGTAAACCCATCTGATCAACAGCCCAGTAAAACCCATCTGATCAACAGCCCAGTAAACCCATCTGATCAACAGCCCAGTAAAACCCATCTGATCAACAGCCCAGTAAACCCATCTGATCAACAGCCCAGTAAAACTCATCTGATCAACAGCCCAGTAAACCCATCTGATCAACAGTAAAACCCATCTGATCAACAGTAAAACCCATCTGATCAACAGTAAACTCATCTGATCAACAATAAAACTCATCTGATCAACAATAAAACCCATCTGATCAACAGCCCAGTAAACCCATCTGATCAACAGTAAACCTATCTGATCAACAATAAAACCCATCTGATCAACAGTAAACCCATCTGATCAACAATAAAACCCATCTGATCAAAAGTAAACCCATCTGATCAACAATAAAACCCATCTGATCAACAGTAAACCCACCTGATCAACAACCCATCTGATCAACAGTAAAACCCATCTGATCAACAGCCCAGTAAAACCCATCTGATCAACAGCCCAGTAAAACCCATCTGATCAACAGCCCAGTAAAACCCATCTGATCAACAGCCCAGTAAAACCCATCTGATCAACAGCCCAGTAAAACCCATCTGATCAACAGCCCAGTAAACCCATCTGATCAACAGCCCAGTAAAACCCATCTGATCAACAGCCCAGTAAACCCATCTGATCAACAGTAAAACCCATCTGATCAACAGTAAACCCATCTGATCAACAAGTAAACCCATCTGATCAACAATAAAACTCATCTGATCAACAATAAAACCCATCTGATCAAAAGTAAACCCATCTGATCAACAATAAAACCCATCTGATCAACAGTAAACCCATCTGATCAACAGTAAACCCATCTGATCAACAGTAAATCCATCTGATCAACAGCCCAGTAAAACCCATCTGATCAACAGTAAAACCCATCTGATCAAAACCCATCTGATCAACAAAAACCATCTGATCCAGTAAACCCATCTGATCAACAGTAAAACCCATCTGATCAACAGCCCAGTAAAACCCATCTGATCAACAGCCCAGTAAAACCCATCTGATCAACAGCCCAGTAAAACCCATCTGATCAACAGCCCAGTAAACCCATCTGATCAACAGCCCAGTAAAACCCATCTGATCAACACAGTAAACCCATCTGATCAACAGCCCATCTGATCAACAACTAAACATCTGATCAACAGTCAGTCAACCCATCTGATCAACAGTAAACCCATCTGATCAACAATAAACCCATCTGATCCCCATCTGATCAACAGTAAACCCATCTGATCAACAGTAAACATCATCTGATCAACAATACCCATCTGATCAACAGTAAAACCCATCTGATCAACAGCCCAGTAAACCCATCTGATCAACAGATAAAACCCATCTGATCAACAGCCCAGTAAAACCCATCTGATCAACAGTAAAACCCATCTGATCAACAGCCCAGTAAACCCATCTGATCAAAAGTAAAACCCATCTGATCAACAGTAAACCCATCTGATCAACAATAAAACCCATCTGATCAACAGTCCAGTCAACCCATCTGATCAACAGTAAAACCCATCTGATCAACAGCCCAGTAAAACCCATCTGATCAACAGCCCAGTAAAACCCATCTGATCAAAAGCCCAGTAAAACCCATCTGATCAACAGCCCAGTAAAACCCATCTGATCAACAGTAAACCCATCTGATCAACAGCCCAGTAAACCCATCTGATCAAAAGTAAAACCCATCTGATCAACAGTAAACCCATCTGATCAACAATAAAACCCATCTGATCAACAGTCCAGTCAACCCATCTGATCAACAGTAAAACCCATCTGATCAACAGCCCAGTAAACCCATCTGATCAACAGCCCAGTAAACCCATCTGATCAACAGCCCAGTAAAACCCATCTGATCAACAGCCCAGTAAACCCATCTGATCAACAGCCCAGTAAAACCCATCTGATCAACAGCCCAGTAAACCCATCTGATCAACAGCCCAGTAAAGCTCATCTGATCAACAGCCCAGTAAACCCATCTGATCAACAGTAAAACCCATCTGATCAACAGTAAAACCCATCTGATCAACAGTAAACCCATCTGATCAACAATAAAACTCATCTGATCAACAATAAAACCCATCTGATCAACAGCCCAGTAAACCCATCTGATCAACAATAAAACCCATCTGATCAACAGCCCAGTAAACCCATCTGATCAACAGTAAACCTATCTGATCAACAATAAAACCCATCTGATCAAAAGTAAACCCATCTGATCAACAGTAAAACCCAGCTGATCAACAGTAAATCCATCTGATCAACAGCCCAGTAAACCCATCTGATCAACAGTAAACCCATCTGATCAACAATAAAACCCATCTGATCAACAGTAAACCCATCTGATCAACAATAAAACCCATCTGATCAACAGTAAACCCATCTGATCAACAGTAAAACCCACCTGATCAACAGTAAACCCATCTGATCAACAGCCCAGTAAACCCATCTGATCAACAGTAAACCCATCTGATCAACAATAAAACCCATCTGATCAACAGTAAACCCATCTGATCAACAGTAAACCCATCTGATCAACAGTAAACCCATCTGATCAACAATAAAACCCATCTGATCAACAGCCCAGTAAACCCATCTGATCAACAGTAAACCCATCTGATCAACAATAAAACCCATCTGACCAACAGTAAAACCCATCTGATCAACAGTAAACCCATCTGATCAACAATAAAACCCATCTGATCAACAGTAAACCCATCTGATCAACAGTAAAACCCACCTGATCAACAGTAAATCCATCTGATCAACAGCCCAGTAAACCCATCTGATCAACAGTAAACCCATCTGATCAACAATAAAACCCATCTGATCAACAGTAAACCCATCTGATCAACAGTAAACCCACCTGATCAACAATAAAACCCATCTGATCAACAGCTCAGTAAAACCCATCTGATCAACAGCTCAGTAAAACCCATCTGATCAACAGCCCAGTAAAACCCATCTGATCAACAGCCCAGTAAAACCCATCTGATCAACAGCCCAGTAAAACCCATCTGATCAACAGTAAACCCATCTGATCAACAGTAAACCCATCTGATCAACAGCCCAGTAAACCCATCTGATCAAAATGAAAACCCATCTGATCAACAGTAAACCCATCTGATCAACAATAAAACCCATCTGATCAACAGCCCAGTAAACCCATCTGATCAACAGCCCAGTAAACCCATCTGATCAACAGCCCAGTAAAACCCATCTGATCAACAGCCCAGTAAACCCATCTGATCAACAGCCCAGTAAAACCCATCTGATCAACACAGTAAAACCCATCTGATCAACAGTAAAACCCATCTGATCAACAGTAAAACCCATCTGATCAACAGTTAAACCCATCTGATCAACAGTAAAACCCATTTGATCAACAGTTAAACCCATCTGATCAACAGTAAAACCCATCTGATCAACAGTAAACCCATCTGATCAACAGCCCAGTAAACCCATGTGATCAACAATAAAACCCATCTGATCAACAGTAAAACCCATCTGATCAACAGTAAAACCCATCTGATCAACAATAAAACCCATTTGATCAACAGTAAAACCCATTTGATCAACAGTTAAACACATCTGATCAACAGTAAAACCCATCTGATCAACAGTAAACCCATCTGATCAACAGTAAACCCATCTGATCAACAATAAAACCCATCTGATCAACAATAAAACCCATCTGATCAACAGTAAACCCATCTGATCAACAGTAAACCCATCTGATCAACAGCCCAGTAAACCCATCTGATCAACAGTAAACCCATCTGATCAACAATAAAACCCATCTGATCAACAATAAAACCCATCTGATGAACAGTAAACCCATCTGATCAACAATAAAACCCATCTGATCAACAGTAAACCCACCTGATCAACAATAAAACCCATCTGATCAACAGTAAAACCCATCTGATCAACAGCCCAGTAAACCCATCTGATCAACAGCCCAGTAAACCCATCTGATCAACAGCCCAGTAAAACCCATCTGATCAACAGCCCAGTAAACCCATCTGATCAACAGCCCAGTAAAACCCATCTGATCAACAGCCCAGTAAACCCATCTGATCAACAGCCCAGTAAAACTCATCTGATCAACAGCCCAGTAAACCCATCTGATCAACAGTAAAACCCATCTGATCAACAGTAAAACCCATCTGATCAACAGTAAACCCATCTGATCAACAATAAAACTCATCTGATCAACAATAAAACCCATCTGATCAACAGCCCAGTAAACCCATCTGATCAACAGTAAACCTATCTGATCAACAATAAAACCCATCTGATCAACAGTAAACCCATCTGATCAACAATAAAACCCATCTGATCAAAAGTAAACCCATCTGATCAACAATAAAACCCATCTGATCAACAGTAAACCCACCTGATCAACAGTCCAGTCAACCCATCTGATCAACAGTAAAACCCATCTGATCAACAGCCCAGTAAACCCATCTGATCAACAGCCCAGTAAACCCATCTGATCAACAGCCCAGTAAAACCCATCTGATCAACAGCCCAGTAAACCCATCTGATCAACAGCCCAGTAAAACCCATCTGATCAACAGCCCAGTAAACCCATCTGATCAACAGCCCAGTAAAACCCATCTGATCAACAGCCCAGTAAACCCATCTGATCAACAGTAAAACCCATCTGATCAACAGTAAAACCCATCTGATCAACAGTAAACCCATCTGATCAACAATAAAACTCATCTGATCAACAATAAAACCCATCTGATCAAAAGTAAACCCATCTGATCAACAATAAAACCCATCTGATCAACAGTAAACCCATCTGATCAACAGTAAAACCCACCTGACCAACAGTAAATCCATCTGATCAACAGCCCAGTAAACCCATCTGATCAACAGTAAACCCATCTGATCAACAATAAAACCCATCTGATCAACAATAAAACCCATCTGATGAACAGTAAACCCATCTGATCAACAGTAAAACCCATCTGATCAACAGCCCAGTAAACCCATCTGATCAACAGCCCAGTAAACCCATCTGATCAACAGCCCAGTAAAACCCATCTGATCAACAGCCCAGTAAACCCATCTGATCAACAGCCCAGTAAAACCCATCTGATCAACAGCCCAGTAAACCCATCTGATCAACAGCCCAGTAAAACTCATCTGATCAACAGCCCAGTAAACCCATCTGATCAACAGTAAAACCCATCTGATCAACAGTAAAACCCATCTGATCAACAGTAAACCCATCTGATCAACAATAAAACTCATCTGATCAACAATAAAACCCATCTGATCAACAGCCCAGTAAACCCATCTGATCAACAGTAAACCTATCTGATCAACAATAAAACCCATCTGATCAACAGTAAACCCATCTGATCAACAATAAAACCCATCTGATCAAAAGTAAACCCATCTGATCAACAATAAAACCCATCTGATCAACAGTAAACCCACCTGATCAACAATAAAACCCATCTGATCAACAGTAAAACCCATCTGATCAACAGCCCAGTAAAACCCATCTGATCAACAGCCCAGTAAAACCCATCTGATCAAAAGCCCAGTAAAACCCATCTGATCAACAGCCCAGTAAAACCCATCTGATCAACAGTAAAACCCATCTGATCAACAGCCCAGTAAACCCATCTGATCAAAAGTAAAACCCATCTGATCAACAGTAAACCCATCTGATCAACAATAAAACCCATCTGATCAACAGTCCAGTCAACCCATCTGATCAACAGTAAAACCCATCTGATCAACAGCCCAGTAAAACCCATCTGATCAACAGCCCAGTAAAACCCATCTGATCAAAAGCCCAGTAAAACCCATCTGATCAACAGCCCAGTAAAACCCATCTGATCAACAGTAAAACCCATCTGATCAACAGCCCAGTAAACCCATCTGATCAAAAGTAAAACCCATCTGATCAACAGTAAACCCATCTGATCAACAATAAAACCCATCTGATCAACAGTCCAGTCAACCCATCTGATCAACAGTAAAACCCATCTGATCAACAGCCCAGTAAACCCATCTGATCAACAGCCCAGTAAACCCATCTGATCAACAGCCCAGTAAAACCCATCTGATCAACAGCCCAGTAAACCCATCTGATCAACAGCCCAGTAAAACCCATCTGATCAACAGCCCAGTAAACCCATCTGATCAACAGCCCAGTAAAGCTCATCTGATCAACAGCCCAGTAAACCCATCTGATCAACAGTAAAACCCATCTGATCAACAGTAAAACCCATCTGATCAACAGTAAACCCATCTGATCAACAATAAAACTCATCTGATCAACAATAAAACCCATCTGATCAACAGCCCAGTAAACCCATCTGATCAACAATAAAACCCATCTGATCAACAGCCCAGTAAACCCATCTGATCAACAGTAAACCTATCTGATCAACAATAAAACCCATCTGATCAAAAAGTAAACCCATCTGATCAACAGTAAAACCCAGCTGATCAACAGTAAATCCATCTGATCAACAGCCCAGTAAACCCATCTGATCAACAGTAAACCCATCTGATCAACAATAAAACCCATCTGATCAACAGTAAACCCATCTGATCAACAATAAAACCCATCTGATCAACAGTAAACCCATCTGATCAACAGTAAAACCCACCTGATCAACAGTAAACCCATCTGATCAACAGCCCAGTAAACCCATCTGATCAACAGTAAACCCATCTGATCAACAATAAAACCCATCTGATCAACAGTAAACCCATCTGATCAACAGTAAACCCATCTGATCAACAGTAAACCCATCTGATCAACAATAAAACCCATCTGATCAACAGCCCAGTAAACCCATCTGATCAACAGTAAACCCATCTGATCAACAATAAAACCCATCTGACCAACAGTAAAACCCATCTGATCAACAGTAAACCCATCTGATCAACAATAAAACCCATCTGATCAACAGTAAACCCATCTGATCAACAGTAAAACCCACCTGATCAACAGTAAATCCATCTGATCAACAGCCCAGTAAACCCATCTGATCAACAGTAAACCCATCTGATCAACAATAAAACCCATCTGATCAACAGTAAACCCATCTGATCAACAGTAAACCCACCTGATCAACAATAAAACCCATCTGATCAACAGCTCAGTAAAACCCATCTGATCAACAGCTCAGTAAAACCCATCTGATCAACAGCCCAGTAAAACCCATCTGATCAACAGCCCAGTAAAACCCATCTGATCAACAGCCCAGTAAAACCCATCTGATCAACAGTAAACCCATCTGATCAACAGTAAACCCATCTGATCAACAGCCCAGTAAACCCATCTGATCAAAATGAAAACCCATCTGATCAACAGTAAACCCATCTGATCAACAATAAAACCCATCTGATCAACAGCCCAGTAAACCCATCTGATCAACAGCCCAGTAAACCCATCTGATCAACAGCCCAGTAAAACCCATCTGATCAACAGCCCAGTAAACCCATCTGATCAACAGCCCAGTAAAACCCATCTGATCAACAGCCCAGTTAACCCATCTGATCAACAGTAAAACCCATCTGATCAACAGTAAAACCCATCTGATCAACAATAAAACCCATCTGATCAACAGTAAAACCCATTTGATCAACAGTTAAACCCATCTGATCAACAGTAAAACCCATCTGATCAACAGTAAACCCATCTGATCAACAGCCCAGTAAACCCATGTGATCAACAATAAAACCCATCTGATCAACAGTAAAACCCATCTGATCAACAGTAAAACCCATCTGATCAACAATAAAACCCATTTGATCAACAGTAAAACCCATTTGATCAACAGTTAAACACATCTGATCAACAGTAAAACCCATCTGATCAACAGTAAACCCATCTGATCAACAGTAAACCCATCTGATCAACAATAAAACCCATCTGATCAACAATAAAACCCATCTGATCAACAGTAAACCCATCTGATCAACAGTAAACCCATCTGATCAACAGCCCAGTAAACCCATCTGATCAACAGTAAACCCATCTGATCAACAATAAAACCCATCTGATCAACAGTAAACCCATCTGATCAACAATAAAACCCATCTGATCAACAATAAAACCCATCTGATCAACAACCCAGTAAAGCCCATCTGATCAACAGCCCAGTAAAACCCATCTGATCAACAGTAAAACCCATCTGATCGATGTTGTCATTAGATTACCTCTGTGTTCACAGGCTCCCAGTAGGTTGATGATGTTGGGGTGGTGGCCCAGTTTACACAGCACCTCCAGCTCCCCTGCAAAGTCCCTGTGGTCGTCTTTAGAGGCATACTCTGTGGGACACACACACACCCACGAGAGACACACACACCCACGAGAGACACACACACACAGAGTTGTGACACTAAAGTCTCTGTGGTTGTCTTTAGAGGCATACTCTGTCAGACACACAAATCACTGACTGTGCCTTTAAGTCTCAGAAATATACCAAGGTTGTGTCTTCCAGGATCGTTATCGATGGGGAGACATTCAATCTATTCATTCAGTGATTCACTAATTCATGAATTCACCCATCCATTTATCAGTCCATTCAATTGTCTGTCTGTCCGTCCATCCATTTATCAGTCCATTCAACTGTCCGTCTGTCCGTCCGATCATCCATTTATCAGTCCATCCATTTATCCATCCATCCATTCCAGGAGCACAACCTCACCTTTCATGCGTTTGATAGCAGCGTCCATCCTCAGCCCGTCCTTCTTAATGCGGGCTTTGAGCACCTGGCCAAAGTTTCCCTCTCCGATGACGTCCTGGAATTTGATGTCGCTCCACTCCAGGGTGGGGTAGGCCACGGACTTCTCTGGGTTCTTATTTTTCTTACTGGGCAGGTTGAGAGAGCCAGAACTGAACTGGACCACTGGCTCCTCTCTCTACACATGGAAAATAAGAAAATCCATGATATTTCTAGAAATGTCATAACTTGTGATCATTCATATATCTGTGTTTATAGTATGTACAGTACGAAGCAATGCTAGAGAGATGTAGAATAGGATAGGATAGAATACTTTCTTGCCCTCGAGTGAGCTTGTCTTCCACAATTGAAAAGCTTTCTGAAACAATGGGATAGATAGCCAGGACAACCCAACCTACCAGTGGGTTCTGAAAAGCCTGAGAGTCAAGACAACTTTGTTTGATTGCCCCTGGGGGGTATACATCAAGTTGTATTGATCTGGACTCACCACTATATTCTGGAAGGCTTGGACCATGCGGCGCTGGAAGGTGGCTCTCTTCAGCTGCAGGACGATACAAAAGGCCAGTAGGATGGTGATGCAGGTCATGCCGGCTGAACCCAGGATGGCATAGAACAGCATGTTGCCCTCGCTGCCAAGCCCAGCCAGACCTGGGAGAGGAGGGGGAGAGAGGAGGGGAGGAGAGGAGAGGAGGGGAGGAGAGGAGAGGAGAGGAGAGGAGGGGAGAGGGGGAGTGGAGAGGAGGAGAGGAGGGGAGGGGAAGGGAGGGGAGGGGAGGGGAGGGGAGAGGAGAGGAGGTGGAATGGGTTTCAAACATAGTGTACGCACATCCAATAACTTGGCTTAAAGCTTCCTGTGGGTAAAGCCTGATGAAGACCTTTGGGTCGAAACGTTGCACAATAAAACTGCGGAAGCATTCATCAGTGTGTATCTTGGAGGGAAATATGTTGGCTACAGTCATTTGTTTGGAAACGTTACTACTTAGTCCCCAGTAGTGTGTCACATTCATGGTCGTCGTGATATGAGGTTTTGTGTGATGTATTGTGGGTAACTAACTTAATGGTGTGATGTATTGTGGGTAACTAACTTAATGGTGTGATGTATTGTGGGTAACTAACTTAATGGTGTGATGTATTGTGGGTAACTAACTTAATGGTGTGATGTATTGTGGGTAACTAACTTACTGGTGTGATGTATTGTGGGTAACTAACTTAATGGTGTGATGTATTGTGGGTAACTAACTTACTGGTGTGATGTATTGTGGGTAACTAACTTAATGGTGTGATGTATTGTGGGTAACTAACTTACGAGAGCTCTCCTGCAGTGTCATGGTCCGGAGGGGGATCTGAGGTTTCTCTAGACTCGCCCCCATGTTGTTCTTGGACCAGAACTCCACCAGGTACGGAGTGTCAGGTTTCAGACCACGCAGCTGGAACTGCATCTGATTGGCTACCTGACCCTGTAGCCCCTCCCCCTGCTGAGGAACGTTGATCTCTGCCAGCTGGCTGTAGTCGGCCAGGGTGTTGTCTTGGAAACGCAGCATCACCTAAGGAGCACATTGGAAAGAAGGCTGCAGGTTTATTTTTGTGCTAAATTCTAGTAGATTGTTCTAGTGAACTGTTGTCTCTGGTTGGAGCGGCTTTATATTAATTTTAATTAGAAAATCAATTCAAATAATCAATCAATCAATCAATGACCTTGGAGATGGAGTGACCCTCGGCCAGAGACCAGGTAACGATGGCTGAGGTGTCTGTTATGTTGCAGCTCCTGATGGCGGACGGGGCTGGGGGCAGCTCTGACAGAACCGACGGGATAGGGCCGGTGTTAGAGTGGGTCGCTTTGAGGCAAGTCGAAGAAATGAAAGCTGCTCTAGCTTTGTGTGTGGTGTGTGTGTGTACAGTAGGATTTTGTAGAAGACATCTGTAGCACCATAGTAGCCCTGTGGCAAGCTGGAGACACATGCAGAAAAACTATACATTGCTATTTTATAAAAACAAGCAAAACTAAATCATTGTAGTCAAGATCAGAATCAGATCAGAATCTCTGGTGCTGCTTTCATATTCATTGGACAGATCGTCCTCCACTGGTCCTCGAGTCGTTAAACCGGATAAAGATGTGTTTTCATTACCGTTGCTGAGTGTCCATGCAGAGACAGGCTGGCTGTGTTGTCCCACTGACACCGTCATCATCCTCACCCTACACTCATACTTGTGTCTGGGCTTCAAGTCTGGCAGCTTCAGGCCAGTGGAGTTGGCTGGGAGCTGGTAGGTCTTAATGGTCCCAGGGTCCGAGCTCTGAACACACTCCACCTGGTAATAGAATAATATCATACTTCCATTTAGAATCACCGTTATTCGTAGCGGGAATTTGACCTGGTGAAATGGTGTTTGACATAGTCTTACAATAGACAAAATAACGCACACTACATTTACACACTGTAACAGATGCTTTTAACCAGAAGCAACGTACAGTACAGTGAGTGTATACATTTTAATGTATGTGACCCAGGTGGGAATTTAACCCGTATCACACTCTTACCAAACTGAGACACACAGGGGCACTTACCTGGTAGGTCCAGTCCTCCGTAGCCGACCCAGGCCCCATCACACGGTCCCAGGACAGACTCAGGGAGGTTTGGGATTCAGGGACCAGCCTCACCCCCGAGGGGAGCGGGAGGTCTGGAGAGGGGGAAGGGAGGAGGGAAACGTTGAGGTAATTTAAACCTGATACACGGCTGTCTAACGGTCATAGGAGTCTACAGCCATGTCTCAGGGTTAGAGGTCATTGGGAGACTGGGATGCCCGCCATAGGTCAGTTGATTTAGTAGTTACAGTTGAAGTCGGAAGTTTACATACACTTAGGTTGGAGTCATTAAAACTCATTTTTCAACCACTCCACACATTTTCTGTTAACAAACTATAGTTTTGGCAAGTCGGTTAGGACATCTACTTTGTGCTTGACACAAGTAATTTTTCCAACAATTGTTTACAGACAGATTATTTCACCGGTTCTTACCACAGAACTAGAATGTTAGTGAATTAAAATTATTTGGATCGTATGGTTCTATGGTTCTTACAAAGCCATTCTAATTCTATGGTTCTCACAAAGCCATTCTAATTCTATGGTTCTCACCAAGCATCTGTGTGGAGAAGCTGGCCTCTGGACCTGGAAACCCCGCCCCTCCGGCGCCATTGCGACTCAGCTGGATGAAGGTGGTGTAGTGGGTCATCGGAGACAGGTTCTCTAGCTTCACCACTGGACCAACCACTGAGAGAGAGGGAGGGAGAAAGAGAGGGTGGATAGAGAGAGAATACGAGGGGGGAGAGAGAGAGAAATAGAGGGAGGGAGAGAGAGAAATAGAGGGAGAGAGAGAGAGAGAGAGAGAGAGAGGGGGATGGGGAGAGAGAGAGAGAGAGAGAGAGAGAGAGAGAGAGAGAGAGAGAGAGAGAGAGGGGGATGGAGAGAGAGGGGAGAGAGAAATAGAGGGGGCGAGAGAGATGGAGAGAGAGAGGGGGGAGAGAGTCATCACTTACATCCCTCAATGACTCCATATGATGCTGTTGCCAATAGTTTCTACATGCAAAGAAAACATACGTGGAAGGGGACATTCTGGAACCAATGATGGTAGTTTCCAACACACAATAGCACACCTCCGGGAGATGACATCATTATAATTGTTCGGTACAGTCATGATGACAAGTGGGATACATTTTCAGGAAACGTTTACTGAAGCTCACAGGAATGTGATATCTCTGTCACACTTCATGGGTAACATTTAGCAAATCATTATCCATCCTTTGAGACCAGGGACCATCAGAGTAGAAGAGCTACTCCCTTGTCCATATAATCCTATTCATTATAAAGGCCTGTTCATGTAGTTGCTCTCCTACTCTGAGGAATGGAGCCATGGCAGTACTGAACATCAGGAAAGAGTTCATGTCTGTAATGTATAGCAGTTCCCAAACATTTTCTTCATTTTTTAAGGAACTCAGTCCGGCTTTAAACTTACTCTTGATAGTTGTAAATAGTAGAATGCAACAAGGTGCAATTTCTATATTGGGTAGTGCATCATCAGTTCCTCTTGTCAGGTTAGTTATTTCATACCTTTAGAGAGCTATTTATAACTAGTCAGAAATGTCCCGATCAACTAGCCCATGTCAGCTAACATGTTTTTAACCCATAGATATTGTTGTCATTTTTCAGTCACTCAAATATCACATGAATACACATTAGACATGGCAAAACGTATAGAATTGCAAGAAGATTAGCTTTAGACCTGCAAAATGATCTCCACCAACAAGAGTGGTGTGTCATGAACAGTGCTTGTGCCCATAGAAATACACACGAAGGCGGGATGTTCCCCAATGCTGGAGTAAAACTGTTTGGGAACTCCTGGTGTACAGTACAGGTAAGAGTTCATGTCTGTGGTGTACAGTACAGGTAAGAGTTCATGTCTGTGGTGTACACTACCTTCAATGGTCTTCCATACAGAGGTATTGACCTGCTTGTAGATGACCTTGACAGAGGTCACTGGTCCATCTCCTGTGTACGGCTCCTTGTTGACCAGCACAACCAGGTGATACGGACCACTACTGTTCAACATGGGAGGATACTGGGGCATCGGAGGGACTGAGAGAAAGAGAGGATGAGAGAAGAGAAGTGTTCCACATTCACAAAATGGAAGACATTTTCAAGAAAAAGACCAAGAAGGAGGAGGCGAAGGAGGAGACGAAGGAGGAGACGAAAGAGGAGACTAAGGAGGAGACGAAGGAGGAGACGAAGGAGGAGACGAAGAGGAGACGAAGGAGGAGACGAAGGAGGAGACGAAGAGGAAGGAGGAGACAAAGGAGGAGACGAAGGAGGAGGTGAAGAGGAAGGAGGAGACGAAGGTGATGGAGGAGACGAAGGAGGAGACGAAGGAGGAGACGAAAGAGGAGGTGAAGAGGAAGGAGGAGACAAAGCCGAAGCAGGTTTTCTCCTACCTTTGACGTTGACCATGAACTCTCTCTCTGCCTGCCCAGCTGTAGTTTTCACCTGACAGATCCAACGACCAGTATCTCTCTCAGTGATCTTATCCACCCTGAACTTAGAAGTGGTCTGGTCATTCACCATATCAGTGTCAAATGCCTAGGAAAACATCAATCCAACCATAGAAATAGAATCACATATTAGTGCTGTGAATTAAGCATTTGATAAGAAGAAATGGCTAATGGAGTGATTGCTAATCGTGGTGATTGCTAATCATTGCTAATGCTAATTATTTTTTAATTATCAAATAAACTTCCATCTACATAAAGAAACACATACATATCCAATTTGATAATTTCTCTGCTACTTACATAGCTTGGTCCCAAATCCATTTGTGCTGTCTTGACACCGATGTGTCCATGACCAGGAGTTGACAAGACAGCACAAACAGATGTGGGACCAGATTTACACTTACATATATTCTGGTTTTGTCTGGTTTGAGTAGGATGATCTCCCTGTGTAGAGGAGCTGGTTGGCCCGTGGCGCTACAGTTGACAATGTACTGAACCCCAGCATTCAACTCTGTATCCATGAGGTTACTGACTACGACAGGTGCCCTGTCTAAAGGCAACATCATCATCATCATCATCATCATCAACATTATCAGCAACAACATCCTCAACATTATCAACAACAACAGCATCATCATCAACATCAACATTATCAGCAACATCAACATTATCAGCAACAACAGCAACATCAACATTATCAACAACAACAACAGCAACATTATCAACAACAACAGCAACATTATCAACAACAACATCATCAACATTATCAACAACAACATCATCAACATTATCAACAACAACAGTAACATTATCAACAACAACAGCAACATTATCAACAATGACATCATCAACATTATCAACAACAACAGCAACATTATCAACAACAACAACAGCAACATTATCAACAGCAACATTATCAACAACAACATTATCAACAACAACAGCAACATTATCGACAACATCATCATCAACATTATCAACAACAACATTATCAACAACGACATCATCAACATTATCAACAACAACATCATCAACATTATCAACAACAACAACAGCAACATTATCAACAACAACAGCAACATTATCAACAACAACATCATCAACATTATCAACAACAACATCATCAACATTATCAACAACAACAGCAACATTATCAACAACAACATCATCAACATTATCAACAACAACATTATCAACAACAACAGCAACATTATCAACAACATCATCATCAACATTATCAACAACAACAGCAACATTATCAACAACAACATCATCAACATTATCAACAGCAACATTATCAACAACGACATCATCAACATTATCAACAACAACATCATCAACATTATCAACAACATCATCATCAACATTATCAACAACAACAACAGCAACATTATCAACAATAACATCGTCAACATTATCAACAACAACAACAACAACAACAGCAACATTATCAACAACATCAACATTATCAACAACAACATCAACATTATCAACAACATCAACATTATCAACAACAACAGCAACATTATCAACAACATCAACAGCAACATTATCAACAACATCAACATTATCAACAACAACAACAACATCAACATTATCAACAGCAACATTATCAACAACAACATCATCAACATTATCGACATCATCAACATTATCGACAACAACAACAGCAACATTATCAACAACAACATCATCAACATTATCAACAACATCATCAACATTATCAACAACAGCAACATTATCAACAACGACATCATCAACATTATCAACAACAACATCATCAACATTATCAACAACATCATCATCAACATTATCAACAACAACAACAGCAACATTATCAACAATAACATCGTCAACATTATCAACAACAACAGCAACATTATCAACAACATCAACATTATCAACAACAACATCAACATTATCAACAACAGCATTATCAACAACAACAGCAACATTATCAACAACAGCAACAGCAACATTATCAACAACATCAACATTATCAACAACAACAACAACATCAACAACATCAACAACAACATTATCAACAACAGCAACATCAACATTATCAACATCATCATCAACAACATCATCAACAACATTATCAGCAACAACAACAGCAACATTATCAACAACAACATCAACATTATCAGCAACAACAACAACAGCAACATTATCAACAACAACATCAACATTATCAACAACAACAACATCATCAACATTATCATCAACAACAACAACAGCAACAGCAACATTATCAACAACAGCAACATCAACATTATCAACAACAACATCATCAACATTATCAACAACAACATCAACAACAACAGCAACATTATCAACAACAACATCAGCAACATTATCAACAACAACAACACCATCAACAACAACAGCAACGTACTGAATTCTTAAATCCAGGGGAACAGTAACAGCATCAGCATAGCTTTAATATGACAGTGGAGAGTTTGTGGAGTTGAAGTCACTAAGTTTTTACCTTCTTTCTCACAGCGAGCACCGTGTCGTCCCTTGCATACACAGCCACTGAACCGGTCACACTTTCCCTTGTCTCCACATTCACACGTCAGCTTGCAGTCGGCTCCATAGAACCCTGGAGAACAAGCTGGAGACGCAGGGACAAACACAGAAATACATGACAGTACTATCTATGAATAGCAAACCACTGTAGTTTAGCAATAAGAAAGGTGATCGACTATTGCAACCCCAACCAGATAGGATACCATACTTTATGGTAGCCTGGTCCCAGATCTGATTGTGTCGTCTTGCCAACTCTTACTTTATGGTAGCCTGGTCCCAGATCTGATTGTGTCGTCTTGCCAACTCTTACTTTATGGTAGCCTGGTCCCAGATCTGATTGTGTCGTCTTGCCAACTCTTACTTTATGGTAGCCTGGTCCCAGATCTGATTGTGTCGTCTTGCCAACTCTTACTTTATGGTAGCCTGGTCCCAGATCTGATTGTGTCGTCTTGCCAACTCTTACTTTATGGTAGCCTGGTCCCAGATCTGATTGTGTCGTCTCGCCAACTTATACTTCATGGTAGCCTGGTCCCAGATCTGATTGTGCCGTCTTGCCAACTCTTAATTTATGGTAACCTGGTCCCAGATCTGATTGTGCCGTCTTGCCAACTCTTACTTTATGGTAGCCTGGTCCCAGATCGCTTACAGTCATTGATGATAATGACAACCATAGGAGCATAATGAGAATGATAGCATGAACTGATCTGGGACCACCAGATCACAACTCCATTGTCCATTTTCATTGCAATTCACTAACATATCAATGTACAGTATATCAGTGTAGAAACATGTCCTCTCCCCTCACCTTCACTACAGTTGAATCCTCTCCAGCCAGTACCACAGGAGCAGCCGTATGGGTCTCTCTGACAGAACACCATGGACCTGCAGTATCCGTCTCTACACCACTCCTTACACGTCCTCCCAAATTTACCTTCGCCACACACTGGAAAATAAATGACAGTTTGAATTAGATTTAGGTTTATTTGGACATATTCAGAAATGTGGGTACATATGCAGAAATATAGATCAAAATGTAATGTCATTCAATATGCTAACAAATACTTAAAAAGAGATCGTCCTAAATATATGGACCGTGCATCACCATTAAGGCACTAAAATCACTAAATACACATGCTACTGTAAATGTATTTAGTGATTATAGAGGGTAATTTGCTTAGCTTGGCAGCTCTTGGTTAGCAGATAGTGCCCTGACCACACCACACACTGTAAAACAAATGACATTCTAGCATTCTAAAATCATTAGCAACATTCCATGGTGATGTGGAAACATTCCAAAGAGCGAGATAAGAGACCAAAGCACTAAATCACATGGCACATAATCAGCCAGGATACATTTAGTAGACAATAAACCACATTCCCTTCGGGACAATAACGTTTTCTATCAACATTAATTCCTGTAATGGGGCGGCAGGGCGGCAGGTAGCCCAGTGGTTAGAGCGTTAGGCCAGTAACCAAATGGTTGCTAAATCGAATCCCTGAGCTGACAAGGTAAAAAAAATCTGTTGTTCTGCCCCTGAACAAGGCAGTTAACCCACTGTTCCTAGGCCGTCATTGTAAATAAGAATTTGTTCCTAACTAGCTTGCCTAGTTAAAGAAAGGTTAAATAAAAATAAATAAATACAAAATAAAAATGATAAATAACAGGTACAAGAAAAATAGGACATGCATATAACCTCAACAATCACACACGTGATTCAGACCCCTTGACTTTTCCCACATTCTATTGGTTACAGCCTTATTATAAAATATATATATTTATTCTTTTTTTTCTTCTCATCAATCTACACACAACACCCCATAATGACATCACAATACCCCATAATGACATCACAACACCCCATAATGACATCACAACACCCCATAATGACATCACAATACCCCATAATGACATCACAATACCCCATAATGACATCACAATACCCCATAATGACATCACGATACCCCATAATGACATCACAATACCCCATAATGACATCACAATACCCCATAATTACAAAGCAAAAACAGGTTTATACATTTTTAGCAAATGTATAAAAAAAAGTATTCAGACCCTTTACTCAGTACTTTGTTGAAGCACCTTTGGCAGCGATTACAGCCTCGAGTCTTCTTGGGTATGACGCTACAAGCTTGGCACACCTGTATTTGGGGAGTTTCTCCCATTCTTCTCTGCAGATCGTCTCAAGCTCTCTCAGGTTTGATGTGGAGCGTCGCTGCACAGCTATTTTCAGATCTCTCAAAATCATGTCAAATTATATTGGTTACATACACATATTTAGCAGATGTTATTGCAGGTAAAGCTAAAAAACACAACAACAAAAAATACTGCAAAGTTGCTTAGGAGCTAGAAGCAGAGCATGTCTGTCGGCGCCATCTTTCCATCTTTAGAACCTCCTGGAGATGTTCGATCCCGTTCAAGTCCGGGCTCTGGCTGGGCAACTCAAGGACATTCAGAAACTTGTCCCAAAGCCACTCCTGCGTTGTCTTGGCTGTGTGCTTAGGGTCATTGTCCTGTTGGAAGGTGAACCTTCACCCCAGTCTGAGGTCCTGAGCGCTCAGGAGCAGGTTTTCATCAAGGATCTCTCTGTACTTTGCTCCGTTCATCTTTCGCTCGATCCTGACTAGTATCCCAGTCCCTGCCGCTGAAAAACATCCCCACAGCATGATGCTGCCACCACCATGCTTCACCATAGGGATGGTTCCAGGTTTCCTCGGACGTGACGCTTGACATTCAGGCCAAAGAGTTCAATCTTGGTTTCATCAGACCAGAGAATCTTGCTTCTCATGGTCTGAGAGTCTTTAGGTGCCTTTTGGCAAACTCCAAGCGGGCTGTCATGTGCCTTTTACTGAGGAGTGGCTTCCGTCTGGCCACTCTACCATAAAGGCCTGATTGGTGGAGTGCTGCAGAGATGGTTGTCCTTCTGGAAGGTTCTCCCATTTCCACAGAGGAACTCTAGAGCTCTGTCAGAGTCTGGTTCTTGGTCATCTCCCTGATCAAGGCCCTTCTCCCCCCGATTGCTCAGTTTGGCCAGGCAGCCAGCTCTAGGAAGAGTCTTGGTGGTTCCAAACTTCTTCCATTTAAGAATGATGGAGGCCACTGTGTTCTTGGGGACCTTCAATGCTGCAGAAATATTTTGGTACCCTTCCCCAGATCTGTGCCTCGACATAATCCTGTCTCAGAGCTCTAAGGACAATTCCTTCGACCTCATGGCTTGGTTTTTGCTCTGACATGCACTGTCAACTGTGGGACCTTATATAGGCAGATGTGTGCCTTTCCAAATCATGTCCAATCAATTGAATTTACCACAGGTGGACTCCAATCAAGTTGTAGAAACATCTCAAGGATGATCAATGGAAACAGGATGCACCTGAGCTCAATTTCGAATCTCATAGCAAAGGGTCTGAATACTTCCATAAGGTATTTATATTTATTTATAGAAAGTCTATGGCAGGACTTGAAAATTGATTTCTAGCAAGGATCAACAACCAACTTGACAGAGCTTGAAAAATGTAAAAAAGAATAATGGGTAAATATTTTACAATCCAGGTGTGCAGAGCTCTTAGAAACGTGCCCAAAAAGACAGCCGTAATCACTGCCAAATGTGTTTCTAACATGTATTGACTCAGGGGGGTGAATACTTATCGAATCAATATATATTAGTGGTTTATTATTCATTTATTATTTATAAATGGTAGAATTTTTCTTCCACTTTGACATTACAGAGTATTTTGTATAAATCGTTGACCAAAAATAACAATTAAATACATTTTAATCCCACTTTGTAACACAACAAAATGTGGAAAGAGTCAAGGAGTTTGAATACTTTCTGAAAGCTCTGTAGATCCACAGATAAGAGATGTACCGTAATACCTTCTGAAGGCTCTGTAGATCCACAGATAAGAGATGTACCGTAATACCTTCTGAAGGCTCTGTACATCCACAGATAGGAGATGTACCGTAATACCTTCTGAAGGCTCTGTACATCCACAGATAGGAGATGTACCGTAATACCATCTGAAGGCTCTGTACATCCACAGATAAGAGATGTACCGTAATACCTTCTGAAGGCTCTGTACATCCACAGATAAGAGATGTACTGTAATGGCATTGAGCATTTACAGAAATGTTGAATAATTGTCCCTGTCAAATAAATAGAATAAATACAATTAAATGATGTGCTTTTTACCAACTGGGAAAACATAGTGACACACATGCAGAACTCCCCGGTGTACAGCTAGTACAGATACAGTGAGACCCTAATAGAGGACGGGCTGTTTTTTTACCAGTGTCACAGGTGTGTCCCTTGAAACCGGGTGGACAGATACACTCGCCTGTCTCGTCATGACAGACCCCTCCGTTAGAGCACCGAGGACAGCCATGTTCACAGCTAGGACCCCACAGGCCAGGCTTACATTCTAGGATTCAAACATAAAACACTCGTTAGGAAGCAATTCTCTAGGCTGAGGGGGACGTTTTGGTCTGCAATGGATACACTTTACTTGGGTTGAGTCAATTCTAAATGGTCAATTGAATTTCCAATGTGGTTATCAGATGAAGTTTTCATAAAAAACTGACATAATAAGCAACATTGGGTAGTACTACAAAAGTATTTTGTAGAACGTACAGTAGTATTGGGTAGTACTACAGTAGTATTGGGTAGTATTGTGTAGTACTAACTTCTGACAATGAGCCTGGTGATGGCTGATGTGGACTTGGCTCCAGCGATGGACCTGGCTGTGTAGAGTCCTGCGTCTGAGGACTTCACTCCCTGGACGGGGTACACCAGGATGTCTGGGATCTCATTCTTAGGCACTGAGTGGATGAAGGAGCCTGGGAGAGACAATACGTTTTACTGAGGAGGAGTCCGATGATCAGTATTAACATGAGGGGTTTGTTAGGTCTTGCGTAGGTTCAACTGAGATAGGAACGATAGTAAACCTGAACTTGGTTAAAATAATTGTTTAATACAAAAGTTAATGAATGGCAAATACAATTTCCGTATATACGGGTTCCCTGTAACATCTCGCAGGATGAACACAAAGAACTGCCTTTCTGCTGATAACATGGGTATATGTTCTGACAGAGTTAGTTCCTGCTTCGTGAGCCGGCCTATCAGAACAGTGCCTGGGCGTGGTTTAGACTTGCCGGGCCAATCATTGTCACATGGGCTGGTCCCCCTTTTGGCGCTCTGTTTGATTTATCTTCCTTCTTGACATGTCAGTACTTTTGCACCAGCCAGGGTCTTGTAGTAAATACCTCACACCCCCCACTTAACCACAGGTCAGCAACTTTCTCAAGATGTCCGCACAGGGGTCACACATACACAAGTCCCTACTGAATAACCCCCAATATGATTATTAGCAATTGTCAATACTATTATGGTATAAAAATATCAGAACCCCACAGGTTGAATATTGTTGACCCGTGGGCTGTATGTATCAAGCCTCTCATAGTAGTAGTGCTGATTTAGTGATTATAGACGTGAGACCTAATCGCGTCTATTATACGCATTGGTTGAAGTTGAAGTGTTAAATTCAAGTCTCCCAAACATCATATCTAAGCAAATATGACACCAATCTCAATGACAATTCACAAATCAACTTGATCGGAGGTACACAACACACTCCCCGCCTCTCGTCATGAGCCGTCCGTACGTTACCCGAGAACCACATACCGAATTTTTTTATCAGGACTGTTAGCATTAGGTTCGTCAAGACAAATTTATTTTCTTCCCAGAACTAGCTCAATATCTAGGCGTCGGATAAAAAACGAGACTAGAGAGTTCACAATGTGACCATTAGGCTTGCTATCTTTCAGACTGAATACGTTTTGTAGGAGCAAAAGTTTTTTTTATATGACATTTATAATTTATCGCCCTCACATGCACATTTTTGTCCGTTAAGAAACAATTATGTGCTACCTTTTTGTAGCATTTCTAACAATGCTAACATTTCTTTTAGCCGAATCTCTGAGTT
This sequence comes from Brachymystax lenok tsinlingensis, assembly GCA_030435695.1. Taxonomy (NCBI): domain Eukaryota; kingdom Metazoa; phylum Chordata; class Actinopteri; order Salmoniformes; family Salmonidae; genus Brachymystax; species Brachymystax lenok. Next base: position 3,700,869 of record CM059795.1, on the reverse strand, counting down.
TCATAACACCAGGTTGGTTGCTCGGCAACAACACAGCTACTTGCACCATGCTGCCAGTCACAATAAGTGTATGGAACAAAAACCCCTAAGGCTACTGTATATTGCTAGCTATATGGTGGTATTCAACCTGAGGTTAATCAATAAATCAACACAAACCTAAGGCTACTGTATATTGCTAGCTATATGGTGGTATTCACCCTGAGGTTAATCAATAAATCAACACAAACCTAAGGCTACTGTATATTGCTAGCTATATGGTGGTATTCAACCTGAGGTTAATCAATAAATCAACACAAACCTAAGGCTACTGTATATTGCTAGCTATATGGTGGTATTCAACCTGAGGTTAATCAATAAATCAACACAAACCTAAGGCTACTGTATATTGCTAGCTATATGATGGTATTCAACCTGAGGTTAATCAATAAATCAACACAAACCTAAGGCTACTGTATATTGCTAGCTATATGGTGGTATTCAACCTGAGGTTAATCAATAAATCAACACAAACCTAAGGCTACTGTATATTGCTAGCTATATGGTGGTATTCAACCTGAGGTTAATCAATAAATCAACACAAACCTAAGGCTACTGTATATTGCTAGCTATATGGTGGTATTCAACCTGAGGTTAATCAATAAATCAACACAAACCTAAGGCTACTGTATATTGCTAGCTATATGGTGGTATTCAACCTGAGGTTAATCAATAAATAAACACAAACCTAAGGCTACTGTATATTGCTAGCTATATGGTGGTATTCACCCTGAGGTTAATCAATAAATCAACACAAACCTAAGGCTACTGTATATTGCTAGCTATATGGTGGTATTCAACCTGAGGTTAATCAATAAATCAACACAAACCTAAGGCTACTGTATATTGCTAGCTATATGGTGGTATTCAACCTGAGGTTAATCAATAAATCAACACAAACCTAAGGCTACTGTATATTGCTAGCTATATGATGGTATTCAACCTGAGGTTAATCAATAAATCAACACAAACCTAAGGCTACTGTATATTGCTAGCTATATGGTGGTATTCAACCTGAGGTTAATCAATAAATCAACACAAACCTAAGGCTACTGTATATTGCTAGCTATATGGTGGTATTCAACCTGAGGTTAATCAATAAATCAACACAAACCTAAGGCTACTGTATATTGCTAGCTATATGGTGGTATTCAACCTGAGGTTAATCAATAAATAAACACAAGCAGATATTTGGATTAGCTAGGTAGCTAACTAGCTAACGTTACCTAGGGCTTTTGTACAAAGCCCAGCAGCCAGCCTCCGTCAATAGTTAACACCAGTCAGCTGAAAGATAGAAAATAAAGGTAGCTAGGCAATAAATGTGGGTTTTATTTTTTTCATTAGTTAGCTAACTAGTCAGCTAACGTAAAGTTATACCGGTCAGATGGCTAGGTAGCTAACCAACAAACAAAGAAAGCTAGCTAAGCTATATTTTGCCAAGTAAGGTTTTTCATATAAGGCTGAAGTTCTCGTGTGTAAACTGCTGATCTAGACACTTTGTGTGTAATCGCAGCACAAATAGTCAAGCAAACATCATTGGCTGCTATGATGGTCAGTTAACATTAACTATCTAGCTAGGTAACGTTAACTAAAGTGTATGGCCAGTTCATGCACCACAATATATCATACTTTGTTACACAAAACATAGCCAGTTAACATTAATTACGTTAAATTTAAAACCACCAAACATTGGGAAATTGACACGGTGCTCAAGTTCATTTTGCATTGCACAGACCAAGCTATGGTAAGACGAGGTAGCCAGATTTTTCAGACAGGAAAAACACTGCAGTTAGCTACACTACATTTTCTCAACTAAGAACAACCATGACCACAACACAAACCATAGCCGAGAAATCAAAATGCTTTGTTAAGAAATAGTAAGCTAGTTATGAACTGCATAATACAGTGCATTCGGGAAAGTATTCAGACCCCTTGACTTTTTCCAAAACACGTTACAGCCTTATTCTAAAATGTATTAAATACATGTTCTTTTCCTGAGGGTCTTGTAAGTATAAAAGCAAAGCTTTCTTTCATTTAATAAAAAAAAGCATGAAAAGGTAGCATAATGGGATAATATCTTACTGTGGTGTGTGAAGAAACCAATACTTTACCCTGTATATGGTACACATTACATTATTGTGGAAGCGCCTCCTCTAAGAGTATGAATCAGGCTGTTTGAGAAGGTTTGAATCCTAAACAACCTGCCTACCCATCGTTTTAAGTACAATACTAACATAGCTACTGCAGTAGGTCAAAGGGGTGTGATGGAAAAACCTTGGTAGAGCATGGGTGGAGTAGGCGTTGTGGTGCTCATGTGAATTTCTATATTTTTAGGCTTCAATGCCTATTCTCACTTAAAACGTATTATTAGGTTTAAGGTTAGGGCTAGGGACAAACAATCAAATAGAACTAGTTAGGCTACACACTGAAAATGTTTACCATTCTTATAGATGACTGCGTCCTCTGCAAACACTTTCCTGCGTGTGAAAGAGATGTTGACGTCTTCTCCTATGCTCACTGTGATGGTCAGGGACTCTGGCAGGAACGCAGCTATAGGAGGAAATAAAAACACAATGGTAGACTAAGTAACAGACAGCAGAAACCAGAAAGCACAGCAGTCTTGGAAGAGTGTTCTCACTAGTGCTTAGTTGTCTGCTAGATTTAAGTCATTTTGTTGTGTAATTCTGGTCACGTAGCCACACATACTAAATAAACAATGAACAGAAATAATTGTTATTGTAACTCCCTAATGAAAACAATCAAAGCCAAACAGACAGAAAGAGGATTAATGGTGCCACAGTTTTTTTGGCTGTGACTTTGCCGTGTGACTTAGGGTCCAGAAAGGAAGGCATCGGGCGAACAAACACTGACTGGAAGAAATGTGTTTCACGTACCAGAAATCAACCCTCCTGTCTGTCTGTAGGCTAAACAGTGTTTTGGTTTCATTAGGGAGTCAGAATAACAGTTTGTCATGCCACAATGGGAATGTGGCAGAAAATGTGTCAACGGTGAACTTGTTTAATTTAGAACTTGTTTCATTTAAGGAGCACACCGAAAAACCTCAAAACATAACATATATTTTTTTTTTGCAATAGAAAATACAGAACTGTACAGTCTAGAACACAACATCAATGAGTTATTACCTTCATTCAGCATCTTATATGTATATATCTGATTTTTGTCACTCTTTCTGGCCCTGCAGTAGAATTCTCCAAAGATATCACTGCGAGTCTTCCATTCGATCTTGGAGGCGTGTTGGTAGGATGTATCAGGGCTGACAGGCAGGCTCTGGGGGTGGGTCAGGGGGAAGTCACGGCCCATACCTAACGGAAATGTACATGTTAAAAATGTGTTGGAAGTACAATTACTACACAACAGAAAGTGTATGGTAAAATACAACAAAAAATTCAGCACGTTTCAACTGTACTGGAAACATGTTATTTGACATGCCAATGGAACATGTTAGAATTGCAAATGGTAATGTGTTCATCTTGTGTGAAAGTCCCATCCCATACCCAGGGTACTGCTGGAGCTGGAGGTAACACTGTCCTGCCGGGAGGTCCAGTCACTACTGACACAGTGGAGGGAGGAGTCTGAGGATGTCACCATGGGATCAGAATTCACCAAGGTCAGGTCCGCTATGTCCAAGGCATCACCTGGGATGGACAGACAGACAGACAGAGACACACAATTTACAAAAATACATACGTATCAGAGATAGTGGACACAAGACAAAGTGAAAAGAAATTGTTCATTTGGTTGGGATAGGACATCATTAGTAAACAAAGGTGTACCGTTTCTCATGACCTCTTCATGATATTGGGGACATTGGTATCAGTGTAACACAGTGACCTCTACATGATATTGGGGACATTGGTATCAGTGTAACACAGTGACCTCTGCATGATATTGGGGACATTGGTATCAGTGTAACACAGTGAATTCTACATAATATTGGGGACATTGGTGTCAGTGTAACACAGTGACCTCTACATGATATTGGGGACATTGGTATCAGTGTAACACAGCGTTTATAAACAAGTGCATTGGAGATGTCGTAACCACTGCGACTATTAAAACCTACCCTAACCAGAAACCGTGGATGGATGGCCGGCATTCGCGAAAAACTGAAAGCGCGATCCACCGCATTTAACCACGGAAAGAGGTCTGGGAATATAACTGAATATAAACAGTGTAGTTATTCCCTCCGCAAGGCAATCAAACAAGTGAAATGCCGGTACAGGGACAAGGTGGAGTCGCAATTCAACGGCTCAGACACAAGACGTATGTGGCAGGGTCTACATGAAATCACACACTACAAAAACAAAAACAGCCACATCACGCTTCTAGACAAACTAAACACTTTCTTGGCCCGCTTTGAGGACAATACAGAGCCACCGTCGTGGCTCGCTAACAAAGTCTGCCCCCTCCCCCTCTCCTTCTCAGTGGCTGACGTAACATTTAAACATGTTAACCCTCGCAGGGCTGCTGGCCCATCCTCAGAGCATGCGCAGACCAGCTGGCTGAGGTGTTTACGGACATATTTAATCGCCCCCTATCCCAGTCTGTTGTCCCCAGATGCTTCAAGATAGCCACCATTGTTCCTGTACCCAAGAAGGCAAAGATAACTGAACTAAATGACTACCGCCCCGTAGCACTCAATTCTGTTGTCATGAAGTGCTTTGAGAGACTAGTCAAGGATCATATCGCCGCCACCTTACCGGCCACCCTAGACCCACTTCAGTTTGCATACCGCCCCAACAGGTCCACAGACGACGCACTGCACACTGCCCTATCCCATCTGGAACAAAAAAATACCTATGTAATAATTATGTTCTTTGACTACAGCTCAGCATTCAACACCATAGTACCCTCCAAGCTCATCACCAAGCTGGAGGCTGTGGGTCTGAACCCCTCCCTGTGCAACTGGATCCTGGACTTTCTGACGGGCCGGCCCCCAGGTGGTGAAGGTAGGAAACAACATCTCCACTTCACTGACCCTCAACACTGGGGCCCCACAAGGGTGTGTGCTCAGCCCTCTCCTGTACTCCCTGTTCACCCACGACTGCGTGGCCACGCACGCCTCCAACTCAATCATCAAGTTTGCAGATGATACAACAGTAGTAGGCTTGATCACCAACAATGCCGAGACATATTTGTACATATTCTCATTCACCCCTTTAGATTTGTGTGTATTAGGTAGTTGTTGGGAATTGTTAGATTACTTGTTAGATATTACTGCACTGTTGGAACTAGAAGCACAAGCATTTCTCTACACTCGCATTAACATCTGCTAACCATGTGTATGTGACCAATAAAATGTGATTTGATTTGATATAATATGGACTTGGTCTTTTCCCAAATAGGTCTATCTTCTGTATACCACCCCTACCTTGTCACAACACAACTGATTGACTCAAACGCATTAAGGAAATAAATTCCACTATTCAACTTTTAACAAGGCACACCTGCTAATTTAAATGCATTCCAGGTGACTACCTCAGGAAGCTGGTTGAGAGAATGCCAAGAGTGTGAAAAGCTGTCATCAAAGCAAAGGGTGGCTATTCTACAATGTAGAAAATAGTCAAAATAAAGAAAAACATTTGAATCAGTAAGTGTCCAAACTTTTGACTGGTACTGTATTTATATATATGTATGTATATATTTATGTATATGTATGTATGTATGTATGTATATATTTATGTATGTATGTATGTATGTATGTATATATTTATGTATGTATGTATGTATGTATATATTTATGTATGTATGTATGTATGTATATATTTATGTATGTATGTATGTATGTATATATTTATGTATGTATGTATGTATGTATGTATGTATGTATATATTTATGTATGTATGTATATATTTATGTATGTATGTATGTATGTATGTATATATATATATTTATGTATGTATGTATGTATGCATATATTTATTTATGTGTGTATGTATATATGTATGGATGTATGTATATATGTATGTATGTATGTATATAGATATTTATGTATGTATGTATGTATGTATGTATGTATGTATGTATGTATGTATATAGATATGTATGTATGTATGTATGTATGTATGTATGTATGTATGTATATATGTATGTATGTATGTATTTATGTATGTATATATATATTTATGTATGTATGTATATATTTATGTATATATGTATGTTTGTATTTATGTATATATGTATGTATGTATGTATATATTTATGTATACATGTATGTATGTATGTATGTATATATTTATGTATGTATGTATGTATATATTTATGTATATATGTATGTTTGTATTTATGTATATATGTATGTATGTATATATTTATGTATACATGTATGTATGTATATATGTATGCATGTATGTATGCATGTACGTATGTCTGTACGTATATATTTATGTATATATGTATGTATGTATGTGTGTATATATTTATGTATGTATGTATTTATGTGTGCATGTATGTCTCTATCAAATCAAACTTTATTTGTCACAAAAAAGTAACACGATAAAAATAACGAGGCTATATACAAGGGGTACCGTTACCGAGTCAATGTGCGGGGGTACAGGTTAGAGGTAATTTGTACTTTTAGGGGTGAAGTGACGATGCATAGATAATAAACAGCGAGTAGCAGCAGTGTCTACTACTTATGGGTAGAAGCTGTTGGCGCTCCGGTACCTCTTGGTACCCGAAGTCATAGACAGAAAACTGTCTATGACTTCGGTGACTGGAGTCTCTGACAATTTTATGGGCTTTCCCCGGCTTTTCCTGTAGTCCACGATCATCTCCTTTGTCTTGCTTACATTGAGGGAGAGGTTGTTGTCCTGGCACCACACGGCCAGGTCTCTGACCTCCCTATAGGCCGTCTCGTCATTGTCGGGGATCAGACCATGCAGTCGTGGGTGAACAGGGAGTACAGGAGGGGACTAAGTACACACCCCTGAGGGGCCCCAGTGTTGAGGATCAGCGTGGCAGACGGGTTGTTGCCTACCCTTACCACCTGGAGGCGGCCCGTCAGGAAGTCCAGGATCCAGTTGCAGAGGGAGGTGTTTAGTCCCAGGGTCCTTAGCTTAGTGATGAGCTTCGTGGGCACTATGGTGATGAACGCTGAGCTGTAGTCAATGAACAGCATTCTAACATAGGTGTTCCTTTTGTCCAGGTGGGAAAGGGCAGTGCTACGGGGTGGTAATAATTTAGGCAGGTTACCTTCGCTTCATTGGGCATAGGGATTATGGTGATCTGCTTGAAACATGTAGGTATTACAGACTCAGTCAGGGAAAAAAATGTCAGGGAAGACACTTGCCAGTTGGTCCGTGCATGCTTTGTGTACACGTCCTGGTAATCCATCTGGCACCGCAGCTTTGTGAATGTTGACCTGTTTAAAGGTCTTGCTCACATCGGGTACACAGTCATCCAGAACAACTGGTGCTCTCATGCATGCTTCAGTGTTGCTTGCCTCGAAGCGAGCATAAAAGGCATTTATCTCGTCTGGTAGGCTCGCGTCACTGGGCAGCTTGCGTCTCGGTTTCCCTTTGTAGTCCATAATAGTTTTCAAGCCCTGCCACATCCGACGAGCGTCGGAGCCGGTGTAGTACGATTCAATCTTAATCTTGTATTGACGCTTTGCTTGTTTGATGGTTCGTCTGAGGGCATAGTGGGATTTCTTATAGGTGTCCGGATTAGTGTCCCGCTCCTTGAAAGCGGCAGCTCCAGCCTTTAGCTCGATGCGGATGTTGCCTGTAATCCATGGCTTCTGATTGGGAAATGTACGTACGGTTACTGTGGGGACGACGTTGTCGATGCACTTATAAATGAAGCCGATGACTGAGGTGGTATACTCCTCAATGCCATTGGATGAATCCCGAAACATATTCCAGTCTGTGCTAGCAAAACAGTTCTGTAGCGTAGCATCCGTGTCATCTGACCACTTCCGTATTGAGCTAGTCACTGGTACTTCCTGCTTTAGTTTTTGCTTGTAAGCAGGAATCAGGAGGATAGAATTATGGTCAGATTTGCCAAATGGAAGGAGAGGGAGAGCTTTGTATGCGTCTCTGTGTAGAGTAAAGGTGGTCTAGAGTTTTTTATCCTCTGGTTGCACATGTGACATGCTGGTAAAAATTTGGTAAAACTGATTTAAGTTTCCCTGCATTAAAGTCCCCTGCCACTAGGAGTCCCGCTTCTGGGTGAGCATTTTCTTGTTTGTTTATGGCCTTATACAGCTCGTTGAGTGCGGTCTTAATGCCAGCATCGGTCTGTGGTGGTAAATAGACGTTTACAAATAATATAGATGAGAACTCTCTTGGTAGATAGTGTGGTCTACAGCTTATCATGAGGTACTCTACCTCAGGCGAGCAATACCTCGAGATTTGTTTTTATATTATATTATATTATATTAAGCTGTTATTGACAAAAAGACGCACACCCTCACCCCTCGTCTACCCAGACGTAGCTTCTCTGTTCTGCCGGTGCATTGAAAATCCCTCCAGCTCTATATTATCCATGTCGTCCTTCAGCCACGACTCGGTGAAACATAGGATATTACAGTTCTTAATGTCCCGTTGGCAGGACAATTGTAATCGTAGGTCATCCATTTTATTTTCCAATGATTGCATGTTAGCAAGTAGAATTGATAGCAGTGGAAGTTTACTCGCTCGCCTACGGAATCTCAGAAGGCAGTCTGATCTGCGTCCTCTTTTCCTCCGTCTTTTTTTCACACAAATGACGGGGATCTGGGCCTGTTCCCGGCAGAGCAGTATATCCTTCTCGTCGGACTCGTTAAAGGAAAAAGCTTCTTCGAGTCCGTGGTGAGTAATTGCTCTTCTGATGTCCAGAGACGGTAGCAGCAACGTCATGTACAAAATAAGAAAAAAAATAAGTTACAAACAACGCAAAAAAAATTAACCATCCTCTTCAGCGCCATCTTATTTATGTGTATGTATGCATGTATGTACGACATAACATATTAAATGAAAATTCGGGAGTATGGATTGTTACGTTTGGTGCGGTCACATAAGACAGAACATTACTTAAGACTAAAATGAAAGGAGGGTGATCGATCGGGATGGACGTATAACGCGAACCCAAAGGTTGCGTGTTTGAATCTCATCACGGGCAACTATAGCTAATTAACTTTGCAACTACTTGCTACTTTGCAACTACTTAGCCTATTAGCTAACCCTTCTCCTGACCTTAACCCTAGCTCCAGAGGTGGCACCGCAGGTTCAAAAGTGGTGTGGAAAAATGTATGTGTGTCTTTTTCTCAGGTAAAAGTCTCGTTCGTAATCGTAGGCTACTATATACTATATGACAGGGTCCAATGGTAACTTTGTTTTTTCTCACTGGTCCAACCCTGGGTCAGTTGGCCAAAAATCTCCTGGGTGAAAATATTTTCAACTGGCCCGGACATGGTGTAGTTTTGATATGGGGCATGCAGGGCCTATAGATTGGCATGCTTTTTCTCTATATTAAAATATTAACAGGCTGCATTTGGTTGTTATGTATTAAAAGCTGTGTAATTACTCTATTCCTTAGAATTGAATTGTATTAATCGCGTTCATTTTTTTTTTATAAAATGAAACACTGCCCCTTTAAGACAACTGCATTCCGGAAGAGAGATCGTCATGGCTACAGAAGGCTAGCTAAAGTGTATTTTTGGAGCTTTCTTTTTGCCCACTATCAACAGTAGCCGGCATATTGCTGGTATGTTCACTGTTGAACAGTTTCCTTGTAAAAATCACTTTCCCCTAAAATAAACATGCCCCCGGGGAATAGATTGATGGGCACTTCGCTTTGCTCAGAACAGCTAACGTGTGCTGTGTGAACGTAGCTATCAACTTCGGTATGGCTTCGAGTGCTCGAAAAGTTGTGGTGGTGCTTCAAATGAACAACCAATCATATTGCTCAAATACAAAACCGCATGACTTTTTTTCCGGGTCTTCAATGGTAGACTGCGAAAAGAGCGTGTAAATGTTGACCTGGAAACTAAAGTAGCGACGCCACACCAGATTGAAAAGTACTGGGGGGAAATGCCGTCTCGCCACACCTTTTCTGGCAGCTCTGCACCTAGCGAACATTAGCGTAAGCTACCTAGAAACCTAGCTAACCTTAGCCACAACAAATTGGAATTCCCAACATATCATACATATTGCACATTCATAACATATTGTAAGAATTGAAATTCGTAACATATAATACAAAATTGTAATTCGTAACATATCATTTTAAATGAATGACATGCACAAATTAATACATACCATACCAAACATAACATATCACACTCATTTGAGTGTCTCAGATTTTCGTTTACTATTTTACATCTACCCCTGAGTCCAGGTTGGATGTAGCTACCCTGAAAGGTTATCAGCCCGATCACATCCATCATCATTAGTTGTAGTACAATCAGCTAATACATACAGTCTGTGGTGGTTCCCTTCCTTCCCCCTGTGTTTAACCCTAATGTATGGAACCAATGGAATGTTTATGTATCAGAGTTAATTTAATGGAGACCATGGGGAGACCGTACCCATCTGTACTCAATTGACTTGTTGCCAGTTTTCCCTCTGGCAGCCATTGTTACTAAGAGCACCAATGTATTTTGGCTCACATGTAAAGCTGGAAGCATCTGAGATGAATCTGCATTGTTCAAAACAAAATGCCAATGCAGTGTCAAAGCTCTGACATGACCATGACCAGAACCATTCCTCTAGCTGTAAATCAGCAACAGCTCTTCTCTCCTTTCAAGTGACTAGTGGGAGGATATCCATCCACCTAAAGTACTCTGGAATGATGGGTCAGTGTTTCAGGAACGATGGGTCAGTGTTTCAAAGCCGTTCTGGCTTTGACTGTTATCGGTCTCTGAGCTAGCTGTGATTTACAACTGGTGGAGAGCAGAGGTGGAGGATTAGAGACTACAGCACAGAGAGAGAGAGAGAGAGAGAGAGAGAGAGAGGCAGACAGAGAGCGGCAGAGAGGAGAGAAAGCGCGAGAGAGAGAAAGAGAGAAGGATAGAGAGAGAGAGAGAGAGAGAGAGAGAGAGAGAGAGAGAGAGAGAGAGAGAGAGAGAGCGCATATGGAAGAGATCATGGTACTGTACTGTTACGCAGCTAGCCCTCTGATGGTCTGACCCCTTGACACACACAGACACACACACAGACACACACAGACACACACACACACAGACACACACACACAGACACACACAGACACACACAGACACACACACAGACACACACACAGACACACACAGACACACACATATTCTGCAGTGTATCAACCCCCTGGACAGAGAAAGATGTGTGAAGTTTCTCACATGCTAAGCATCCACTGCGTAATCCTGACAAACACATAGTTTACTCAGGAAGAATAGTCCCAAACTCTGGAAACCTGTTTCATATTACCCAATCACCTTTCAGTCTGCAGCAACCGTATCAAACCATCCTTCATATGAAACACCTTGGGCCTTTTCTGCTGATCCTAGAATACTGTATGACCTCTGATCCTAGAATACTGTATGACCTCTGATCCTAGAATACTGTATGACCTCTGATCCTAGAATACTGTATGACCTCTGATCCTAAAATACTGTATGACCTCTGATCCTAGAATACTGTATGACCTCTGTTGATCCTATAATACCGTATGACCTCTGTTGATCCTAGAATACCGTATGACCTCTGATCCTAGAATACTGTGTGACCTCTGTTGATCCTATAATACCGTATGACCTCTGATCCTAGAATACTGTATGACCTCTGATCCTAGAATACTGTATGACCTCTGTTGATCCTATAATACCGTATGACCTCTGTTGATACTATAATACCGTATGACCTCTGTTGATCCTATAATAGAGTATGACCTCTGTTGATCCTATAATAGAGTATGACCTCTGTTGATCCTATAATAGAGTATGACCTCTGATCCTAGAATACTGTTTCAGTGATGTGCAATACAGTCCCAGTACAGTGCAGTTTAGTACCAAGAAGTCTTCACTTCTTAACTCTGTCATTTGTTCTATCTTCACCTTTGCTGAGTAAAGCAGGAACATTCAGCTAAGATCAAGTGAAAATAACGTTCCTGGCATGTCATTTCCCCAGTAGCTACTGTTGTAGAGCATTCCTTCAACACAAGCAGCCAGCTGATTGTGTTCTGTCCTGTGTTTCTGAGTGTGGTAACGTTCAGGAAACCTCGCCCTGCTATTGTTGTTGAAGTAAGAATAGTCCTGAGGACTCCTCACAACCAGGGTGTAGGTTTATAGGGGGAAGTGCTCATTTTTGCACTATTAAAAAAAATTAAAAAATTCTAATATTAAAGTGTCACATCCAATCCAGTTGAGTTAAAACACCATCATCAATAAATAAAAGGCCAGCGAGCCACATTTCCATATGAACGCCTTAGTCTCTTGATTTACGTACAGTTGAAGTCGGAAGTTTACATAAGCTGAGTCATTAAAACTTGTTTTTCAACCGCTCTCCAAATTTCTTGTTAACAAACTATAGTTTTGGCAAGTCGGTTAGGACATCTACTTTGTGCATGACACAAGTCATTTTTCCAACAATTGTTTACAGACAGATTATTTCACTTATAATTCACTGTATCACAATTCCAGTGGGTCAGATGTTTACATACACTAAGTTGGCTGTGACTTTAAACAGTTTGGAAAATTCCAGAAAATTATGTCATGACTTTTGAAGCTTCTGATAGACTAATTGACATAATTTGAGTCAATTGGAGGAGTACCTGTGGATGTATTTCAAGGCCTACCTTCAAACTCAGTGCCTCTTTGCTTAACATCATGGGAAAATCAAAAGAGATCAGCCAAGACCTCAGAAAGAAAATTGTAGACCTCCACAAGTCAGGTTCATCCTTGGGAGCAATTTCCAAACGCCTGAAGGTACCATGTTCATCTGTACAAACAATAGTACGCAAGTATAAACACCATGGGACCACGCAGCCATCATACTGCTCAGGAAGGAGACGCGTTCTGTCTCCTAGAGATGAAAGTTCTTTGGTGCGAAAAGTGAAAATCAATCCCAGAACAGAAAAGGACCTTATGAAGATGCTGGAGAAAACCCGTACAAAAGTATCTATATCCACAGTAAAACGATTCCTATATAAACAGGCGACAGATAGCCTAGTGGTTAGAGCGTTGGGCCAGTAACCAAAGGTTGCTAGATCGAATCCCCAAGCTGACAAGGTAAAAATCTGTCGTTCTGCCCCTGAATAAGGCAGTTAACCCACTGTTCCTAGGCCGTCATTGTAAATAAGAATTTGTTCTTAACTGACTTGCCTGGTTAAATAAATAAAAACCTGAAAGGCCGCTCAGCAAGGAAAAAGCCAGACTACGGTCTGCAACTGCACATGGGGACAAAGATTGTACTTTTTGGAGAAAAGTCTGGTCTGATGAAACAAAAATAGAACTGTTTGGCCATAATGACCATCGTTATCAAAGTCAAAGTCACCATTATTAGTCAGTTGTACAACCGAATGCCTTCAACTGAAATGTGTCTTACGCATTTAACCCAACCCCTCTGAATCAGAGAGGTGCGGGGGGCTGCCTTAATCAACATCCACGTCTTCGACGCCCGGGGAACAGTGGGTTAACTGCCTTGTTCAGGGGCAGAAGGACAGATTTTTACCTTGTCAGCTCGGAGAATCAAACGTGCAACCCTCCGGTTACAAGTCCAACGCTCTAACCACTAGGCTACCTGCCGCCCCATGTTTGGAGGAAAAAGGGGGAGGCTTGCAAGCCGAAGAACACCGTCCCAACCGTGAAGCACGGGGGTGGCAGCATCATGTTGTGGGGGTGCTTTGCTGCAGGAGGGACTGGTGCACTTCACAAAATAGATGGCATCATGAGGAAGGACAATTATGTGGATATATTGAAGCAACATCTCAAGACACCAGTCAGGATGTTAAAGCTTGGTCGCAAATGGGTCTTCCAAATGGACAATGACCCAAAGCATACTTCCAAAGTTGTGGCAAAATGGCTGAAGGACAACAAAGTCAAGGTATTGGAGTGGCCATCACAAAGCCCTGACCTCAATCCTATAGAAAATTTGTGGGCAGAACTGAAAAAGTGTGTACGAGCAAGGAGGCCTACAAACCTGACTCAGTTACACCAGCTCTGTCAGGAGGAATGGGCCAAAATGAATCCAACTTATTGTGGGAAGCTTGTGGAAGGCTACCCGAAACATTTGACCCAAATTAAACAATTTGAAGGCAATGCTAACAAATTCATGTTGAGTGTAAGTAAACCTCTGACCCACTGGGAATGTGATGAAAGAAGTAAAAGCTGAAATAAATAATTCTCTCTACTATTATTCTGACATTTCACATTCTTAAAATGAAGTGGTGATCCTAACTGACATAAGACAGGGAATTTCTACAAGGATTAAATGTCAAGAATTGTGAAAAACTAAGTTTAAATGTATTTGGCTAAGGTGTATGTAAACTTCTGACTTCAACTGTAGCTGATAATGTTTAGGGAATTACTCAGTATGCAATCCCAAATGATCCCTATAGTACTTTTGTCTAAAGTAGTACACTATAAAGGGAATTGGTTTCCATAGGGCTCTGGTCTAAAGTAGTGCACTATATAGGGAATAGGGTTCCATAGGGCTCTGGTCTAAAGTAGTGCACTATATAGGGAATATGTTTCCATTTGGGACTCATTCTCAGTTTACACACGCAGATGATTACGGGCGTTTCTGTTGTTGTGTTCAAGCAGGGTGAAGCGTAGAGGATGGAGTGATGCTGTCGTGGCTGCCTTCCAACTAAAAAAGTTAAAGTAGTGTGTGTGTGTGTGTGTGTGTGTGTGTGTGTGTGTGTGTGTGTGTGTGTGTGTGTGTGTGTGTGTGTGTGTGTGTGTGTGTGTGTGTGTGTGTGTGTGTGTGTGTGTGTGAGACAGGCGGACAGACAGACAGACAGGGAGGCTGGATGTGTTACTATGACATGGTTTTTTGCTACAAGAGTTAATTTCTACCCTTATAAGCTTACATTCTATACTATCATGTCAATGTCCACAACTTGTATGTTTAAACTGGTTGGGACAGTCGTAAGGTCATGTACTACACATCTCAGACATGAATACATGAAGGGGAATAATACAGCTATTTCATCAACATGGTTGGATGTTCACTGAGCATAAACATGGCATTGTTTCCTTTCTCCCTTCTGTTTCATATGACCAGAAATCTATTCTCAGACCTCTGCTGTGCTTGTTTAATTTCTGTTCAAGGAAAATCTAATGTTTTTTCATCCACAGGTGGTCTCTCCATATCTTTCTCTGCAGAGTCTGCAGAGCCCCCCCTCCCTCCCCTCCACCACCTTACACACTGTCTGTCCTAAATGTTATCCTATGCCCAAGGCTCTGGTGGTCCAAAGTAGTGCACTATCAAAAGTAGTGCACTATGTGGGACACAGCATGTTGTTTGGACAGACGACACACCCTCAAGTCACTGAGATAAGGCCAAAACTTATCTGAACAAAAATTGAAAGGGCTCTATTTTCAGACAATTGTCAAACACACACTCATTTGCAATTTCAACCTGTTAAAGCCAGTGCTCTTCTATCCATCAGGGAACATAAACTCCTCCACGTAGACTATATGTCCATCATGGAACATAAACCCCTCCATGTAGACTATATGTCCATCATGGAACGAGAGGTGACATAATCCGATGACACTTGGATTTAAAAACATTTAAGTTAATATTTTCCAGTAACAATTTCTTGTTTTCTGTTTCGTTTGATTTCTTTTAATAAAAAAAATCCTAACCCTACAAGCTGGTTCAACAGAAATGAATCTGCTGTCTTTCGTATCCTGACCATTATCCTGACCATTAGCCTGACCATTATCCTGATCGTTATCCTGACCGTTATCCTGATCATTATCCTGATCCTTATCCTGACCATTATCCCGACCATTATCCTGGCCATTACCCTGATCGTTAGCCTGATCATTATCCTGATCGTTATCCTGACCGCTATCCTGACCGTTATCCTGACCGTTATCCTGATCGTTATCCTGACCGTTATCCTGATCATTATCCTGACCATTATCCTGACCGTTATCCTGACCGTTATCCTGATCGTTATCCTGACCGTTATCCTGATCGTTATCCTGATCATTATCTTGATCGTTATCCTGACCATTATCCCGACCATTATCCCGATCATTATCCCGATCATAATCCTGATCTTGTGTAACATGGTTGGTTATATTTCCACTTGCAGAAAGATCTATTCAATGTTTATGTATTTATTTTGGTAGGTTGAATTTACATATCAATAAATCAAATCAAATCAGATGTTATTGGTCACATACACATATTTAGCAGATGTTATTGAGGGTGTAGCGAAATGCTTGTGTTCCTAGCTCCAACAGTGCAGTATTATCTAACAATATACACAAATCTAAAAGTAAAATAATGGAATTAAGAAATATATTAGGACGAGCAATGCCGGAGTGGCATTGACTAGAATACAGTAGAATAGAATACAGTATATACATATGAGTTGAGAAGAGCAGTATGTAAACATTATTAAAGTGACTAGTGCTCCATTATTACAGTGACCAGTGGTTCCATGTCTATAGAGCAGCAGTCTATAAGGTGCAGGATTGAGTAACCGGGTGGTAACCGGCTAGTGATGGCTATTTAATTCCTACATTGTTGTGGCCCTGGCCTGAGAGGATGTTAGATCAGTATGTAGCTAGTTGTAGAAGGCTAATGTTAACTAGCTAACGCTGCCCGTGAATGGAAGTTAGGCTAGCGAGCAAGCATTTTAGCCCGGCAGCCTGGGACAACAACAAATAAAAGCGGGTTCTGTAAGACAGAGTCGTAGACCGTTTAGGCAACATGAAAGAGAGGAGGAAGACATTGACGTTTCCTTACAAGTAGGGTGAGTCAGCATGTTTTTCTACTTGCACAAACACACACACACACACACACACACACACACACACACACACACACACACACACACACACACACACACACACACACACACACACACACACACACACACACACACACACACACACACACACACACACACACACACACCACCCTCAGCAGGGTTTACATCCAGGTTTCAGTACACACACACACACCTACACACACACAGAAATCAGAACCATGAACAGTCACATCATATTTAGATGACGTTGATTGGACTAAATTGTTTTTGGTGTCTTTTAGTTGTCACTGTATTAGACGAAGCAGAGGGGATTTGATGATGTTGGAAATGTTGAAGTTTAAATGGTGCTGGAATATAGTGGAGGCAGCTCCTGTTTTCCTTGTGACATGAGGTAAAACTCTCAGAGGTTCTAAATGTAATGTTGTAGTCTCGAAATGTTGAAAACAGGAACTTTCTTGACCATTGCTGTAGGTCATGTAGCTGTTTGTTAGATGCAATATGCTTTTTGGACTCCACTGGACAGATGTTGCTCTCTGGTTTTGTAATGAAACAAAGGTGTGGTTGAATTTATTCTGCCACTGTGTCTTCTTATTGTCTCAGCCTTAGACCTATATATAACGGTGGCAAGGAATATGAACTAACAGGTTATAGAGCAAACAACACAATTATCACAACACATAGACTGTAATATGGCTTTTCTTTCTGGCTTGGCTTCCCAGGTGATTTTACCCACTCACCTCTACTGCTAGGTGTTAAACATGGACCACGGCTGACCCACATGGTGTGGTATGGCAGATCATAGAAATAGAACCAGATAGTCTCTATCTATATCTACATCTATCTCTCTATCTATCTCTATATCTATCTCTCTCTATATCTATCTATCTCTATCTCTCTATCTATATCTCTATCTATATCTATCTCTCTATATATCTATCTATCTCTAAATCTATCTATCTATATCTCTAAATATCTATATATCTATCTATCTATCTATCTATCTCTACAGAGCCTTCAGAAAGTATTCATACCCCTTCACTTATTCCACATTTCGCTGATGTTACAGCCTGAATTTAAAATGGATTAAATAGATTTTTTTCCCCCCTCACCCATCTACACACACAATACCCCATAATGACATCACAATACCCCATAATGACATCACAATACCCAATAATGACATCACAACACCCCATAATGACATCACAATACCCCATAATGACATCACAATACCCCATAATGATATCACAATACCCCATAATGACATCACAATACCCCATAATGACATCACAATACCCCATAATGACATCACAATACCCCATAATGACACCACAATACCCCATAATGACAAAGTGAAAACATGTTTATAGAAATGTTAGCAAACATATTGAAAATTAAATACTGAAATATCCTTTGGCAGTGATTACAGCTGTGAGTCTTTCTGGGTAGTTTTCCACACCTGGATTGTGCAACATTTGCCCATTATTCTTTTCAAACTTCTTCAAGCTCTGTCAAATTGGTTATTCATCATTGCTAGATAACCATTTTCAGGTCTTGCCATAGATTTTCACGTAGATTTAAGTCAAAACTATAACTCAACTCAGGAACATTCACTGTCTTCTTGGTAAGCAACTCCAGTGTAGATTTGGCCTTGTGTTTCAGGTTATTTTCCTGCTGAAAGGTGAATTCATCTCCCAGTGTCTGGTGTAAAGCAGACTGAACCAGGTTTTCCTCTGGGATTTTGCCTGTGCTTAGCTCCATCCCATTTATTTTTTATCCTGAAAAACTTCCCAGTCCTTAACGATTACAAGCAGACCCATAACATGATGGAGCCACCGCTATGTTTGAAAATATAGTGAATGGTAGTCAGTAATGTGTTGTATTGAATTTGCCCCAAACATAACACTTTGTATTCAGGACAAACAGTTAATTGCTTTCCCTCATTGTTTTCAGTATTACCTTAGTGCCTTGTTGCAAACAGGATGCATGTTTTGGAATATTTGTTATTCTGTACAGGCTTCCTTCTTTTCACTTTGTCATTTAGGTTAGTATTGTGGAGTAACTACAATGTTGTTGATCCATCCTCAGTTTTCTCCTATCTGTAACTGTTTTAAAGTCACTATTGGCCTCATGTTGAAATCCCTGAGTGCTTTCCTTCCTCTACGGCAGGGTTTCCCAAACTCGGGACACCAAGAGGTGCACGTTTTAGGTTTTGCCCTAGCACTACACCGCTGATTCAAATAATTAACTAATCATCAAGCTTTGATAACTTGAATCAGTTGTGTAGTGTTAGGGCAAAAACCAAAACGTCTACCACTTGGGGACCGAGGACTGAGTTTGGGAAACGCTGCTCTACGGCAACTGAGTTAGGAAGGACGCCTGTATCTTTGTAGTGACTGGGTGTATTGATGCACCATCCAAAGTGTCATGAATAACTTCACCATGCTCAAAGGGATATTCAATGTCTGCTTTATTTTTTATTTTTACCCATCTACCAAATCAAATCAAATGTTATTGGTCACATACACGTGACTAGCAGATGTTACTGCGAGTGAAGCAAAATGCTTGTGCTTCTAGCTCCGACAGTGCAGTAATATCTAACAAATTACACAACATATACCCAATACACACAAATCTAAGTAGGAATGAATTAAGACTATATACATATGGACGAGCGATGTCAGAGCGGAACTGACTAAGATGCCTTAGAACAGCATAGAATACAGTATATACATATGAGATGAGTAATGTATAGACTAAGATACAGTAGATAGTATAGAATACTGTATGTACATATGAGATGAGTAATGTATAGACTAAGATACAGTAGAATAGTATAGAATACTGTATGTACATATGAGATGAGTAATGCATAGACTAAGATACAGTAGATAGTATAGAATACTGTATGTACATATGAGATGAGTAATGTATAGACTAAGATACAGTAGAATAGGATAGAATACTGTATATACATATGAGATGAGTAATGCCTAGACTAAGATACAGTAGATAGTATAGAATACTGTATATACATATGAGATGAGTAATGTATAGACTAAGATACAGTAGAGTAGTACAGAATACAGTATATACATATGAGATGAGTAATGCCAGATATGTAAACATTATTAAGTGAATGATATATCGTAGAATAGTATAGCCCTTCTTTGCGAGCCATTGGAAAACCTCCCTGGTCTTTGTGGTTGAATCTGTGTCTGAAATTCACTGCTTGACTGAGGGACCGTACAGATCATTGTATGTGTGGGGTTACAGAGATGAGGTAGTCATGTTCAAACACTATTATGGCACACACAGTGAGTCCATGTAACTTATTGTGTGACTTGTTACATTCACGTTTTACTCCTGAACTTGCCATAGGCTTGCCATAACAAAGTGGTTGAATACTTATTGACTCAACATTTCAGTTTTTCATTTTTAATTCATTTGTAAAAATGTAAAAAAGAAAAACATATATATATATACATTCCACTTTGACATTATGTGAAAATAAATCTCAATTTAAACATTTTTAACTTCAGGCTGTAACAACAAGATGTGGATCAAGTCAAGGGGTGTGGATAGTTTCTGAAGACATGTCTCTATGGACAGATCTCCCTTGTAAACGGGGTCTAACAACCTCAATATACATAAAGGTTTAATAAAACGGGCTAGATCACCCCAAAAGGGACTCAGAGTCACAGTAGATATTACATACCTGGGGAGAACCAGTAGACCAGACACAGAGTAGAGTAGAGATACATAGTCGGAGAGAACCAGTAGACCAGACACAGAGTAGAGTAGAGATACATACCTGGAGAGAACCAGTAGACCAGACACAGAGTAGAGTAGAGATACATGCCTGGAGAGAACCAGTAGACCAGACACAGAGTAGAGTAGAGATGATAACACATGATCCTCCAGCGGTAGGCTGGTAAAGACTCCCAGGGCTAGGGTGTCCAGGGTGTACATCCACACAGCGCTGCTAGTCCGAGGTGCTCAGGCTGGGGATACAGAGAAGACCAAACCCCTAAGGGTGTCAGAGAGACCCATCAATACACATCTCTTCACAGTCTGGCTGGCTCTGAAAAGTCTCTAACGCACCCTCCCTTTCCCTCCCTGCTTTTCCCTCCCCTTTCTTGCCCGCCCCAGACCCCTACCCTTCTTCTCTCTCTCTCTCTCTCTCTCTCTCTCTCTCTCTCTCTCTCTCTCTATTTAGACAGCATCTCTCTCTCTCTCTCTCTAGGCATTGGGAGTTACAGTTCCTTTTCCTGTTTCCTCTTCATGTGAGGATGGGAGGAAAAGAAAAGCCTCCCAGTTTGAACAGAACAATGTCATGACTTTAATTACCATTCCTAGGCGACATCCCAAATAGTGCACTAAATAGGGGGATAGTGTGCTACGTTGGACCATAGGACTCTGGTCAAAAGTAGTGCACTACATAGGGAATAGGGTTCCATTTGGGATGTGTCCCTAAAAGCCCCTTGGGGAGGGTCCTTAGAACAGTCCTACTGAAGAATAATCTGTTAGGGAGTGTCCATTAGAGACCAGAAACATACTTGGATACAGAAGTTTATATACTGAACAAAAATATAAACGTAACATGCAACAACTTCAAACATTTTACAGAGTTACAGTTCATATAAGGAAATGAGTCGAATGAAAAATTAATTAATTAGGCCTAATCTAGTGATTTCACATGACTGGGAATACAGATATGCATCTGCTGGTCACAGATACCTTAAAAAAGGTATGGTCTCTCTCCGCTGTTGAATGTTTTTCCACTCCTCCTCAATGCCTGTGCCAAGTTGCTGGATATTGGCGGGAACTGGCACCGGCTGTCGTACACATCCATCCAGAGCATCCCAAACATGCAGGCCATGGAAGAACTGGGACATGTTCAGCTTCCAGGAATTGTGTACAGATCCTTGTGACATGGGGCCATGCATTATCATGCTGAAACATGAGATGATGGCGGTGGATGAATGGCACGACAATGGGCCTCAGGATCTAATCATGGTATCTTTGGATCCTGGTATCTCTGTGAATTCAAATTGCCATCGATAAAACGCAATTGTGTTCGTTGTCTGTAGTTTATGTCTGCCCCATACCATAATCGCTTGCCCACACAACGCCATACACGTGGTCTGCGGTTGTGAGGCCGGTTGGACGTACCACCAAATTCTCTAAAACAACGTTGGAGGCGGCTTATGATAGAGAAAAGAAACATTAAATTATCTGCCAACAGCTCTGGTGGACATTCCTGCAGTCAGCATGCCAATTGCACGCTCCCTCAAAACTTGAGACATCTGTGGCATTGTGTTGTGTGATAAAACTTCACATTTTAGAGTGGCCTTTTATTGTCCCCGGCACAAGGTGCACCTGTGTAATGATCATGCTGTTTAATCAGCTTCTTGATATGGCACACCTGTCAGGTAGTTGGATTATCTTGGTAAAGGAGAAATGCTCACAAATAGGGATGTAAACACATTTTAGAGAAATAAGCGAAATAAGCCTTTTTGTGCGTATGGGAAATTTCAGGGATCTTTTATTTCAGCTCATGAAACATGGGACCAACACTTTACATGTTACATGCGTTAATATTTTTGTTCAGTATATATATTTATTTATATACGGTGGCCTATGTTCCCTCAGGAGTAAGTCAAAAGTTTATACATAAGCAGGAACCGCATTGATTCATTGTGATTTCCTGACACTTGCAGGTTGCTCTGGCATCCATGGGAACGGAGAGGAGTGGAGATACCTAGCTCCGCCACCAGGGTAGTGTTAGTAAAAGCTCATTGAAGCCTGTAAATTCAATTTAAAAGCTTTATTGCCATGGGAAACATATGTTTACAAAGCAAGTGAAGTAGATAATAAACAATAAAAAATGTACAGTAAGCATTACACTCACAAAAGTTCCAAAATAATAAATGCATTTCAAATGTAATGTAATATGGCTATATACCGTGTTGTAATGATGTGCAAATAGTTAAAGTTACAAAAGGGAAAATAAATAAGCATAAATATGGTTTGTATTTACAATGGTGTTTGTTCTTCACTGGTTGACCTTTTTTTGTGGCAACAGGTCACACATCTTGCTGCTGTGATGGCACAATGTGGTATTGCACCCAGTAGATATGGGAGTTTATACAAATCTGGTTTCTTTTCTAATTCTTTGTGGGTCTGTGTAATCTGAAGGAAATATGTGTCTCTAATATGATCTTACATTTGGCAGGAGGTTAGGAAGTGCAGCTCAGTTTCCACCTCATTTTGTGGGCAGTGTGCACATAGCCTGTCTTCTCTTGAGAGACAGGTCTGCCTAAGGCGGCCTTTCTCAATAGCAAGACTATGCCCACTGAGTTTGTACATTGTCAAAGATTTCCTTAAGTTTGGGTCAGTCAAAGCGGTCAGGTATTCTGCAACTGTGTACTCTCTGTTTAGGACCAAATAGCATTCTAGTTTGCTCTGTTTTTTTGTTGATTCTTTCCAATGTGTCAAGTAATGATCTTTTTGTTTTCTCATGATTTGGTTGGGTCTAATTGTGTTGCTGTCCTGGGGCTCTGTGGGGTCTGTTTGTGTTTGTGAACAGAGCCCCAGGACCAGCTTTCTTAGGGGACTCTTCTCCAGGTTCATCTCTCTGTAGGTGATGGTTTTGTTCTGGAAGGTTTGGGAATAGCTTCCTTTTAGGAGGTTGTACAATTGAACGTCTCTTTTCTGGATTTTGATCATTAGCGGGTATCGGCCTAATTCTGCTCTGCATGCATTATTTGGTGTTCTACGTTCTACACGGAGGATATTTTTGCAGAATTCTGCATGCAGAGTCTCAATTTGGTGTTTGTCCCATTTTGTGAATTCTTGGTTGGTGAGCGGACCCCAGACCTCACAACCATAAAGGGCAATGGGTTCTATAAGTATTTTTAGACAGATCCTAATTGGTATGTCAAATTTTATGTTCCTTTTTGATGCCATAGAATGCTCTTCTTGCCTTGTCTCTCAGATCATTCACAGCTTTGTGGAAGTTACCTGTGGCGCTGATGTTTAGGCCAAGGTATGTATAGTTTTTTTGTGTGATCTAGGGCAACAGTGTCTAGATGGAATTTGTATTTGTGGTCCTGGCGACTGGACCTTTTTTGGAACACCATTATTTTGGTCTTACTGAGATTTACTGTCAGGGCCCAGGTCTGACAGAATCTGTGCAGAAGATCTAGGTGCTGCTGTAGGCCCTCCTTGGTTGCGAACAGAAACACCAGATCATCAGCCAACAGTAGACATTTGACTTCAGATTCTAGTAGGGTGAGGCCGGGTGCTGCAGACTTTTCTAGTGCCCTCGTCAATTCGTTGATATATATGTTGAAGAGGGTGGGGCTTAAGCTGCATCCCTGTCTCACCCCACGGCCCTGTGGGAAGAAATGTGCCTATTTTAACCGCACACTTGTTGTTTGTGTACATGGATTTTATAATGTTTTTCCCCAAACACCACTTTCCATCAATTTGTATAGCAGACCCTCATGCCAAATTGAGTCAAAGGATTTTTTTTAAATCAACAAAGCATGAGAAGACTTTGCCTTTGTTTTGGTTTGTTTGTTTGTCAAGTAGAGTGTGCAGGGTGAATACGTGGTCTGTTGTACGATAATTTGGTAAATGCCTATTTGACATTTGCCCAGCATTGCTTTCACTGAGGAAATGTACCAGTCTGCTGTTAATAATAATTCCCAAGGTTGCTGTTGACGCATATCCCACGGTAGTTATTGGGCTCAAATTTGTCTCCACTTTTGTGGATTGGGGCGATCAGTCCTTGGTTCCAAATATTGGGGAAGAGGATGATGTTAAAGAGTTTTAGTATAGCCAATTGGAATTTGTGGTCTGTATATTTGATAATTTCATTGAGGATACCATCAACACCACAGGCCTTTTTGGGTTGGAGGGTTTGTATTTTGTCCTGTAGTTCATTCAATGAAATTGGAGAATCCAGTGGGTTCTGGTCGTCTTTAATAGTTGATTCTAAGATTTGTATTTGATTATGTCTATGTTTTTGCTGTTTGTTCTTTGTTATAGACCCAAAAAGATAGAAGTGGTTTACCCATATATCTAAATTTTGGATAGATAACTATTAGTGTTGTTTGTTTAGTGTTTTCCAATGTTCCCAGAAGTGGTTAGTCTATGGATTCTTCAATTATATTGAGCTGATTTCTGACGTGCTGTTCCTTCTTTTTCCGTAGTGTATTTCTGTATTGTTTTAGTGATTCACCATAGTGAAGGCGTAGACTCAGGTTTTCCGGGTCTCTATGTTTTTGGTTGGACTGGCTTTTCAATTTCTTTCTTAGATGTTTGCATTCTTCATCAAACCATTTGCTATTGTTGTTCATTTTCTTTCAGTATTACTCTCCCTGTTAATAAGAGCTCTAGCAGCCCCTCTCTCTCTATCTCCCTGTTAATAAGAGCTCTAGCAGCACCTCTCTCTCTATCTCCCTGTTAATAAGAGCTCTAGCAGCCCCTCAATCTCTATCGCCCTGTTAATAAGAGCTCTAGCAGCCCCTCTCTCTCTATCGCCCTGTTAGTAAGAGCTCTAGCAGCCCCTCTCTCTCTATCGCCCTGTTAATAAGAGCTCTAGCAGCCCCTCTCTCTCTATCGCCCTGTTAATAAGAGCTCTAGCAGCCCCTCTCTCTCTATCGCCCTGTTAATAAGAGCTCTAGCAGCCCCTCTCTCTCTATCGCCCTGTTAATAAGAGCTCTAGCAGCCTCTCTCTCTATCGCCCTGTTAATAAGAGCTCTAGCAGCCCTCTCTCTCTATCGCCCTGTTAATAAGAGCTCTAGCAGCCCCTCTCTCTCTATCGCCCTGTTAATAAGAGCTCTAGCAGCCCCTCTCTATCGCCCTGTTAGTAAGAGCTCTAGCAGCCCCTCTCTCTCTATCGCCCTGTTAGTAAGAGCTCTAGCAGCCCCTCTCTCTCTATCGCCCTGTTAATAAGAGCTCTAGCAGCCCTCTCTCTCTATCGCCCTGTTAATAAGAGCTCGAACAGCCCTCTCTCTCTATCGCCTGTTAATAAGAGCTCTAGCAGCCCTCTCTCTCTATCGCCCTGTTAGTAAGAGCTCTAGCAGCCCTCTCTCTCTATCGCCCTGTTAATAAGAGCTCTAGCAGCCCCTCTCTATCGCCCTGTTAATAAGAGCTCTAGCAGCCCTCTCTCTCTATCGCCCTGTTAATAAGAGCTCTAGCAGCCCCTCTCTCTCTATCGCCCTGTTAATAAGAGCTCTAGCAGCCCCTCTCTCTCTATCGCCCTGTTAATAAGAGCTCTAGCAGCCCCTCTCTCTCTCTATCGCCCTGTTAGTAAGAGCTCTAGCAGCACCTCTCTCTCTATCGCCCTGTTAGTAAGAGCTCTAGCAGCACCTCTCTCTCTATCGCCCTGTTAATAAGAGCTCTAGCAGCACCTCTCTCTCGATCTCCCTGTTAGTAAGAGCTCTAGCAGCACCTCTCTGTCTATCGCCCTGTTAGTAAGAGCTCTAGCAGCACCTCTCTCTCTCTCGCCCTGTTAGTAAGAGCTCTAGCAGCACCTCTCTATTGCCCTGTTAGTAAGAGCTCTAGCAGCCCCTCTCTCTCTATCGCCCTGTTAATAAGAGCTCTAGCAGCCCCTCTCTCTCTATCGCCCTGTTAGTAAGAGCTCTAGCAGCCCCTCTCTCGCCCTGTTAGTAAGAGCTCTAGCAGCACCTCTCTCTCTATTTCCCTGTTAGTAAGAGTTCTAGCAGCACCTCTCTCTCTCTATCGCCTTGTTAGTAAGAGCTCTAGCAGCACCTCTCTCTCTATCGCCCTGTTAATAAGAGCTCTAGCAGCACCTCTCTCTCTATTGCCTTGTTAGTAAGAGTTCTAGCAGCACCTTTCTCTCTATCGCCTTGTTAGTAAGAGCTCTAGCAGCACCTCTCTCTCTATCGCCCTGTTAATAAGAGCTCTAGCAGCACCTCTCTGTCTATCGCCTTGTTAGTAAGAGCTCTAGCAGCACCTCTCTCTCTCTCTCTCCCTGTTATAAAGAGCTCTAGCAGATTCTCTCTCCCTGTGTGTAACAGGGATGTCCGTCCACAGTGGTAGTGTGTAACAGGGATGTCTGTCCACAGTGGTAGTGTGTAACAGGGATGTCCGTCCACAGTGGTAGTGTGTAACAGGGATGTCTGTCCACAGTGGTAGTGTGTAACAGGGATGTCTGTCCACAGTGGTAGTGTGTAACAGGGATGTCTGTCCACAGTGGTAGTGTGTAACAGGGATGTCCGTCCACAGTGGGAGTGTGTAACCAGGCATACACAGGCCTCTCAACACCTCGTTGTAACCTCCTCAGGTCAGACACACCTACAGCCAGGCCAGTGGTTAGCCTCTAACCCACAGAGCTGTAACCCTGGCTAGCCTCTAACCCACAGAGCTGTAACCCTGGCTAGCCTCTATCCCACAGAGCTGTAACCCTGGCTAGCCTCTATCCCACAGAGCTGTAACCCTGGCTAGCCTCTATCCCACAGCAACACAGTATTACTCACCCACAGAGCTGTAACCCTGGCTAGCCTCTAACCCACAGAGCTGTAACCCTGGCTAGCCTCTAACCCACAGAGCTGTAACCCTGGCTAGCCTCTATCCCACAGAGCTGTAACCCTGGCTAGCCTCTATCCCACAGAGCTGTAACCCTGGCTAGCCTCTATCCCACAGCAACACAGTATTACTCACCCACAGAGCTGTAACCCTGGCTAGCCTCTAACCCACAGAGCTGTAACCCTGGCTAGCCTCTAACCCACAGAGCTGTAACCCTGGCTAGCCTCTATCCCACAGCAACACAGTATTACTCACCCACAGAGCTGTAACCCTGGCTAGCCTCTAACCCACAGAGCTGTAACCCTGGCTAGCCTCTAACCCACAGAGCTGTAACCCTGGCTAGCCTCTAACCCACAGTAACACAGTATTACTCACCCACAGAGCTGTAACCCTGGCTAGCCTCTAACCCACAGAGCTGTAACCCTGGCTAGCCTC
Organism: Brachymystax lenok tsinlingensis; assembly: GCA_030435695.1. Taxonomy (NCBI): domain Eukaryota; kingdom Metazoa; phylum Chordata; class Actinopteri; order Salmoniformes; family Salmonidae; genus Brachymystax; species Brachymystax lenok. The sequence continues at coordinate 3,672,905 of CM059795.1, read as the reverse complement.
TAACCCACAGAGCTGTAACCCTGGCTAGCCTCTAACCCACAGTAACACAGTATTACTCACCCACAGAGCTGTAACCCTGGCTAGCCTCTAACCCACAGAGCTGTAACCCTGGCTAGCCTCTAACCCACAGAGCTGTAACCCTGGCTAGCCTCTAACCCACAGTAACACAGCATCTCAACACTATTTGATGTGTACCTGTCACGTTATGTCGTCCCCTGAATAAGACTCAATTAAGTCAGGAGGTTCTTTAGTCTAAATCACGAGTCTCTGGTGACATACTGTTAACATTAGCTGACACGTGAGATTTGGGTTCTGAGATGACGAAATCACAGAGTCTGGTCTAAAGTAGTGCACTACCCCATGGGCCCTGGTCTAAAGTAATGCACTACCCCATGGACCCTGGTCTAAAGTAGTGCACTACCCCACGGGTCCTGGTCTAAAGTAGTGCACTACCCCACGGGCCCTGGTATAAAGTAGTGCACTACCCCACGGGCCCTGGTATAAAGTAGTGCACTACCCCATGGGCCCTGGTCTAAAGTAGTGCACTACATATGGAAAATGATGCCATTTGGGACGACTACGATGTCTATGTGTCTTTATGGTGTCAACCAGGTCCTGCTGGTTTCTACTGTTAGGCACAAGGCCCAAATACCCAAGTCCCTGTAGCATATAGTCCCTCACCAGTATTCCCCCAGCTGTAGCATATAGTCCCTCACCAGTATTCCCCCAGCTGTAGCATATAGTCACTCACCAGTATTCACCCAGCTGTAGCATATAGTCCCTCACCAGTATTCCCCCAGCTGTAGCATATAGTCCCTCACCAGTATTCACCCAGCTGTAGCATATAGTCCCTCACCAGTATTCACCCAGCTGTAGCATATAATCCCTCACCAGTATTCACCCAGCTGTAGCATATAGTCCCTCACCAGTATTCACCCAGCTGTAGCATATAGTCCCTCACAAGTATTCACCCAGCTGTAACATATAGTCCCTCACCAGTATTCACCCAGCTGTAGCATATAGTCCCCCACCAGTATTCACCCAGCTGTAGCATATAGTCCCTCACCAGTATTCACCCAGCTGTAGCATATAGTCCCTGACCAGTATTCACCCAGCTGTAGCATATAGTCCCTGACCAGTATTCACCCAGTGGTAACATATAGTCCCTCACCAGTATTCACCCAGCTGTAGCATATAGTCCCTGACCAGTATTCACCCAGCTGTAGCATATAGTCCCCCACCAGTATTCACCCAGCTGTAGCATATAGTCCCTCACCAGTATTCACCCAGCTGTAGCATATAGTCCCTGACCAGTATTCACCCAGCTGTAGCATATAGTCCCCCACCAGTATTCACCCAGCTGTAGCATATAGTCCCTCACCAGTATTCACCCAGCTGTAGCATATAGTCCCTGACCAGTATTCACCCAGCTGTAGCATATAGTCCCTGACCAGTATTCACCCAGCTGTAGCATATAGTCCCTCACCAGTATTCACCCAGCTGTAGCATATAGTCCCTGACCAGTATTCACCCAGCTGTAGCATATAGTCCCTGACCAGTATTCACCCAGCTGTAACATATAGTCCCTCACCAGTATTCACCCAGCTGTAGCATATAGTCCCTCACCAGTATTCACCCAGCTGTAGCATATAGTCCCTCACCAGTATTCCCCCAGCTGTAACATATAGTCCCTCACCAGTATTCCCCCAGCTGTAGCATATAGTCCCTCACCAGTATTCACCCAGCTGTAGCATATAGTCCCTCACCAGTATTCCCCCAGCTGTAGCATATAGTCCCTCACCAGTATTCACCCAGCTGTAGCATATAGTCCCTCACCAGTATTCACCCAGCTGTAGCATATAGTCCCTCACCAGTATTCACCCAGCTGTAGCATATAGTCCCTCACCAGTATTCACCCAGCTGTAACATATAGTCCCTCACCAGTATTCCCCCAGCTGTAGCATATAGTCCCTCACCAGTATTCACCCAGCTGTAGCATATAGTCCCTCACCAGTATTCCCCCAGCTGTAGCATATAGTCCCTCACCAGTATTCACCCAGCTGTAGCATATAGTCCCTCACCAGTATTCCCCCAGCTGTAACATATAGTCCCTCACCAGTATTCCCCAGCTGTAGCATATAGTCCCTCACCAGTATTCACCCAGCTGTAGCATATAGTCCCTCACCAGTATTCCCCCAGCTGTAGCATATAGTCCCTCACCAGTATTCACCCAGCTGTAGCATATAGTCCCTCACCAGTATTCACCCAGCTGTAGCATATAATCCCTCACCAGTATTCACCCAGCTGTAGCATATAGTCCCTCACCAGAAATGTGTATTGAGTAAGATCTCTGCCCCGATCTCCCCTCGCCACTCTATTAACATTGAGCAACAAGCAACCCAGAGTTCAGCTCCCCAGCACTGGAAATCCCCTCAAGCATCTCCTGCTCACCCAAACCCAACTGAGGAATGGTGTGTGTGTGTGTGTGTGTGTGTTTGTGTGTTCTGGCTCCTGTCCTGCTCCAGACAGGCTAGGGAGACTCTCTTCCCCTCGGCCTCCAGACACGTGCACACACTCACACTCACACTCACACACAGACACACAGAGACAAAGACGAAAACACACACAAAGAGTGGTGGGGTGGAGGAACTGGGCTGAGCTGAGGAACACTGGGCAGCACCCCATCCTGGCCCTTTGGCTGATAAAGCAAGGAGGAAACCAATAGCATTAAAACAATAGAGTTATCGGCAGGCTATGGAGTTCCTGTCCAACGTTAACCCCTACTGACCCAACGCTGCCCTGTTACAGCGGGGGGACTGACACGTTAACCCCTACTGACCCAACGCTGCCCTGTTACAGCGGGGGGAATGACACGTTAACCCCTACTGACCCAACGCTGCCCTGTTACAGCAGGGGACTGACACGTTAACCCCTACTGACCCAACGCTGCCCTGTTACAGCGGGGGGACTGACACGTTAACCCCTACTGACCCAACGCTGCCCTGTTACAGCGGGGACTGACACGTTAACCCCTACTGACCCAACGCTGCCCTGTTACAGCAGGGGACTGACACGTTAACCCCTACTGACCCAACGCTGCCCTGTTACAGCGGGGGGACTGACACGTTAACCCCTACTGACCCAACGCTGCCCTGTTACAGCGGGGGGACTGACACGTTAACCCCTACTGACCCAACGCTGCCCTGTTACAGGAGGGACTGACACATTAACCCCTACTGACCCAACGCTGCCCTGTTACAGCAGGACTGACACGTTAACCCCTACTGACCCAACGCTGCCCTGTTACAGGAGGGGACTGACACGTTAACCCCTACTGACCCAACGCTGCCCTGTTACAGCAGGGGACTGACACGTTAACCCCTACTGACCCAACGCTGCCCTGTTACAGCAGGGGACTGACACGTTAACCCCTACTGGCCCAACGCTGCCCTGTTACAGCAGGGGACTGACACGTTAACCCCTACTGACCCAACGCTACCCTGATAAATCCAAATCAAAATCAAATCAAATCAAATTTTATTTGTCACATACACATGGTTAGCAGATGTTAATGCGAGTGTAGCGAAATGCTTGTGCTTCTAGTTCCGCTGCACTGATACAGCAGGGGACTGACACGTTAACCCCTACTGACCCAACGCTGCCCTGTTACAGCGGGGGGACTGACACGTTAACCCCTACTGACCCAACGCTGCCCTGTTACAGCGGGGGGACTGACACGTTAACCCCTACTGACCCAACGCTGCCCTGTTACAGCAGGGGACTGACACGTTAACCCCTACTGACCCAACGCTGCCCTGTTACAGGAGGGGACTGACACGTTAACCCCTACTGACCCAACGCTGCCCTGTTACAGCAGGGGACTGACACGTTAACCCCTACTGGCCCAACGCTGCCCTGTTACAGCAGGGGACTGACACGTTAACCCCTACTGACCCAACGCTGCACTGTTACAGCAGGGGACTGACACGTTAACCCCTACTGACCCAGCGCTGCCCTGTTACAGCAGGGGACTGACACGTTAACCCCTACTGACCCAACGCTGCCCTGTTACAGCAGGGGACTGACACGTTAACCCCTACTGACCCAACGCTGCCCTGTTACAGCAGGGGACTGACACGTTAACCCCTACTGACCCAACGCTGCCCTGTTACAGCAGGGGGAGTTGACAGCCACAGTCTGTTAGAGCATGTTATAAACATGTTAACTACTGTTAGGTACCTGTTAACTACTGTTAGGTACCTGTTAACTACTGTTAGGTACCTGTTAAGTACTGTTAGGGACATGTTAACTACTGTTAGGTACCTGTTAACTACTGTTAGGTACCTGTTAACTACTGTTAGGTACCTGTTAACTACTGTTAGGTACCTGTTACGTACTGGTAAGGACTGTTAGGGACCTGTTAAGTACTGTTAGGGACATGTTAACTACTGTTGGGGACCTGTTAAGTACTGTTAGGGACCTGTTAAGTACTGTTAGGGACCTGTTACGTACTGTTAGGGACATGTTAACTATTGTTAGGTACATGTTAAGTACTGTTAAAGGCCTGTTAAGTACTGTTAGGGACATGTTAAGTACTGTTAGGGACATGTTAACTATTGTTAGGTACATGTTAAGTACTGTTAAAGGCCTGTTATGTACTGTTAGGGACATGTTAAGTACTGTTAGGGACCTGTTAAGTACTGTTGGGGACATGTTAAGTACTGTTGGGGACATGTTAACTATTGTTAGGTACATGTTAAGTACTGTTAAAGGCCTGTTAAGTACTGTTAGGGACCTGTTAAATACTGTTAGGGACCTGTTAAGTATTGTTAGGGACATGTTAACTATTGTTAGGTACATGTTAAGTACTGTTAAAGGTCTGTTAAGTACTGTTGGGGACCTGTTAAGTACTGTTAGGGACCTGTTAAGTACTGTTGGGGACATGTTAAGTACTGTTGGGGACATGTTAAGTACTGTTGGGGACATGTTAAGTACTGTTGGGGACATGTTAAGTACTGTTGGGGACATGTTAAGTACTGTTGGGGACCTGTTAAGTACTGTTAGGTACCTGTTAAGTACTGTTAGGTACCTGTTAACTACTGTTAGGTACCTGTTAACTACTGTTAGGTACCTGTTAAGTACTGTCCTGTTAAGTACTGTTGGGGACCTGTTAAGTACTGTTGGGGACATGTTAAGTACTGTTGGGGACATGTTAAACTACTTCTGAGAGCTTCTGAGACTAATTCTAAGTTCAGACATCCATAAATGTAGAAACGTGACGTCGTTGGTCAAACCGTTTTATCAAGAAACCATGCAATACAATGCTACAGTACATGTTGTATTGACAGTAATGGAAGCAACAACCGAACAACTACGGAGAAACGGTCATGTACAAAAGTTTGAAATATGTCAAATGTAACTAGATAATGACACTTCGTTATCATTATTATACATTTGGTCTCATATGTGGTTTGAGTCCAGTATATCTCTGCTCAAACACATACGTACATGTTGCATGTTGAGAATGGGAAGTGAGTACCAGTCAGGAAGTCAATTCTGGTTGAGTATACAGTATAGTATATATCTCTCTGTCAACCCATACGTACATAGGCGTCCAGAGGCCCATTATCAGCGACCATCACTCCTGTGTTCCAATGGCACGTTGTGTTAGCTAATCCAAGTTTATCATTTTAAAAGGCTAATTGATCATTAGAAAACCCTTTTGCAATTATGTTAGCACAGCTGAACTGTTGTGATTAAATAAGCAATAAAACTGGCCTTCTTTAGACTAGTTGGGTATCTGGAGCATCAGCATTTGTGGGTTCGATTACAGGCTCAAAATGGCCAGAAACAAAGGACTTTCTTCTGAAACTCGTCAGTCTATTCTTGTTCTGAGAAATGAAGGCTATTCCATGCGAGAAATTGCTAATGATCAATTATCCTTTTAAAATGATAAACTTGGATTAGCTAACACAACGTGCCATTGGAACACAGGAGTGATGGTTGCTGATAATGGGCCTCTGTACGCCTATGTAGATATTCCATAAAAAATCAGTTGTTTCCAGCTACAATAGTCATTCACAACATTAACAATTATTTTAATGTATAAAAAAACATGTGCTTTTCTTTCAAAAACAAGGACATTTCTAAGTGACCCCAAACTTTTGAACGGTAGTGTATGTGTAAGATCGAGGGGTTTGATGCAGGAAGTGGGACATGGAGACTGCCTCCAGAGAGAGGAAGCTGTAGCTGTCCTTGTCCCTCAGTCAGTTCCTAGTTCTTGGTTCCCTGCAGGGTGTCTATGAGGATCTTGTTGTACTCTGCCAGCTGCCTGGAGACAGTCTTCACCACAGGACGGTAGTCACTCTCCATACCCTTAGAGGCGATGACTGGAGATTTAGGAGTCAAGGAAACTTTGGTTTATGCAACATGTCCCCCCATTGGGGATATTACATCTACCGTTGTCAATCCTGTAATGTATAGATACAGGAGATCCATTCTGGCTGTGGTGTGAACGACAGAGACCAACCTACTGACTCAGTCCTGTAATGTATAGACACAGGAGATCCATTCTGGCTGTGGTGTGAACGACAGAGACCAACCTACTGACTCAGTCCTGTAATGGAAAGGATACACTCTTTCATGACGAAGTTGTTCTGCTCGTGATGTTGCCATTTCCTCTCCAGATTGGTCAGCTGAAAACCAACAGAAAACAGTGATTGGTTGAGAGGAAGAACAGGCAAGAAACGCTCAGAGAATCTTCAAGCTCCTGAGTTACTGTGACATTATGAGTGTCGTGAAAGGCAATAAGACAGGCGACATCAAGTTAGCCTGGCAGCCACTATGGCTATTGGCTAATAGCATGAACCTCCATACTAGTCTGTAGTCAGTATTCCCTCTGTACCTGAGCATGTGTCTCATTCTCCTGCAGCTGTGTTTTCAGAGCTTCATACACCTCATTCATCTTCTGCATGACCTTCTGAAAGCCGTCTCTCCTCTGGGCGAGGGATACTCTGTCCTCCTGCAGCCTCTATAGGACATTGGACAACAACTTAGACGAACTACCGTTCATTCGTTCATTCATTCATTAGTTCATTCATTCATTCGATCATTCGTTCATTCATTCATTTGTTCATTCATTCATTCGTTCATTCATTCATTCATTCATTCATTCATTCAACCCTTGTTAAGGTGTTAGTAGAGCTACCACAGCAAATCATCAGCTCAGATAGTGAATAGCCGTATATTTCAGATATACAGCTCTGGTGGGGTAATAAAACAAGGATTTACTGGACAAAATATCTTTAGGATGTTGAAGCAGATGAAGTGGATCAACCAACCATTGGTTACAACCCCCTTTTCTTCATTGGTTGAAACTAAACTTGGTATCTTAGACTGAGTCAGTGGAAGAAACATGACTTCCTGGTGTCAAATCTCTCAGAGAATGTGTTTCCTGTTTAAAGGAGTCTCGTTTGTAATGCACGTAGAGGATGCTTTCACGTTTCCTCTCGGCTCTACGAAGTTGTTCCCATTGGTAAACTCCCTCAACGATAAACACTGTCACTGTTTACATTAGCAACGTGATCTTACTATGCCATGAGACGTCTGCCACAGACGGAGGTCTTTTGATAAATATTCCATCCTGATTCCTGCGGATACTTTAGGCATCGAAAGAGGACTACTGTTGTATCGTTATCTTTATGCTTTCATGCTTTCAACTATGTAACAAAATCAAATCAAATCACATTTTAATTTGTCACAAACTGCCTCCGAGTACAACAGGTGTAGACCTTACCGTGAAATGCTTACTTACAAGCCCCTTAACCAACAATTTAGTTTTAAGAAAGAGTTAAGAAAATATTTACTAAAATAACTAAAGTAAAAACATGCAAATAAAAAGAGCACAGAGTCAGTGTGCAGAGGTACAGGTTAGTCAAGTTGTTTTGTACATAAAGTGACTATGCATAGATAATAAACAGCGAGTAGCAGCAGTGTAGGGAGGGGTCAATGTAAATAGTCCGGGTGGCCATTTGATTAAGGTCACCCGCTACAGAGGGTAGAACAGTCTATGAATTGGGTAACTGGAGTATATAACAATTTTTGGGGCCTAGTATATAGGTCCTGGATGTCAGGAAGCGTGGCCCCAGCGTTATACTGGGCCGTATGCACTACCCTCTGTAGCACCTTACGGTCAGATGCCGAGCAGTTGCCATACTAGGCGGTGATGCAACCGGTCAGGATGCTCTCGATGGTGCAGCTGTAGAACCTTTTGAGGATCTGGGGACCCATGACAAATCTTTTCATTATCCTGAGGGGGAGAAGGTTTTGTCGTGCCCTCTTCACGACTGTCATGGTGTGTTTGGACCATGATAGTTTGTTGGTGATGTGGACACCAAGGAACTTGAAACTCTCGACCCGCTCCACTGCAGCCCTGTCGATGTTAATGGGGGCCTGTTCGGCCCGCCTTTTCCTGTAGTCCACGATCAGCTCCTTTGTCTTGCTCACATTGAGGGAGAGGTTGTTGTCCTGGCACCACACTGCCAGGTCTCTGACCTCCTCCCTATAGGCTGTCTCATCGTTGTCGGTGATCAGGCCTACCACTGTTGCGTCGTCAGCAAATGATGGTCTTGGAGTCGTGTTTGGCCACGCAGTCGTAGGTGAACAGGGAGTACAGGAGGGGACTAAGCACGCACCCCTGAGGGGCCCCAGTGTTGAGGATCAGCGTGGCAGATGTGTTGTTGCCTACCCTTACCACCTGGGGGCGGCCCGTCAGGAAGTCTAAGACCCAGTTGCAGAGGGAGGTGTTTAGTCCCAGGGTCCTTAGCTTAGTGATGAGCTTTGTGGGCACTATGGTGTTGAACGCTGAGCTGTAGTCAATGAACAGCATTCTCACATAGGTGTTCCTTTTGTCCAGGTGGGAAAGGGCAGTGTGGAGTGCGATTGAGTCATCTGTGGATCTGTTGGGGTCGGTATGCAAATTGGAGTGGGTCTAGGGTTTCTGGGATGATGGTGTTGATGTGAGCCATGACCAGCCTTTCAAAGCACTTCATGGCTACAGATGTGAGTGCTACGGGGCGGAAATCATTTAGGCAAGTTACCTTCGCTTCCTTAGGGCATAGGGACTTATGGTGGTCTATGGTGGTCTGTAGGTATTACAGACTCGGTCAGGGAGAGGTAGAAAATGTCAGTGAAGACACTTGCCAGTCCGCGCATTGCTTTGAGTACACGTCCTGGTAATCCGTCTGTCCCCGCGGCTTTGTGAATGTTGACCCGTTTAAAAGGTCTTGCTCACATCGGCTACCGAGAGCGTGATCAGACAGTCGTCCGGAACAGCTTTTGCTCTCATGAATGCTTCAGTGTTGTTTGCCTTCGAAGCAAGCATAAAAGCCATTTAGCTCGTCTGGTAGGCTTGCGTCACTGGGGAGCTCGCGACTGGGTTCCCCTTTGTAGTCCATAATAGTTTAAGCCCTGCAACACCGGTGTAGTACGATTCAATCTTCGTCCTGTTTTGCCGCTTTGCCTGTCTGATGGTTCGTCTGAGGGCGTAGTGGGATTTCTTATAAGTGTCCGGATTAGTGTCCCGCTCCTTGAAAGCGGCAGCTCTAGCCTTTAGCTCGGTGCGGATGTTGCCTGTAATCCATGGCTTCTGGTTGGGATATGTACGTACGGTCACTGTGGGGACAACATTGTCGATGCTCTTATTGATGAAGCAGGTGGCTGAGGTTGTATACTCCTCAATGCCATTGGATGAATCCCGGGAAACATATTCCAGTCTGTGCTTGCAAAACAGTCCTGTAGCGTAGCATTTCTCGTCATCTGACCACTTCCGTATAGAGCGAGTCACTGGTATTTCCTGCTTTAGTTTTTGCTTGTAAGCAGGAATCAGGAGGATAAAATGATGGGTCAGATTTGCCAAATGGACCCTCCTCCACAGAGGGAGGGGTTAGAGTATATTCCTGTCAAAGCCTGGACCGCACACTAATCCCACACTGCAACGAGAGACACTTCAGATCCCGTATTCATTAAGCAGAGTGGCAGTGCTGATCTAGGATCAGATCCCCCTCATCCATATTATTATTACACTTCTAAAAGGCAACTGATCCTAGATCAGCACTCTGTAGGCCCATAGCTGAGGTCAGGTATACTACCAGTACTTTCTGGTCCTCTCCAAACATTGGTCTGTACGTCTCTAACATACAGACACACACAGTAGCAGTACCTTCTTCTTGTCCTCTCCAAACATAGGTCTGTACCTCTCTAACACACACACGCACACACACACACACACACACACACACACACACAGTAGCAGTACCTTCTTCTTGTCCTCTCCAGCAGCCTTCAGAGCGTCCAGGTTGCTGTACGTCTCCAGCTCCTGGGTCATGGTCTCTATTCTGTCCTTCAGGCTGGTCAGTTCTGTGTTGATCTTACTCTCCAGCTGCTCTACCTTCTGCAGGTCCTGGGTCAGACGGTGGTTCTCTGAGGGACGGGCAAGGACGAGACACACAGAGACGGACGGACAAATAGACAGACACGGACGTACATACACACGCACAAAACAGATCACACAGACAGATCATTGGCATATTTCAAGCGACATCAAGACTTTATTGAGACAGTGACACATTGTTTTGTTGTGTTGGCTCTGTACTCCAGCACTTTGGATTTGAAATGATACAACGACTATGAGGTTGAAGTGCAGACTGTCAGCTGTAATTTTTAGGGTGTTTTCCGTCCATATCGGGAGAACCGTTTAGAAATACAACACTTTATGTACATAGTCTCCTTATTTTAGGGGACCAAAAAGTATTGGGACAAATTCACTTATGTGTATTAAAGTAGTAAAAAAAAGTGTAGTATCTGGTCCCATATTCCGAGCACGCATATGACTACATCAAGCTTATGACTCTACAAACTTGTTGGACGCATTTGCAGTTTGTTGTGGTTGTTGTTTCAGACAATTCTGTGCCCAATAGAGATGAATGGTAAATGATGTATTGCTATTTTGGAGTCACTTTTCTAATTAATGTAGATGCTACCATGATCACGGATAATCCTGAAATAAACGTGAATAATGATGAGTGAGAAAGTTACAGACGCACAAATATCATACCCCCCCAAAAATGCTAACCTCCCCTGTTATTGTAATGGTGAGAGGTTAGCATGTCTTGGGGGTATGATATAAAATGCTAACCTCCCCTGTTATTGTAATGGTGAGAGGTTAGCATGTCTTGGGGGTATGATATAAAATGCTAACCTCCCCTGTTATTGTAATGGTGAGAGGTTAGCGTGTCTAGTGGGTATGATATTTGTAACTTTTTCATTCATCATTATTCCCGATTCATTCAGGACTATCCGTAACCATGGCAGCATCCACATTAACGTAGAAGTATTTAGAAACACATTCTATTCTTAGTTAGAATAAAAGTGCCTCCAAAATAACAATACATTATTTACCATTCATTTCTATTGGCCACAAAATAGTCTGAAACAACAACCAAAACAAATGCATCCAATACGTTTGTAGATTCACCAGCTTGATGTAACCATTGAGTGCTATGAATATGGGACCAGATACTACACTTTTTACTACTTTAACACACATAAGTGAATTTGACCCAATACTTTTGGTCCCCTAAAATGGGGGAGACTATGTACAAACATTTCTAACCTGTTCTCCCGATTTGGAGGAAAATACCCACAAATTAAAGCTGCCAGTCTGAACTTGAACATCATAGTAATTGTATCATTTCAAAAACGGCCTTTGGTCACAGTAGGCCTACATGACATTGAGTTACACCGAGTTTCATTACACTGAGCTACACAGTTACACAGAGTTCCATTACGCTGAGCTACACAGTTACACAGAGTTCCATTACACTGAGTTACACAGAGTTCCATAACACTGAGCTACACAGTTACACAGAGTTCCATTACGCTGAGCTACACAGAGTTCCATTACACTGAGTTACACAGAGTTCCATTACGCTGAGCTACACAGAGTTCCATTACGCTGAGCTACACAGAGTTCCATAACACTGAGCTACACAGTTACACAGAGTTCCATTACGCTGAGCTACACAGAGTTCCATTACACTGAGTTACACAGAGTTCCATTACGCTGAGCTACACAGAGTTCCATTACGCTGAGCTACACAGTTACACAGAGTTCCATTACACTGAGTTACACAGAGTTCCATTACACTGAGCTACACAGTTAGAGTTCCATTACACTGAGCTACACAGTTAGAGTTCCATTACACTGAGCTACACAGTTACACAGAGTTCCATTACGCTGAGCTACACAGTTACACAGAGTTCCATTACACTGAGCTACACAGAGTTCCATTACGCTGAGCTACACAGTTACACAGAGTTCCATTACACTGAGCTACACAGAGTTCCATTACACTGAGCTACACAGAGTTCCATTACACTGAGCTACACAGAGTTCCATTCCCCCGAGCTACACAGAGTTCCATTCCCCCGAGTTCCATTACACTGAGCTACACAGTTACACAGAGTTCCATTACACTGAGTTACACAGAGTTCCATTACACTGAGCTACACAGTTACACAGAGTTCCATTACACTGAGCTACACAGAGTTCCATTACACTGAGCTACACAGAGTTCCATTACACTGAGCTACACAGAGTTCCCCCGAGTTCCATTACACTGAGCTACACAGTTACACAGAGTTCCATTACACTGAGTTACACAGAGTTCCATTACACTGAGCTACACAGTTACACAGAGTTCCATTACACTGAGCTACACAGTTACACAGAGTTCCATGACACTGAGTTACACAGAGTTCCATTACACTGAGCTACACAGTTACAAAGAGTTCCATTACACATGGAGTTACACAGAGTTCTATTACACTGAGCTACACAGAGTTCCATTCCCCCGAGTTCCATTACACTGAGTTACACCGAGTTCCATTACACTGAGCTACACAGTTACACAGAATTCCATGACACTGAGTTACACCGAGTTCCATTACACTGAGCTACACAGTTACACAGAGTTCCATTACACTGAGTTACACAGAGCTCCATTACACTGAGCTACACAGTTACACAGAGTTCCATTACACTGAGCTACACAGTTACACAGAGTTCCTTGACACTGAGTTACACAGAGTTCGTTTACACTGAGTTACACCGAGTTCCATTACACTGAGCTACACAGTTACAGAGTTCCATTACACTGAGTTACACAGAGTTCCATTACACAGAGTTCCATTACACTGAGTTACACAGAGTTCCATTACACTGAGCTACACAGTTACACAGAGTTCCATTACACTGAGCTACACAGTTACACAGAGTTCCATTACACTGAGCTACACAGTTACACAGAGTTCCATTACACTGAGCTACACAGTTACACAGAGTTCCATTACACTGAGCTACACAGTTACACAGAGTTCCATTACACTGAGCTACACAGTTACACAGAGTTCCATTACACTGAGTTACACAGAGTTCCATTACGCTGAGCTACACAGTTACACAGAGTTCCATTACACTGAGCTACACAGTTACACAGAGCTCCATGACACTGAGTTACACAGAGTTCCATTACGCTGAGCTACACAGTTACACAGAGTTCCATTACACTGAGCTACACAGTTACACAGATTTCCATTACGCTGAGCTACACAGTTACACAGAGTTCCATTACGCTGAGCTACACAGTTACACAGAGTTCCATTACACGGAGTTACACAGAGTTCCATTACACTGAGCTACACAGAGTTCCATTACACTGAGCTACACAGAGTTCCATTCCCCCGAGTTCCATTACACTGAGCTACACAGTTACACAGAGTTCCATTACACTGAGCTACACAGTTACACAGAGTTCCATTACACTGAGCTACACAGTTACACAGAGTTCCTTGACACAGAGCTACACAGAGTTCCATTCCCCCGAGTTCCATTACACTGAGTTACACCGAGTTCCATTACACTGAGCTACACAGTTACACAGAGTTCCATTACACTGAGTTACACAGAGTTCCATTACACTGAGCTACACAGAGTTCCATTACACTGAGTTACACAGAGCTCCATTACACTGAGCTACACAGTTACACAGAGTTCCTTGACACGGAGTTACACAGAGTTCGTTTACACTGAGTTACACCGAGCTCCATTACACTGAGCTACACAGTTACAGAGTTCCATTACACTGAGCTACACAGTTACACAGAGTTCCATTACATGGAGTTACACAGAGTTCCATTACACTGAGTTACACAGAGTTCCATTCCCCCAAGTTCCATTACACTGAGTTACACAGAGTTCCATTACACTGAGTTACACAGATTTCCATTACATGGAGTTACACAGAGTTCCATTACACTGAGTTACACAGAGTTCCATTCCCCCGAGTTCCATTACACTGAGTTACACAGAGTTCCATACCCCCGAGTTCCATTACACTGAGTTACACAGAGTTCCATTACACTGAGTTACACAGAGTTCCATTACACAGAGTTCCATTACACTGAGTTACACAGAGTTCCATTACACTGAGTTACACAGAGATCCATTACACAGAGTTCCATTACACTGAGTTACACAGAGTTCCATTACACTGAGTTACACAGAGATCCATTACACAGAGTTACACAGAGTTCCATTCCCCTGAGTTCCATTACACTGAGTTACACAGAGTTCCATACCCCCGAGTTCCATTACACTGAGTTACACAGAGTTCCATTACACTGAGTTACACAGAGTTCCATTACACTGAGTTACACAGAGTTCCATTCCCCCGAGTTCCATTACACTGAGTTACAGAGTTCCATTACACTGAGTTACACAGAGTTCCATTACACAGAGTTCCATTACACTGAGTTACACAGAGTTCCATTACACTGAGTTACACAGAGATCCATTACACAGAGTTCCATTACACTGAGTTACACAGAGTTCCATTACACTGAGTTACACAGAGATCCATTACACAGAGTTCCATTACACTGAGTTACACAGAGATCCATTACACAGAGTTCCATTACACTGAGTTACACAGAGTTCCATTACACTGAGTTACACAGAGATCCATTACACAGAGTTCCATTACACTGAGTTACACAGAGTTCCATTACACTGAGTTACACAGAGTTCCATTAAACAGGAGTGCATAAAAACAAGTTCACAGTAAACTGTCACATCAGCTTACATCTGAACTCTGATAACACTTGACAGTGGACAGAATGTTAATTTGGGTGTTTCTTTTTTTCTGTTAGAAGAATAAACATTGTTGTGCTGACAGAGTGCTACTGAGCCTGGAGCCTGACCAGACCGTTGCACATAGACTGTATCCCAAATGGCATCCTATTCCATTCCATACTCTGATTACCTAGTGAATCAACTCTCATCCATTTCCTTCATTCTATAGCTAGAGGACTCCTGATATCTCCAGGAGTGAGAAGTATAATTTTTTTGTCTTAATCTGTTTGTGGTCTAGTACTGTATTTTTTGAGGGCTAGGGCCATCATCGTTTTAAGTGTTGCCCTGTCTTCCCAGTGGTCTACTAGGTGTGTGTGAACTGCTGATTATTCATGTGTGACTTGTTTTGGTAATCAGTGGCTGTATTGGAGAGGGGAGTGTGTGCTCTCCACCTCTGCTGGGCAATTAGCAAATCAGTGTTAGTACTTTCGGTCACCCCTGTTTTCTCAGCGGCGGTTGCGTGGCAAAACTAAGACGGTTCTGCAGAGTTCATCCAGGAAGGAAAGAGAGGAAGGTGCCACTCGCTCTCTCTCGTCAGTATCTTAACTAGTTATTTACAGACGGTGTCATTTTGCTCTTTTGTAGCTTTGGCAACTATGTGTGTGTTTTCTGTACCCTGTTCTCTCCCTGTAGGCTTTACAGACACTCCCCACCCCTTTGGCTGCGACCCTTCCAATGTAGTGTACTCTGTGAGCACAACCCTATGTGGAATTCCTGGTCTCTGGCAGCGACTGGAACTGCCGATCTGCTGTCAAGAACACGGAGTTCGTTTCAGCCTAGACTGCCCTCGAGTCCCTTGACTTTTTGGCCCCGACAGAGGCATGGATCAACCCAGAGAACACTGCGACTCCAGCTGCTCTCTTTTCATCTGTTTTTCTCTCATAGTCCGAGAAGCATCTGGTCATCGCGGTGGTGGCACTGGGCTACTCATTTCTCCTAACTGGAGATTATCTCTTTTCTCCCTCCTCTCTCCTGTCCATCTCCTCATTTGAAATTCATACTGTCACTGTCACTTGTCCACTCAAGCTTAACATTGTTGTCATCTATTGCCCACCAGGTGCCGTTAAAAAGAGTTCCTCAATGAGATTGACACCTTCATAAGCTAATTTCCTGACAATGACACACCACTCTTCGTACTTGGCGACTTCAACCTCCCCACGTCTGCCTTCGATTCATTTTTTTACCCTCCTTTTCTTCTTTTGACCTCACCCTTTCCCAGTCCCCTCCAACTCACATCTTACTAGAGGCGGTTCACCTAGTAATCTTACTGCAAACCCCTCCAGGTCTCTGATCATACTTAGTTTCCTTTTCTGTCTCCCTTTCCTCCAACCCTAACCACTCAGCCCCTACCCAGATGGTCATGCGCCGTCGCGCAATCTTCACTCAGTCTCTCCCACTACTCTCCTATCCTATCATCTCTCCCTTCTGCTAAATCCTTCGCCCTCCTGTCTCCTCATTCTGCCTCTTCAACCCTCCCTTTCCGTATCCCAAGACTCGCACTGTCCTCTTTCCTCCTGGCTGGCTCGGCCCTCTCCTCCTGCTCCGTGGCTGAGTGACTCATTGCGAGCTTAAAGAACAACGAAAATTGAGAAACTTCCGGAGGACCTATCATCCTTCCACTCCCTCCTCTCTACCTTCTCTTCCTCTGGATCCGCTGCTAAAGCCACTTTCTATCACTCTAAATTTCAAGCTTCTGCCTCTAACTAGGAAACTCCTTTCCACCTTCTCCTCCCTCCTTAATCCTCCACATCCTCCCTCTCGAAGGACAACTTTGTCAACCACTTTAAAAAGAAGGTTGACGACATCCGCTCCTCATTCACTCAGCCTATTGAGTCCACTGGTCCCACTCACACAGAACTACCCTACGCATTGACCTCTTTCTCCCCTCTGTCTCTCCAGATGAAATCCTGTGACTAGTGAGGTCCGGCCGCCCGACAACCTTCCCACCCGCCTCGACCCACCCCCCATTCTCCAGACCCATTCCTCACTTTCCTCATCCCTGACCACTGGCTGTGTCCCGTCTGACTTCAAAATGGCCTGAGTCACTCCCCTCCTCAAGAAAACAACACTCAACTACAGACCTTTTTCTTTCCAAAACACTTGAGCGCGGTGTCTCTGACCAACTCTCTCGTTATCGCTCTCAGAATGAATATCTTTGGCCCTAACAAGACAGGCTTCAAGACGGATCACTCAACCGAGACAGCACTTCTCTGTGTCACGGAGGCTCTTCACACTGCCAAAGCTGACTCTCTCTCCTCTGTTCTCATCCTCTTAGATCTATCCCCTGCCTTCGACACTGTGAACCATCAGATCTTCCTGTCCACCCTCTCAGGGCTGGGTGTCTCTGGCTCTGCAAACTTTGATTGCATCCTACCTGGCAGGCCACTCCTACCAGATGTCGTGGCGAGAATCTGTGTCTGCACCATGTAGTCTTATGACTGGTGTCCCCCAGGGCTTGACTCTAGGCCATCTCCTCTTCTCTCTATACGCCAAGTTACTCGCCTCCGTCATATCATCACATGGTCTCTCCTATCATTGCTATGAGGGTGACACTCAATTACTTTTCTCCTTCCCCCTTTCTGACACCCAGGTGGTGGCACGCATCTCTGCATGCCTGGCAGATATCTCAGCTTGGATGTTGTCCCACCACCTCACGCTCAACCTCGACAAGACTGATCTGCTTTTCCTCCCAGGGAATGGGGCTGCCCGCTCAAAGACCTTTCCATGATGGTTGACAACTCCAGTGTCCCTCACCCAGAGTGCAAAGAACCTTGGTGTGACCCTGGACAACACCCTGTCGTTCTCTGCAAACATCAAAGCAGTGACTCGCTCCTGCAGGTTCGTGCTCTACAACATCCGTAGAGGTCGACCCTACCTCACACAGGAAGCGGCCCTACCTCACACAGGAAGTGGCGCAGGTCCTAATCCAGGCACTTGTCCTCTCCCGTCTGGACTACCGCGACTCGGTGTTGTCTGGGCTCTCCGCTTGTGCCATCAAACCCCAGAACTCTGCAGCCCGCCTGGTGTTCAACCTTCCCACTCCTCCGCACTCCACTGGCTTCCAATCAAAACTCACATCCAGGAAGAGGAAATGCCCATCCCTACCTTCAGGCTATGATTAAACTCTACACCCCAACCCATGCACGCCATTCTGCCACCTCTGGTCTCTTGGCCCTCACAGCTAGTTAATGGGGGGGGGGGGTCAGTCTAGTGCGAGTGTTATTTAAAATACTCTTGAGTATTTAAGATGTTTTCGGGAAGATGGCTGCTGTCCTAGCTTCAGGGTGAAGGTGGTGCCAGGACGGAGAAGAGCTTGGGCTGAGCAGCTCGCTCCCGTGAACTAACAGTAAAATGTACTTACTGTGATATGTGGTTGTCCCACCAAGCTATCTTAAGATGAATGCACTAAATTGTAAGTCGCTCTGGATAAAAGCGTCTGCTAAATGACTCTCTGACTCTGGATAAAAGCGTCTGCTAAATGACTCTCTGACTCTGGATAAAAGCGTCTGCTAAATGACTCTCTGACTCTGGATAAAAGCATCTGCTAAATGACTCTCTGACTCTGGATAAAAGCATCTGCTAAATGACTCTCTGACTCTGGATAAAAGCATCTGCTAAATGACTCTCTGACTCTGGATAAAAGCGTCTGCTAAATGACTCTCTGACTCTGGATAAAAGCGTCTGCTAAATGACTCTCTGACTGGATAAAAGCGTCTGCTAAATGACTCTCTGACTCTGGATAAAAGCGTCTGCTAAATGACTCTCTGACTCTGGATAAAAGCGTCTGCTAAATGACTCTCTGACTGGATAAAAGCGTCTGCTAAATGACTCTGTGACTCTGGATAAAAGCGTCTGCTAAATGACTCTCTGACTCTGGATAAAAGCGTCTGCTAAATGACTCTCTGACTCTGGATAAAAGCGTCTGCTAAATGACTCTCTGACTCTGGATAAAAGCGTCTGCTAAATGACTCTCTGACTCTGGATAAAAGCGTCTGCTAAATGACTCTCTGACTCTGGATAAAAGCGTCTGCTAAATGACTCTCTGACTCTGGATAAAAGCGTCTGCTAAATGACTAAACATGTAAATGTAGAATGTAAGATCCTTAGAGCCTTCTACAGCCTAAGAGCTAGCCCATTATCATCTCGCCTTGGATGAAACCAGAAAGATTTATGTTGATGACTGGACCGAGCTAGAGGTCAATAGAGATAAAGGGGCCAGGCTCTGGGGGCAGCGGCAGGCTGGGACAGGCATGGGCTGGGGAAGCCTGGGGCTGGGACAAGCATGGGCTGGGGAAGCCTGGGACAGGGGCCCGCAGGGCCTGGGAGCATTATTTGGAGCAGAGGTTGGGGGCAGGGACCCAAAGACAGGGAGCTGCGCTGGGGCAGGCAGGGTCTGAGAGCAGGAAGGGGAAGCAGTCAGGTTCCTACTGATAGCACTGCGCCCCAGACCCAGCCAGTGGAGGGGGAGCTGCTGCTGTGTACAGAGCAGTAAAGTGCCCCGTCAGCACTTCTGTGCATTCTCTACAGCTTCCTCCTGGGGCTAGGGCTAGCCTTCCTCCCCGCCCAGGAATCCTGCCTCACAGACACATTGCTACAGAGGGCCGCTGGTGGTGCACAGATAATCATCTGTTTATTAATGATGTAGAGAGTAGGATTATATTGTAATGAATTTACATAGTACAAAAAAACACCAGCGTGGGCTGATCATTTACCTCAAAGCAAGTGTCATTATTTCACTTCTGTAAGATTGACTTGAGCTATTTTTCACTGAGCTGTGAAGAAATCCCACTGATGACAGACAGACTAGTGAAAGGGAACAATGTTTCTCTGGCTCAGAACAGTTAGGATCAAGGACATGTAAGCAGCCTAGCGGGTGGCTGTGGCTTTGGTTGTGTCGTCTCCATCCCAAATGGCACCCTACTCCCTAAAGTAGTGCACTACTTTTAACCAGAGCCCTAAAGTAGTGCACTACTTTTAACCAGAGCCCTAAAGTAGTGCACTACTTTTAACCAGAGCCCTAAAGTAGTGCACTATTTGTGGAATAGGGTTCCATTTGGGACTTGACTTGAGCAGTTTCAGTGATTAGATATTATTTAAGGGGAACAGCGTTATGTTGATTAGATATTATTTAGGGGGAACAGCGTTATGTTAATTAGATATTATTTAGGAGGAACAGCGTCATGTTGATTAGATATTATTTAAGGGGAACAGCGTTATGTTAATTAGATATTATTTAAGGGGAACAGCGTTATGTTGATTAGATATTATTTAAGGGGAACAGCGTTATGTTGATTAGATATTATTTAAGGGGAACAGCGTTATGTTAATTAGATATTATTTAGGGGGAACAGTGTTATGTTGATTAGATATTATTTAGGGGGAACAGCGTGATGTTGATTAGATATTATTTAGGGGGAACAGCGTGATGTTGATTAGATATTATTTAAGGGGAACAGCGTCATGTTGATTAGATATTATTTAAGGGGAACAGCGTTATGTTAATTAGATATTATTTAAGGGGAACAGCGTCATGTTGATTAGATATTATTTAGGAGGAACAGCGTCATGTTGATTAGATATTATTTAGGGGGAACAGCGTTATGTTGATTAGATATTATTTAAGGGGAACAGCGTTATGTTGATTAGATATTATTTAGGGGGAACAGCGTTATGTTGATTAGATATTATTTAAGGGGAACAGCGTTATGTTGATTAGATATTATTTAGGGGGAACAGCGTGATGTTAATTAGATATTATTTAAGGGGAACAGCGTGATGTTAATTAGATATTATTTAAGGGGAACAGCGTCATGTTGATTAGATATTATTTAGGGGGAACAGCGTCATGTTGATTAGATATTATTTAGGGGGAACAGCGTTATGTTAATTAGATATTATTTAGGAGGAACAGCGTCATGTTGATTAGATATTATTTAGGGGGAACAGCGTTATGTTGATTAGATATTATTTAAGGGGAACAGCGTTATGTTGATTAGATATTATTTAAGGGGAACAGCGTCATGTTGATTAGATATTATTTAGGGGGAACAGCGTTATGTTAATTAGATATTATTTAGGGGGAACAGCGTTATGTTGATTAGATATTATTTAAGGGGAACAGCGTTATGTTAATTAGATATTATTTAAGGGGAACAGCGTCATGTTGATTAGATATTATTTAGGGGGAACAGCGTTATGTTAATTAGATATTATTTAGGGGGAACAGCGTTATGTTGATTAGATATTATTTAGGGGGAACAGTGTTATGTTGATTAGATATTATTTAGGGGGAACAGCGTCATGTTGATTAGATATTATTTAGGGGGAACAGCGTCATGTTGATTAGATATTATTTAGGGGGAACAGCGTTATGTTGATTAGATATTATTTAGGGGGAACAGCGTTATGTTGATTAGATATTATTTAAGGGGAACAGCGTTATGTTAATTAGATATTATTTAGGGGGAACAGCGTTATGTTGATTAGATATTATTTAGGGGGAACAGTGTTATGTTGATTAGATATTATTTAGGGGGAACAGCGTGATGTTAATTAGATATTATTTAAGGGGAACAGCGTCATGTTGATTAGATATTATTTAGGGGGAACAGCGTTATGTTGATTAGATATTATTTAGGGGGAACAGCGTCATGTTGATTAGATATTATTTAGGAGGAACAGCGTTATGTTAATTAGATATTATTTAAGGGGAACAGCGTTATGTTAATTAGATATTATTTAGGGGGAACAGCGTTATGTTAATTAGATATTATTTAGGAGGAACAGCGTTATGTTAATTAGATATTATTTAGGGGGAACAGCGTTATGTTAATTAGATATTATTTAAGGGGAACAGCGTCATGTTGATTAGATATTATTTAGGGGGAACAGCGTTATGTTGATTAGATATTATTTAGGAGGAACAGCGTCATGTTGATTAGATATTATTTAGGGGGAACAGCGTTATGTTGATTAGATATTATTTAAGGGGAACAGCGTTATGTTGATTAGATATTATTTAAGGGGAACAGCGTCATGTTGATTAGATATTATTTAGGGGGAACAGCGTTATGTTGATTAGATATTATTTAAGGGGAACAGCGTTATGTTGATTAGATATTATTTAAGGGGAACAGCGTTATGTTGATTAGATATTATTTAGGGGGAACAGCGCTACGTTGTGAGGCTGAAGACAAAGGAAGGAAACCCCTGGCTCTGAGCCAGCTGCGTATTTGATAAATACACTCAGTTACGAGGAGGAAACGGGGAGCTGTAGCTATACAGTCCAGTCTTAGCCTAACAATGTGTGTCTGCGCGTGCTGACAGAGCACCAGAGTCACTGTGCTACTGACAATAAAGCCGTTCTCATCCTCTGCTGATTGCTTATCAGGAAGATAAGGCAGAGATGGATCTGATGCTTACTGTTATCCAGCAAGGAGGAAACGGGGGGGTAAAAGGACGACAGTCCAAAGTAAATCCCAGTAAGCTATGCCGTAATGCACATGTGGCACACATCGAGTTGAACACGGATTCCATTAAAACACCTAGTCGTAGTTTTCAATATAAAGACGTTACTGTAAAACGTTCTGTATCATGTCAAATCAGCATACTACTGCATCAGTATTCAGAGAGCTATCCCTCATTTCAGCCTAGAGAGTGTTAATAGACATTCATCATCCTTACTGTTCGGTCAGCAGTTCTCAATGAGCCACCATGGAGGTATAAATGCAGTATATACTGTATTTTATACCATCTATTGCATCTTGCCTATGACGCTCGGTCATCGCTCATCCATATATTTATATGTATATATTCTTACCCCATCCCTTTTACTTACATGTGTGTGTTTTAGGTAGTTGTTGTGGAATTTGTTAAGATTACTTGTTAAGATATTGCTGCACTGTCAGAACTAGAAGCACAAGCATTTCGCTACACTCGCATTACCATCTGCTAACCATGTGTATGTGACCATTAAACTGTGATTTGATTTGAAGTGTTTTGATTAGATTTTCCACAACATTTGCATTGATGTCAGAGTGATTAGAGGGACAGTAGAGTGCTGGGTACCAGGCAGTTAAGCAAGTTTGGTAGGCTACTAATGACCATCAGCAGCATCAGAGCTTGGAGAAGCCTTGTTACAGTGACTAAACGGTCACATGGAATTTGACTGCCTTCATGACTCGTGACCGCTGATGTGGCGGTAATACGGTCACCGCAACAGCCCTAGGGTAGACCCAGTTGAGAGGTTTACAGTAGGGTGGACCCAGTTGAGAGGTTTACAGTAGGGTGGACCCAGTTGAGAGTTTTACAGTAGGGTGGACCCAGTTGAGAGGTTTACAGTAGGGTGGACCCAGTTGAGAGGTTTACAGTAGGGTGGACCCAGTTGAGAGGTTTACAGTAGGGTGGACCCAGTTGAGAGTTTTACAGTAGGGTGGACCCAGTTGAGAGGTTTACAGTAGGGTGGACCCAGTTGAGAGGTTTACAGTAGGGTGGACCCAGTTGAGAGGTTTACAGTAGGGTGGACCCAGTTGAGAGAGTTTTACAGTAGGGTGGACCCAGTTGAGAGAGTTTTACAGTAGGGTGGACCCAGTTGAGAGAGTTTTACAGTAGGGTGGACCCAGTTGAGAGAGTTTTACAGTAGGGTGGACCCAGTTGAGAGAGTTTTACAGTAGGGTGGACCCAGTTGAGAGTTTTACAGTAGGGTGGACCCAGTTGAGAGTTTTACAGTAGGGTGGAACCAGTTGAGACAGTTTTACAGTAGGGTGGACCCAGTTGAGACAGTTTTACAGTAGGGTGGACCCAGTTGAGAGTTTTACAGTAGGGTGGAACCAGTTGAGAGAGTTTTACAGTAGGGTGGACCCAGTTGAGAGAGTTTTACAGTAGGGTGGAACCAGTTGAGAGTTTTACAGTAGGGTGGAACCAGTTGAGAGTTTTACAGTAGGGTGGAACCAGTTGAGAGAGTTTTACAGTAGGGTGGACCCAGTTGAGAGTTTTACAGTAGGGTGGACCCAGTTGAGAGACAGTTTTACAGTAGGATGAAGACAGATGAGATGAGACAGTTTTACAGTAGGGTGGACCCAGTTGAGAGAGTTTTACAGTAGGGTGGACCCAGTTGAGAGACAGTTTTACAGTAGGGTGGACCCAGTTGAGACAGTTTTACAGTAGGGTGGAACCAGTTGAGAGTTTTACAGTAGGGTGGACCCAGTTGAGAGAGTTTTACAGTAGGGTGGACCCAGTTGAGACAGTTTTACAGTAGGGTGGAACCAGTTGAGAGTTTTACAGTAGGGTGGAACCAGTTGAGAGAGTTTTACAGTAGGGTGGACCCAGTTGAGAGAGTTTTACAGTCCTTGGCTGTGTTGTGGTGCTGTGTGGGACTAACCTGAGGCCCTTGGCTAGGTTGTGGTGCTGTGTGGGACTAACCTGAGGCCCTTGGCTGTGTTGTGGTGCTGTGTGGGACTAACCTGAGGCCCTTGGCTGTGTTGTGGTGCTGTGTGGGACTAACCTGAGGCCCTTGGCTGTGTTGTGGTACTGTGTGGGACAAACCTGAGGCCCTTGGCTGTGTTGCGGTGCTGTGTGGGACTAACCTGAGGCCCTTGGCTGTGTTGTGGTACTGTGTGGGACTAACCTGAGGCCCTTGGCTGTGTTGTGGTACTGTGTGGGACTAACCTGAGGCCCTTGGCTGTGTTGTGGTACTGTGTGGGACTAACCTGAGGCCCTTGGCTGTGTTGTGGTGCTGTGTGGGACTAACCTGAGGCCCTTGGCTGTGTTGTGGTACTGTATGGGACTAACCTGAAGACAAGCCCTTGGCTGTGTTTTGGGACTTGTGCATCTCAGTCTCCTTGAAGCTCAGGTCTTCCTGCATGGACTTGAGCTCACTGGCCGTCACCGACGAGATCTGGCGTATACGGTTCATGTTCTGTATCAACACACAGACACAAACACACAAGACATCTCCTTTAAACTAGCTTCTTCACTTCAACAACATGCAGTATCGAGAAGATTTATGAAAACCCTAGTATCTGATAGGAGTTATGAGGTTCATGTCTATAAACTGTAGTTTTATGACGTAAAGCAGAACCTGTGTGAATGACATGACAGAGAACAGCTAGAATATAGAAATAAACTGTTCATTCAACTAACTCATAGATTCTGTTTACAGTGATAATAAACTGTTCATTCAGCTAACTCATAGATTTTGTTTACAGTGATAATAAACAGACCATCATCATAGAAGAACTAAGGCCATCAGACTGTTAAACAGCTGTCACTAACACACAGTCTTTAATATGGTCATACATTTGGCAGGAGGTTACGAAGTGCAGCTCAGTTTCCACCTCATTTTGTGGGAAGTGTGCACATAGCCTGTCTTCTCTTGAGAGCCAGGTCTGCCCATGGCGGCCTTTCTCAATAGAAAGGCTATGCTCACTGAGTCTGTACATAGTCAAAGATTTCCTTAAGTTTGGTTCAGTTTTTGTAAATTCTTTCCAAAGTGTCAAGTTATTACCTTTTTCTATTCTCTTGATTTGGTTGGGTCTAATTGTGTTGCTGTCCAGGGGCTCTGTGGGCTCTGTTTGTGTTTGTGAATAGAGCCCCAGGACCAGCTTGCTTAGGGGACTCTTCTCCAGGTTCATCTCTCTGTAGGTGATGGCTTTGTTATGGAAGGTTTGGGAATCTCTTCCTCTTTTCTGGATTTTGATAATTAGCGGGTATCGGCCTAATTCTGCTCTGCATGCATTATTTGGTGTTTTACGTTGTACACGTTCCATTTGATGGAACACTCACAGCTTTGTGGAAGTTACCTGTGGCGCTGACTTTCAGGCCGTGGTATGTATAGTTTTTTTGTGTGCTCTAGGGCAACAGTGTCTAAATGGAATTTGTATCCGTGGTCCTGGGAATTTGACCTTTTGTGGAACACCATTATTTTGGTCTTACTGAGATTTACTGTCAGGGCCCAGGTCTGACAGAATCTGTGCAGAAGATCTAGGTGCTGCTGTAGGCCCTCCTTGGTCTCTCTCTCTCACACACACACACACACACACACTCACTCTGCTGGAGTGTTCCAGTAGAGCTACGATGATGGCCTGTGTCTGACGGTTCTTCTCCACCTCTGTAGCTTTAGTTTCATCAAATGAATCCAGAAAACCTGTGGAAATATTAACCAATACCACGTCATGATCAGTGTAGACTACATTACTGCTTACACATAGGATGTACACTATTTTGGCTGTAAAAACTAAATAAAACGGGCAGTGTTTATATGACCCCCCCGCCCCCCTCTTTATAAACAGGCCCTTTTTATTTTTTACAACATTCTTGCCTGAATACACCTTTTATATCTCCCCGAGGAGGACCAGCAGGACTGGTAGTAGTGGTGTGCAGGGTGGGCGTCTATTTTAATAAATACATTGAATACACACCATCAAACAAAAAAAAATCTAGCCTTTATTCATTGCTTTAGGCAGGTCCCTAAGAAACATTATAAAGACTAAATAAAATTTGTTTTCAAAAAAGAAAATTATTGCATATTTTGGAGTTTAAATTAGGCATTTTACAAGCCATGGCTGCACCGTCCAAATGGAATCAATAGTTTGTTATTTTGTTAACTTAAAAACAGACGAGACACACCTCTCCGATCGCAGTCAACTGTCACGTCCAGGCCTGAGAAGACAGGCTGGAGTGTTTAGTTTTGTTTTTGGTGTAGGGGTATTCTGTTCTAGGTTATATATTTCTATGTTGGGGTAATGGTTCCCAATTAGAGGCAGCTGAGTGTCGTTGTCTCTAATTGGGAACCATATATATGTTTGTAGTTTTCACTTGGGGTTTGTGGGTTATTGTTTAGACATAGCTTTGTTCGTGGTGTCAGTCTATGGTTTATGTTACGATCTTCGTTTCGTTCTGTTTGTTATTTTGCCCAGTTACGTGTGTTTTCGTTCGTTAAATAAACATGTATACTGGATGCCTCGCTGCGCCTCGGTCTGTCCCTATAGAAGATTGTGACATCAACACACACATGTATTTTATAATAAGAATATCATGGAATATAACAGAGCTTGTCACGGGAACGTGTGTTACCGCTGCCGTATTAAAAGTGATACTTAGAAACAGCCCAGACCTGTTTTGATCCACGTTTCATCTCTTTCCTATTATCATAATGTTTTGGTACTTTTTCCTCCCTAATTTCGTGATATCCTAATTGGTAGTTACAGTCCTGTCCCATCGCCGCAACTCCCGTACGGACTCGGGAGAGGCAAAGGTCGAGAGCCATGCGTCCTCCAAAAACACGGCCCTGCCAAGCCGCACTGCTTCTTAACACACTGCTCGCTTAACCCGGAAACCAGCCGCACCAACGTGTCGGAAGAAAACACCGTCCAGCTGGCGACCGAAGTCAGCTTGCAGGCGCCCGGCTCACCACAAGGAGTCGCTAGAGCGCGATGGGACAAGGAAATCCTGTCCGGCCAAACCCTCCCCTAACCCGGACGACACTGGGCCAAATTGTGCACTGCCTCATGGGTCTCCCGGTTACAGCCGGCTGTGACACAGTTCAGTGAAAACAAAAATCTGAAATGGATTGATTTATCAAGATGTCTCCACTTTCGTCTCAAAGCAGTGCGATGGCGTTGTCCCACTCAAAACGGTGCTGAAATGATCATGCAGTTGACCACTACGCGTGGATTGGATGACTGGGAGTTTCACTAAGCAACAATTTGATACATGCCTTCCAATTGCATTAGCCTACTTTGTTCCAATATTTTCATCATTGTGCTTATTGTGTGCTTATGTGCTTATTCCCACAGTCATTCATTATGGATCCATCCAGTAGTGGCTAGAGAACGGTGCGTGTGGGTGGGCTGTGTGAAGAGACGCGCCTCGCAAAGTTTTACAACCGGCAGGAGGACGGTAAAAACTTGTGCTGCCTAGCAACCGTCAAGAGTTTAAGAGCGTAATAACGTGCTAATGTCGCCTCAGCATTACGGCTACGTTAAATACTAAGCCGTAGGCAGAACTTTACCGAAATTATTACTAAGTCGTTTTTGGCGGGAAATAAAAGTTTCGGGCTTTGATACCCGGGAATAACTTTCAGATATAAAGAAAAGGACGATAAAAAAATAAATAAAGTTTGGCGGTATGGGTAAAGTTGACGGGGGGACAAAAACCCGTCTTAGTATGGAAAATGGATACAAGATATGGAGCGTTCTACAACCTACGCAGGAATGGTTGACAGAAAGGATGTAACGGTCAACTCACTGTCCATAGTCTCATCTCTCTTCTTTAGTTCTTTGTACTTCTGGTTTCGTTCACCTGTAGGACACCACCCCCCCAAAAAAAGGTGAATTATTACATGAGTATATGGTCTAATACTCTCTTAGAATAAGAGGTGCCTTGAGGAACCCTGGAGATCTGCCAGGAACCACTGTTAGGTCAATGGTTCATATTTACACCTTTTGGTTAGTTGAGGGGTTCTGGGAGGACATTTAATGGTTCAATACAGCAACAGGTCGATGGAGGAACCCCGGAGGGATGTCATTTATTAGGATCCCCAATAGCAACAGCTAGTCTTACTGGGGTCTGACACATAACGAAAAAAGACATCGCAGACAAAATACTTTACAATTGACATACATTTCAACAACATGTAGTGTGTGTGTGTGTGTGCATCGATCAGTGGAGTGGGGGCGTGGCTTAGTAGGGGCGTGGCTTTAATATATATATTTTTTTGGGCCACCTGTTACAGTAAATGTCATTCCTCTTCGTCAGTTCTGTTGTATTGTCGTCACATGTTTAAATTAAACACTGACAGTTTCATAGCGTCCATGAGGGCTAACAGAGGTCTATGAGTCCTTCAAGAACCTACGCTAATGCTAAAGTTTGAATAGTCACCACTTTATTACTATACGTAAATCAGCAATGTTAATATTAATAATATTATATTAAAATATGTCATATGCATCAATATTAAAAGGAAAACTTAAATGTAAAGTGTACAAACTTAACACGATGGAACAGGAATTACATTTATGCTAACGGATGGCCAAAAAATAAATCTGAATGCCACGCCTCCAATCTGATAGGCTGCCACCACTGTAATATATTATTAAAAAGGTTCCGAATAGAACCCCTATCAACCCAAAACGGTTCCAGTTTGAACCTTTACACAGGGGTTCCTCTAGAACCTTCTTTTAACTGGAACGTTTCTGGCGGTGTGTGTGGCAACCCAAAAAGGTTGTTCCAGGAACCTTTACCTCTAAGAGTGTAGAGTATATGTCTATATAAAGTAAAGTGGAAGTAGTTCGTTCCAAACTAATGCTACTGGAAGGATGACCTAGTCTAGTTGATTAGTATGTTGGAGGAGTTTGGTGTTGAACAAGGACACGAGGAGAACAAGAGGGAAACAGTAGGCCTCTTACCGTCTGGTCATGATGAGTCAGAGGATATGAGAGAGAGAGAGATGAGGACAGGAAACAGTCAGAGGATATGAGACAGAGAGATGAGGACAAGAAACAGTCAGAGCATATGAGACAGAGAGATGAGGACAGGAAACAGTCAGAGGATATGAGACAGAGAGATGAGGACAGGAAACAGTCAGAGGATATGAGAGAGAGAGATGAGGACAGGAAACAGTCAGAGGATATGAGAGAGAGATGAGGACAGGAAACAGTCAGAGGATATGAGACAGAGATGAGGACAGGAAACAGTCCGAGGATATGAGACAGAGATGAGGACAGGAAACAGTCCGAGGATATGAGACAGAGAGATGAGGACAGGAAACAGTCCGAGGATATGAGACAGAGATGAGGACAGGAAACAGTCAGAGGATATGAGACAGAGATGAGGACAGGAAACAGTCAGAGGATATGAGACAGAGAGATGAGGACAGGAAACAGTCAGAGGATATGAGACAGAGATGAGGACAGGAAACAGTCAGAGGATATGAGACAGAGAGATGAGGACAGGAAACAGTCAGAGGATATGAGACAGAGATGAGGACAGGAAACAGTCCGAGGATATGAGACAGAGATGAGGACAGGAAACAGTCCGAGGATATGAGACAGAGAGATGAGGACAGGAAACAGTCCGAGGATATGAGACAGAGATGAGGACAGGAAACAGTCAGAGGATGAGACAGAGAGATGAGGACAGGAAACAGTCAGAGGATATGAGACAGAGATGAGGACAGGAAACAGTCAGAGGATATGAGACAGAGAGATGAGGACAGGAAACAGTCAGAGGATATGAGACAGAGAGATGAGGACAGGAAACAGTCAGAGCATATGAGACAGAGATGAGGACAGGAAACAGTCAGAGGATATGAGACAAAAATCACCATCACACTGCACACTGCCCTATCCTATCTGGACAAGAGGAATACATATGTAAGAATTCTGTTCATTGACTATAGCTCAGCCTTCAAAACCATAGTACCCTCCACCGCCTTGTACAACAGGGTCCCGGACTTCCTGACGGGCCACCCCCAGGTGGTGAAGGTGGGAAACAACACCTCCACTACACTGATCCTCAACACTGGGGCCCCACAACATTTTCACCCATGATGCGTGGCCAGACATGCCTCCAACTCAATCATCAAGTTTGGAGATGACACAACAGTAGCAGGACTGATTACCAACACTGACGAGACGGCCTACAGGGAGGAGGTGAGGGCTCTGGCAGAGTGGTGGCAGGAAAATAACTTCTCTCTCAACGTCAACAAAACAAAGGAGCTGATCGTGGACTTCAGGAGACAACAGAGAGGGCACGCCTCCATCCACATCGACGGGACCACAGTGGAGAAGGTGAAAAGCTTCAAGAAGGGGCAACAGCGCCTCTTCAACCTCAGGAGGCTCAAGAAATGTGGCTTGTCACCTAAAACCCTCACAAACTGCTACAGATGTACAATTGAGAGCATGTTGTTGGGCTGTATCACCGCCTGGTATGGCAACTGTTGAGCCCGCAATCGCAAGGCTATCCAGAAGGTGGTGCGGTCAGCCCAACACATATCCCCGTGGGCACACTGCCTGCCCTCCAGGACACCTACAGCACCCGACGTCACAGGAAGGCCAAAAAGATCATCAAGGACAACAACCACCCAAGCCACAGCCTTTTCACCCCGCTATCATCCAGAAGGTAAGGTCAGTACAGGTGCATCAAAGCTGTGACCGAGAGGCCGTCAGACTGTTAAATAGCCATCACTAGCCGGCTTCCACCCGGTTACTCAACCCTGCACCTTAGAGGCTGCTGCCCTATAGACATAGACATGGAATCACTGGTCACTTTAATAATGGAACACTAGTCACTTTAATAATGTTTACATACTGCTCTAGTCATCTCATATGTATATACTGTATTCTATTCTACTGTATTCTAGTCAATACCACTCTGACAATGCTCGTCCCAATATTTATGTATATTAATTCCATGATTTTACTTTTAGATTGTTAGATACTACTGCATAGTTGGAGCTTGGAACACAAGCATTTCGCTACACCCGCAATAACATCTGCTATATATGTGTATGTGACCAATAACATTTCATTTGAAGTGTCATTTGGGACACAGCCTTTCCTTCATTAATTAAGTGTCCTGGTGTGGGACTTCAAACACCTCTACCATGGATCACCAGCCATGTCGACTTCCCCTCTGGAGTATAAACAATACAATAATCCAAACATCCCCACTAAGACCAGAAGCAGCAGACAGACGTCTACCAGAGAGGCGTCTACAGTCTGTCTACGTCCCAAATGGCACCCTATGTGGTGCACTAGGTAGGGAATAAGATGCACTAGGTAGGGAATAGGGTGCCATTTGGGGGTTGCAGGATATGTGCTCCCTGATCAGGACAGGATGCTGTAATCTATGCAGGCAAGGGGGAGCGTAGAGACTGGTCTTGGACGGTATCCAGAGGCCCTTAATGGATTTATATCCCTTTCACTGAACTGTTACTGAACACATCTATAGGACAATGCTCCCCTGTCTCCCTGTCTCCCCTTCCCCCCACCACCCTCATTGGGCCAAGTGCCGAAAACTCTCCCATCCCAGCCCACTCCCCATCCACGCCCCCCCAGTGCAGAGCTCTTGTACGAGACTGTGCATGTTCTTGAAAACCAAAAAATATCTAATTGTTCTACAGGACTACGAAAACCCCTTTCAGATATAACATCTACGACCCCCAGTGAAGAGATTTTAAAAATCAGTCCATACCTTGGTGTTCCTCCATGTTATTGTCAAGCTGTCGGATCTCATCGTTGATCAGGCTCATCTTCTCACGCATCTCAGTCAACCTGTTGTGCACGGCGGAGTTATAAAACACCAATAGGACTTTGGCTGGCTTAGGGTAAAGAGACTTTATGAAATGATCACAGAAATACCTACTGTCTTTCCATGCTTGCTGTTTCTTGGTTGTTTTCTTTTACCTTTGAGTGCAAAACAAGGCGCCATTTTGAAGCACGCGAGAGAGTTGAGGGCATTCATAAACACACAGATTCAACTCACTTGACCTTAAATATTACACCTCTTTACCAAACTTCTCCACCCCATCATCCCCCCAAAAATGACATTGATGATTGTGACATCAGAGCAGTATTTAATAATAATAGTATTTAATAATAATTTAGTATTTATAGTATTTATAATAATAATAGTATTTAATAATAATAACCTTTCGGTTACTGGCCCAACACTAACTTCGAGGCTACCTACCGCCCCTATTTAATCAGCCTGTCCCTCTCCTCACCTGTTTAAACAGCCTGTCCCTCTCCTCGCCTGTTTAATCAGCCTGTCCCTCTCCTCACCTGTTTAAACAGCCTGTCCCTCTCCTCGCCTGTTTAAACAGCCTGTCCCTCTCCTCGCCTGTTTAAACAGCCTGTCCCTCTCCTCGCCTGTTTAAACAGCCTGTCCCTCTCCTCACCTGTTTAATCAGCCTGTCCCTCTCCTCACCTGTTTAAACAGCCTGTCCCTCTCCTCACCTGTTTAAACAGCCTGTCCCTCTCCTCGCCTGTTTAAACAGCCTGTCCCTCTCCTCACCTGTTTAAACAGCCTGTCCCTCTCCTCACCTGTTTAATCAGCCTGTCCCTCTCCTGTTTAAACAGCCTGTCCCTCTCCTCACCTGTTTAAACAGCCTGTCCCTCTCCTCGCCTGTTTAAACAGCCTGTCCCTCTCCTCGCCTGTTTAATCAGCCTGTCCCTCTCCTCGCCTGTTTAAACAGCCTGTCCCTCTCCTCGCCTGTTTAAACAGCCTGTCCCTCTCCTCGCCTGTTTAAACAGCCTGTCCCTCTCCTCGCCTGTTTAAACAGCCTGTCCCTCTCCTCGCCTGTTTAAACAGCCTGTCCCTCTCCTCGCCTGTTTAATCAGCCTGTCCCTCTCCTCGCCTGTTTAAACAGCCTGTCCCTCTCCTCGCCTGTTTAAACAGCCTGTCCCTCTCCTCACCTGTTTAAACAGCCTGTCCCTCTCCTCACCTGTTTAAACAGCCTGTCCCTCTCCTCGCCTGTTTAAACAGCCTGTCCCTCTCCTCACCTGTTTAAACAGCCTGTCCCTCTCCTCACCTGTTTAATCAGCCTGTCCCTCTCCTGTTTAAACAGCCTGTCCCTCTCCTCGCCTGTTTAAACAGCCTGTCCCTCTCCTCGCCTGTTTAAACAGCCTGTCCCTCTCCTCGCCTGTTTAAACAGCCTGTCCCTCTCCTCGCCTGTTTAAACAGCCTGTCCCTCTCCTCGCCTGTTTAAACAGCCTGTCCCTCTCCTCGCCTGTTTAAACAGCCTGTCCCTCTCCTCGCCTGTTTAAACAGCCTGTCCCTCTCTCGCCTGTTTAAACAGCCTGTCCCTCTCCTCGCCTGTTTAAACAGCCTGTCCCTCTCCTCGCCTGTTTAAACAGCCTGTCCCTCTCCTCGCCTGTTTAAACAGCCTGTCCCTCTCCTCGCCTGTTTAAACAGCCTGTCCCTCTCCTCGCCTGTTTAAACAGCCTGTCCCTCTCCTCGCCTGTTTAAACAGCCTGTCCCTCTCCTCACCTGTTTAAACAGCCTGTCCCTCTCTCTCGCCTGTTTAAACAGCCTGTCCCTCTCCTCGCCTGTTTAAACAGCCTGTCCCTCTCCTCGCCTGTTTAAACAGCCTGTCCCTCTCCTCACCTGTTTAAACAGCCTGTCCCTCTCCTCACCTGTTTAATCAGCCTGTCCCTCTCCTCACCTGTTTAATCAGCCTGTCCCTCTCCTCACCTGTTTAAACAGCCTGTCCCTCTCCTCACCTGTTTAATCAGCCTGTCCCTCTCCTGTTTAAACAGCCTGTCCCTCTCCTCGCCTGTTTAAACAGCCTGTCCCTCTCTCGCCTGTTTAAACAGCCTGTCCCTCTCCTCGCCTGTTTAAACAGCCTGTCCCTCTCTCGCCTGTTTAAACAGCCTGTCCCTCTCCTCGCCTGTTTAAACAGCCTGTCCCTCTCCTCGCCTGTTTAAACAGCCTGTCCCTCTCCTCGCCTGTTTAAACAGCCTGTCCTCTCCTCGCCTGTTTAAACAGCCTGTCCCTCTCTCGCCTGTTTAAACAGCCTGTCCCTCTCTCGCCTGTTTAAACAGCCTGTCCCTCTCCTCGCCTGTTTAAACAGCCTGTCCCTCTCTCGCCTGTTTAAACAGCCTGTCCCTCTCCTCGCCTGTTTAAACAGCCTGTCCCTCTCCTCGCCTGTTTAAACAGCCTGTCCCTCTCTCGCCTGTTTAAACAGCCTGTCCCTCTCCTCGCCTGTTTAAACAGCCTGTCCCTCTCCTCGCCTGTTTAAACAGCCTGTCCCTCTCTCGCCTGTTTAAACAGCCTGTCCCTCTCCTCGCCTGTTTAAACAGCCTGTCCCTCTCCTCGCCTGTTTAATCAGCCTGTCCCTCTCCTCGCCTGTTTAAACAGCCTGTCCCTCTCCTCGCCTGTTTAAACAGCCTGTCCCTCTCCTCGCCTGTTTAAACAGCCTGTCCCTCTCCTCGCCTGTTTAAACAGCCTGTCCCTCTCCTCGCCTGTTTAAACAGCCTGTCCCTCTCCTCGCCTGTTTAATCAGCCTGTCCCTCTCCTCACCTGTTTAATCAGCCTGTCCCTCTCCTCACCTGTTTAAACAGCCTGTCCCTCTCCTCACCTGTTTAATCAGCCTGTCCCTCTCCTCACCTGTTTAAACAGCCTGTCCCTCTCCTCACCTGTTTAAACAGCCTGTCCCTCTCCTCACCTGTTTAAACAGCCTGTCCCTCTCCTCACCTGTTTAAACAGCCTGTCCCTCTCCTCCTGGGGCGATCCCATGCTCTTGTCCTCTGCCACCATGGCGTCCCTCCTCAGCTCCAGCTCCTGAAGCTTCTCATGTAGTAACACAGCTTCCTGTTTCACCTGGGAGTGATACAGCTCCTACAGACATCACACAGGACAGAAGGGATTGAGTCAGTGTGGATGGACGGGGCCTAACACTGGGCCTTCCTACCTGTTTAGTGGAAGGCCCTGACTCCCTCTACGGGACAGAAGGGATTGAGTCAGCGTGGATGGACGGGGCCTAACTACCTGTTTAGTGGAAGGCCCTGACTCCCTCTATGGGACCAGTGACATCTACCCTGGTTTAATACAACCACGATGACAATAGATTAAAGGTTTGTCTGACTAAAATAAACATTTTTGAGTTTTCAGGAAGTGTATGAACATGATTATTAGATACAGTTACCCAATCTATAACCATTAAAACATGCTCTTCAAACCTTATATTTGATCACTGGTCATTATAATAGACATGATTCATGAGTGAGTGAGCTTGTTGATTCAGCCCACGAGTGAGTGAGCTAGAAGGGAATAGGGTGCCACTTGGGATGCACCCTACCACTCACTGCTTCAAACGTCTCCTTCCGTGTTATGAGGGTGTCCAGCTCCTCTTGACAACCATCCAGCTCCTGGGACAAAGACACACAGAGAAAAACGTAATCCTTTGATACTGACACCTGTTCAACACGAGGCCGTCTGTCGTTGTAATCTCCACGGCCAGCAGGAGTCATGCAGCTACACTTACTAACAGTTATCACTTGGCATCAAGGACTGCTGTCTGATGGGGTAGCTACTGCTGTCTGATGGGGTAGCTACAGCTGTCTGATGGGGTAGCTACTGCTGCCTGATGGGGTAGCTACAGCTGCCTAATGGGGTAGCTACTGCTGTCTGATGGGGTAGCTACTGCTGTCTGATGGGGTAGCTACAGCTGTCTGATGGGGTAGCTACTGCTGCCTGATGGGGTAGCTACAGCTGCCTGATGGGGTAGCTACAGCTGCCTGATGGGGTAGCTACAGCTGCCTGATGGGGTAGCTACAGCTGCCTGATGGGGTAGCTACAGCTGTCTGATGGGGTAGCTACAGCTGTCTGATGGGGTAGCTACTGCTGTCTGATGGGGTAGCTACTGCTGTCTGATGGGGTAGCTACTGCTGTCTGATGGGGTAGCTACTGCTGTCTGATGGGGTAGCTACTGCTGTCTGATGGGGTAGCTACTGCTGTCTGATGGGGTAGCTACTGCTGTCTGATGGGGTAGCTACTGCTGTCTGATGGGGAAGCTACTGCTGTCTGATGGGGTAGCTACTGCTGTCTGATGGGGTAGCTACTGCTGTCTGATAGGGTAGCTACTGCTGTCTGATAGGGTAGCTACTGATGTCTGATGGGGTAGATACAAACTGATCCTGAATCAGCTGACCTGGAGCACCAAACTGATCCTGAATCAGCTCTGACCTGTAGCACCAAACTGATCCTGAATCAGCTCTGACCTGTAGCACCAAACTGATCCTGAATCAGCTCTGACCTGTAGCACCAAACTGATCCTGAATCAGCTGACCTGGAGCACCAAACTGATCCTGAATCAGCTCTGACCTGTAGCACCAAACTGATCCTGAATCAGCTCTGACCTGTAGCACCAAACTGATCCTGAATCAGCTCTGACCTGTAGCACCAAACTGATCCTGAATCAGCTGACCTGGAGCACCAAACTGATCCTGAATCAGCTCTGACCTGTAGCACCAAACTGATCCTGAATCAGCTCTGACCTGTAGCAGCTCGTCGTTGTTGGCCTTCATGGCAGCATACTGGTCCTGTTTCTCTGGAGACATCTTTTTGATGATGTCATCGGCGGCCTGCTTCTCCCTCTCCATCTCCTCCTCCACCGCTCGGATCATCTCCTCCTTCCTACAGGAAACAGAATTAGTATAATCTCCTCCTTCCTACAGGAAACAGAATTAGTATAATCTCCTCCTTCCTACAGGAAACAGAATTAGTATAATCTCCTCCTTCCTACAGAAAACAGAATTAGTATAATCTCCTCCTTCCTACAGGAAACAGAATTAGTATAATCTCCTCCTTCCTATAGAAACCAGAGGTAGGATAACGTCTTCCTTCCTATAGAAACCAGAGTTAGTATCATATCCTCATCTCAAAATGGCAGCCTATGCCCTTTTGGGATCTGGTTAAAAGTAGTAAACTTTATAGGGAATAGGGTACCATGTGAAATGTCAGAATAATAGTAGAGAGAATTATTTATTTCAGCTTTTATTTCTTTTATCACATTCCCAGTGGGTCAGAAGTTTACATACACTCAATTAGTATTTGGTAGCATTGCCCTTTTAAATTGTTTAACTTGGGTCAACATTTTCGGTAGCCTTCCACAAGCTTCCCACAATAAGTTGGGTGAATTTTGGCCCATTCCTCCTGACAGAGCTGGTGTAACTGAGTCAGGTTTGTAGGCCTCCTTGCTCACACACGCTTTTTCAGTTCTGCCCACAAATTTTCTATAGGATTGAGGTTAGGGCTTTGTGATGGCCACTCCAATACCTTGACTTTGTTGTCCTTAAGCCATTTTGCCACAACTTTGGAAGTATGCTTGGGGGCATTGTCCATTTGGAAGACCCATTTGCCACCAAGCTTTAACTTCCTGACTGATATCTTGAGATGTTGCTTCAATATATCTCCATCATTTTCCTTCCTCATGATGCCATCTATTTTGTGAAGTGCACCAGTCCCTCCTGCAGCAAAGCACCCCCACAACATGATGCTGCCACCCCCGTGCTTCACGGTTGGGATGGTGTTCTTCGGCTTGCAAGCCTCCCCCTTTTTCCACCAAACATAACGATGGTCATTATGGCCAAACAGTTCTATTTTTGTTTCATCAGACCAGAGGACAAGTACAATCTTTGTCCCCATGTGCAGGTGCAAACCGTAGTTCGTTTTTTTATGGCGGTTTCTGAGCAGTGGCTTCTTCCTTGCTGAGTGGCCTTTCAGGTTATGTCAATATCGTTTTACTGTGGATATAGATACTTTTGTACCTGTTTCCTCCAGCATCTTCACAAGATCCTTTGCTGTTGTTCTGGGATTGGTTTGCACTTTTCACACCAAAGTACGTTCATCTCTAGGAGACAGAACGCGTCTCCTTCCTGAGCGGTATGACGGCTGCATGGTCCCATGGTGTTTATACTTGCGTACTATTGTTTGTACAGATGAACGTTGTACCTTCAGGCGTTTGGAGATTGCTCCCAAGGATGAACCAGACTTGGAGGTCTACAATTTTCATTCTGAGGTCTTGGCTGATTTATTTTGATTTTCCCATGATTTCAAGCAAAGAGTTTGAAGGTAGGCTTTGAAATACATCCACAGGTACACCTCCAATTGACTCAAATTATGTCAATTAGCCTATCAGAAGCTTATAAAGCCAAGCTGTTTAAAGGCACAGTCAACTTAGTGTATGTAAACTTCTGACCCACTGGAATTGTGATACAGTGAATTATAAGTGAAATAATCTGTCTGTAGATAATTGTTGGAAACATTGCTTGTGTCACGCACAAAGTAGATGTCCTATCCGACTTGCCAAAACTATAGTTTGTTAACAAGAAATTTGTGGAGTGGTTGAAAAACGAGTTTTAATGACTCCAACCTAAGTGTATGTAAACTTCCGACTTCAACTGTATATATATATATATATATATATATATATATATATATATATATATATATATATATATATATATATATATATTCAATAGAATGTACCATCGCTGGAACTGTTTTACTGTCTACCTACATTGCAAGAGCTTTTGTTATGGGACTGCATCCATGAGCTCTCTCTCTTATATTAAAAACGTGATGGAGCTGCTGATGGAGAACTCTGTTCACAACGTTGACATCAGCACACCGTTCACAGTGTGTACGGCGTCGTGTGGGCGAGCGGTGTGCTGATGTCAACGTTGTGAACAGAGTTCTCCATCAGCAGCTCCATCACGTTTTTAATATAAAAGAGAGAGAGAGAGAGAGCAACAGACAGCACAAGCAGAGACACGCTGAAAGACAAGAAGCAACAGACAGCACAAGCAGAGACACGCTGAAAGACAAGAAGCAACAGACAGACTATGGGAGGAACTGGGGCTGAGGACCAACTGTTAACTACTGGAAGAGCTGATGATTTCACAAGGTGTTAATGACTAGACTATATAACACAGTGGTATGAGGAGGTGTTAATGACTAGACTATATAACACAGTGGTATGAGGTGTTAATGACTAGACTAGACTATATAACACAGTGATATGAGGAGGTGTTAATGACTAGACTATATAACACAGTGGTATGAGGAGGTGTTAATGACTAGACTATATAACACAGTGGTATGAGGAGGTGTTAATGACTAGACTAGACTATATAACACAGTGATATGAGGAGGTGTTAATGACTAGACTAGACTATATAACAGTGGTATGAGGAGGTGTTAATGACTAGACTATATAACACAGTGGTATGAGGAGGTGTTAACGACTAGACTATATAACACAGTGGTATGAGGAGGTGTTAACGACTAGACTATATAACACAGTGGTATGAGGAGGTGTTAATGACTAGACTATATAACACAGTGGTATGAGGAGGTGTTAATGACTAGACTAGACTATATAACACAGTGATATGAGGAGGTGTTAATGACTAGACTAGACTATATAACAGTGGTATGAGGAGGTGTTAATGACTAGACTATATAACACAGTGGTATGAGGAGGTGTTAATGACTAGACTATATAACACAGTGGTATGAGGAGGTGTTAATGACTAGACTATATAACAGTGGTATGAGGAGGTGTTAATGACTAGACTAGACTATATAACAGTGGTATGAGGAGGTGTTAATGACTAGACTATATAACAGTGGTATGAGGAGGTGTTAATGACTAGACTAGACTATATAACAGTGGTATGAGGAGGTGTTAATGACTAGACTATATAACACAGTGGTATGAGGAGGTGTTAATGACTAGACTAGACTATATAACAGTGGTATGAGGAGGTGTTAATGACTAGACTATATAACAGTGGTATGAGGAGGTGTTAATGACTAGACTAGACTATATAACAATGGTATGAGGAGGTGTTAATGACTAGACTAGACTATATAACAGTGATATGAGGAGGTGTTAATGACTAGACTAGACTATATAACAGTGGTATGAGGAGGTGCACTCTAAGCAGATCTCGTAAGACTGTTAAAAAGTGACACCGGGGTCCTTACTCATTAAGCGTCTCAGAGTATTAGTAACGACGTAGGATCAGTGCTGCATTTTAGTTCCTAATGAATAATATTACATGGACACGGGCAACCTGATCCTAGATCAGCACTGCTACCCTGAGACAGGAGGCTTATTGACCCTATTAACACTGTGTTATGAGGAGGCCCATATCCTGAGGAGACTTTAAGCTCGAGGCCCTGGGTCTGAACCCCGCCCTGTGAAACTGGGTCCTGGACTTCCTGAGGGGCCGCCCTCAGGTGGTGAAGGTAGGAAACAACACCTCCACTTCGCTGATGATCAACACTGGGGCCGGTGTCGGGCTGTATCACCGCCTGGTACGGCAAACTGCACCGCCCACAACCGCAGGGCTCTCCAGAGGGTGGTGCGGTCTGCCCAACACATCACCGGGGGCAAATTACCTGCCCTCCAGGACACCTAAAGCACCCGATGTCACAGGAAGGCCATTCCCTCCCCCAGGCATAGTCCCATTCAGTGGCAGTGGGATGCCAGTTGTGGGGAACGCCTGGAAGTTTCTCCTTGGTGTGGTAGCCATCGCCCTGACCACCTCTATGCTCATCGTGTGTGCCGTCAAGTCCCAGTCCTGGTACAAGCTGCTGTTCGACTACCGGCACCAGCGGCTGAGAGATGAGGAGGACGCTGACGTGTACACTACAGGACGCTACTCTAGTTTCAGCTTGGACACGGAGCAAATGGAGACCAGCGCCCATGAGCTGGACCACGGGCAGGATGGGTTGGGTGATGAGGATGGATACATAGAGGACCACTACATTGAGACTGGGGACTACAAAGACAACACAGAATAATGTATCTATTCTACTTAGCACTGATAGTATCTGTGGTAGTGAATGGGATTTAATCACTGAATCAGAAAGCCATAGTTCTCCCATCTCTAACCCAGGTCTTCAACAGGTCAAATATAGTGGAGGTCAGGGGTCTCTAACAGGTCAAACATAGTGGAGGTCAGGGGTCTTCAACAGGTCAAACATAGTGGAGGTCAGGGGTCTTCAACAGGTCAAACATAGTGGAGGTCAGGGGTCTCCAACAGGTCAAACATAGTGGAGGTCAGGGGTCTTCAACAGGTCAAATATAGTGGAGGTCAGGGGTCTCCAACAGGTCAAATATAGTGGAGGTCAGGGGTCTCCAACAGGTCAAACATAGTGGAGGTCAGGGGTCTCCAACAGGTCAAATATAGTGGAGGTCAGGGGTCTCCAACAGGTCAAATATAGTGGAGGTCAGGGGTCTCCAACAGGTCAAACATAGTGGAGGTCAGGGGTCTCCAACAGGTCAAACATAGTGGAGGTCAGGGGTCTCCAACAGGTCAAACATAGT
Source organism: Brachymystax lenok tsinlingensis (assembly GCA_030435695.1). Lineage (NCBI taxonomy): Eukaryota > Metazoa > Chordata > Actinopteri > Salmoniformes > Salmonidae > Brachymystax > Brachymystax lenok. Next base: position 3,630,813 of record CM059795.1, on the reverse strand, counting down.
GGAGGTCAGGGGTCTCCAACAGGTCAAACATAGTGGAGGTCAGGGGTCTCCAACAGGTCAAACATAGTGGAGGTCAGGGGTCTCTAACAGGTCAAACATAGTGGAGGTCAGGGGTCTTCAACAGGTCAAATATAGTGGAGGTCAGGGGTCTCCAACAGGTCAAATATAGTGGAGGTCAGGGGTCTCCAACAGGTCAAATATAGTGGAGGTCAGGGGTCTCTAACAGGTCGATTGCGAGCTACCAGTAGTTTGTAGGCCGAAAATGAGTGGTTCGCCAAACAATTCTTAAAGTACATGCAATTTTCACATGTTCCACTGCAAACTGCCATAAACAAATCTCTGCAAACTTCCAGCTACTATTTAATCAACACAACAGTGCCATTATCACACCCCGGTCAGCCACTATCGGCTTAAAAAGCCAAACCTAACACAATATCTGCCAATTCATTTCCAGCACTCTGTGTGTAGCCAGCCAGTTGATGTGATAACAGTCTTGTGAGTTGACAGAAATACTCTCCCCAAAACCTTCTGAATTAAACTGCAGATGTTAATCAATGTGGAAGTATATCATTTGTATCTATTGAATTGTTATTAGCAATCTTTGCCATGAAATGAGAAGTAGCAGCTGGACAGAATCATCGCTAGACGGGAACATCGGACAGCACATTCCTCACCTGCTAGATGTGCAATTAAAGAGCCATTATACTCAAAAATCTATTTGATCGTTTTCTTCCAGACCTAAACATGTGATTTAAGCATGACATGGACTCAGAACATCCAATTGTGTTGTTTCTCTATGAACAATTTTCAGAGTAAAAAACAAAAACAAATCTCAAACCAGGAAAAATTATGTTATTTTATAGGGCCACCCTTAGAGTTGTTTATTAACCATTATTTTACCAGGTATATTGACAGAAGACATAGTACATTACTTCCTCTAGTACACTAAGGACCAGGGGAAGAGTTGACAACATAGTACACTACTTCCTCTAGTACACTAAGGACCAGGGGAAGAGATTAACACATAGTACACTACTTCCTCTAGTACACTAAGGACCAGGGGAAGAGTTGACAACATAGTGTACTAGAGGAAGTAGTGCACTAAGGACCAGGGGAAGAGTTGACAACATAGTGTACTAGAGGAAGTAGTGCACTAAGGACCAGGGGAAGAGTTGACAACATAGTGTACTAGAGGAAGTAGTGCACTAAGGACCAGGGAAGAGTTGACAACATAGTGTACTAGAGGAAGTAGTGCACTAAGGACCAGGGAAGAGTTGACAACATAGTGTACTAGAGGAAGTAGTGCACTAAGGACCAGGGGAAGAGTTGACAACATAGTGTACTAGAGGAAGTAGTGCACTAAGGACCAGGGAAGAGTTGACAACATAGTGTACTAGAGGAAGTAGTGCACTAAGGACCAGGGGAAGAGTTGACAACATAGTGTACTAGAGGAAGTAGTGCACTAAGGACCAGGGGAAGAGTTGACAACATAGTGTACTAGAGGAAGTAGTGCACTAAGGACCAGGGGAAGAGTTGACAACATAGTGTACTAGAGGAAGTAGTGCACTAAGGACCAGGGGAAGAGTTGACAACATAGTGTACTAGAGGAAGTAGTGCACTAAGGACCAGGGGAAGAGTTGACAACATAGTGTACTAGAGGAAGTAGTGCACTATGGACCAGGGGAAGAGTTGCAGGGGAGAAGAGGAGAATGTTCCTATTGGAAAGCTAGAAAATGAGTTGCTCATGACATGTTACATTTTTTTTTTTAAAGTATCTCTCATGCTAGAAAATGTTGGAGACCCCTGGTGTAGGTAGTCTAAGGTTTTGTCATATTAAATAAATATTTGAGTACTCACTCTCGTCTTTCTGTGAATATGACATCCATACTTTGAGCCTCCCGGTCATTCTGTGCCTTCAGCTACACAAACATAGTATGCAAACAGTTAGGGTTTTAGGACTGGACTAATAAACGTTTCCTATCTTGGAGATAATTTGTGTATAAAAACAGTTTGTTGCTAAATGATCAAATGTAGTCACCATATTGAAGTCATTTATGACTTCCTCCATCTCAGTGTTGGTGTTCAACTTGTCAACTAGCTGAAATTCAAACACAGCAGCGTTTAGTACATTCTAATGTGACCCGTCAACTCATAGTTAATAATAACATCCTATCGTCTTCATCAATAGACCTGCGTGTCCCTTTACCATGTTGTAATCTGCCAGCTGTCCCTGTAGATCCTTCAGTTCACCAGCAAGTCCTTCTGCTCTGCAGCGGATAAAACAACAAGGACCATTAGAGACCATCCATATAAAACCTTGGACGATGAGAACCAATTGAAAAAAAAAAAAAAAAGTGTCTCTTTGAGTTGACAATGCAAAACAACCCAAAGGCCTATTTGAGTTGACAATGCAAAACAACCCAAAGGCCTATTTGAGTTGACAATGCAAAACAACCCAAAGGCCTATTTGAGTTGACAATGCAAAACAACCCAAAGGCCTATTTGAGTTGACAATGCAAAACAACCCAAAGGCCTATTTGAGTTGACAATGCAAAACAACCCAAAGGCCTATTTGTGCATTGTGTATTTCCTAGCGAACAACCTTACCTTTTCTCATAGGAGAGGTAAACGGAGTTCTCCTGATTGAAGGTGTCAATCTCCTTCTGCAGTTTGCTGGTCTCTGTTGTCAGTTCGTTGATCTTACTCCTGTTCCGAGACACATAGGAAGGCCCATGACACATGACCAACACAGGATAGAGAACACGTGGTTCTACATGTTCTATTCAGCCTTTACCTGAGAAGACCAAGGTAGTAGGATTTATCCAGAATCTGCCTCTGAGGTCCTGGAAAATAACAGAGAGATCTCCTCACGTCATGACAGACAGATAAGAAAATAATTTGTGCGTGAGACAACTTCGATGCCAAAATCATTACATTAAGTTGTGTTTTATATGGAGGTCCTAAACTTTCTATATTTTAACAGAGAAGGGGTGAAGAACATATTTTGGGGAGTGTGCCACACATTAACGTGGGCTGATGTCTGAGGAAAGATACGACCGGTGAATACAATGAGTGGACAAAACATTAAGAACACCTGCTCTTTCCATGACATACAGACTTTTCAGTTGAATCCAGGTGAAAATATGATCCCTAATTGATGTCTCTTGTTAAATCCAGTTCAATCAGTGTAGATGAAGGGGAGGAGACGGGTTAAAGAAGGATTTTTAAGCCTTGAGACAATTGAGACATGGATTGTGTGTGTGTTCCATTCAGAGGGTGAATGGGCAAGACAAAATATTGAAGTGCCTTTGAACGGGGTACGGTAGTAGGTGCCAGGCCCACCGGTTTGTGTCAAGAACTGCAACGTTGCTGGGGTTTTCGACACTCAACAGTTTCCTGTGTGTATCAAGAATGGTCCACCACCCAAAGGACATCCAGCCAATTTGACACAATTGTGGGAACATATTTTAGTCAACATGGGCCAGCATTCCTTTGGAATTGAGGCTGTTCTGAGGGCAAAAGGGGGTGCAACTCAATATAATGTTTTGTACAATCAGTGTATATAACAGGTGTAAATTACAGGTGAATAATACAGGTGTACATTACAGCTGAATAACACAAGTGAATAATACAGGTAACTATTACAGGTGATTAATACGGGTTTATAATACAGGTGAATAATACAGGTGTAAATTACAGGTGAATAACACAAGTGAATAATACAGGTAAATATTACAGGTGATTAATACGGGTTTATAATACAGGTGAATAATACAGGTGAATAATACAGGTGAATAACAAGGCTGAATTACATGGGTCAATAATGCGGGTCAATAATGCAGGTCAATATTACAGGTCAAGAATACGAGTGTATAATACGGGTTAATAATACAGGTGTATAATACAGGTGAATAATAATACTGTACCCTTCATGCCAGTCTTCATGCCGCTCAGGCCCTGCTGAGTGACTGGCCGGTCGGCCACTTTAATTTGAGCAGAGAGAACACCAGGGGTCCCTAGGGCTCCTCCTCTGGTTCCAGGACGCCCAGTACCCGGCACCATCTACGCATTACACACGAGACATTATTCAACTAGAAATGCTGCTTAGATTCCACTTTAAAACAAACTAGAAAGCAGCTACAATTTATAAAAGGATTTTAAATAGCAAGCGTACATAATGTCTTGGCAAGCACTACATATCTACTTGAAATAATCTCTAAGCATATAGCTACACAGGGTTCTCCAAGGATTTTTAAACAAGGTGGTACTGATAACTACAGCAGGGGTAGGCCGAAGGTGGGCCATGACCCCCTTGGACTCAGAGATTTTAGATATTTTTTTTAAACATCTGTAACTGCCATTTCCTGCAATCTAGAGCAACAAATGGCCTTCTATGATAACAGATGAAGTTTAAAATAGTGTCACAGCCAGTCGACAGGGTGGCGCAGCCGCCCCCCTCTTTGGGGAGAGCCCTGCTACAGTGCCGTGTGAAAGTTTACACACCCCTTGCAGTTGTCACATTTTCCTGCCTTAAATTTAAAAAATGTATTATCTTCACAACCTGCTCCACATTTTCAAAGTGAAAGAAAAAGTATAGAACATTTTCAAAATTAAAAAAAAAAATAAAAATGTCTTGAATGCGTATGTTTTCAAACGAGTTAATACTTGGTGGAAGCACCTTCGGCAGCAATTACAGCTGTAAACTAAATGGCGATTGTCCATGAAGTTCAACTGGTGGGACTCTTCTCTCCCCCAAAAAGGAACAGAGACAGCAGACAAAGCGATCTTCTGTCAGAAGAAGGGAATCATGTAGACAACACTCTTAGGGAAAGCGAAGCAACTCTGAATCGTTCAGGCCCGTGGGTTTCAGATAGACGCACGATTTAGATTTTGTAAAATGTTCAGTGTGAATGAAGTTTGATTTTAGTTGATTGATGATGTAATGATTAGATCGTTTTAGGCTATTATTTGGTGAGATAAATAATGACGATGGATCTAGTAATGACAGCTCCTTAAAAAGTATTTGTATGGTAGTTGAAGAACTTTGTAGAATATTTTTTGCGTGTACACCTACTGACAACTAGCTATAGTTCTAACGAATAAACTCTTAAGGCCAACAGTGATGTCACAGTGATGTCACTGAAGAGTACATTTTCTAAAGAAAAATGGGGTGCGTTTGCTACTGTAGCTTGTTTAAAAGTATGCCTGGTTTTGACACACGTTATAGTAGGAACTAGAAGCACAAGCATTTCGCTACACTCGCATTAACATCTGCTAACCATGTGTATGTGACAAATTAAATTTGATTTGATTTGATTAGTAGTGGCTGCGGTAGTAATGGTGGTGACTGGTTATTGTTGAAAATGTAGGTAGATGAAAAGTTAAAATAGCCTGAACATGTGAAAGTTGTTTTGGTGTCTCTAGTTTGAACTGTTCAACAGTTACTGTTGGTGAGTTATATTATGCTAATTTATATAGTTATAGTTGATACAAGTTTCTGAAAATTTGAAGATAGGATAGCCTGAACATTTGAAAGTTGGTGTGGTGTCCCTAGCTTGAATGGTTCAAGAATTACTGTTGGTGTGTTATTTTATGTACATGTATTTAGTTAATCTCTATAAAAGTGTTTGATAGCTTAATGTTTTAAAGTTGGTCTTGTAGCTTAATTGGCCTAGGAGCAGGACAATTAAAATGAAACAATTTTCAATTGTTATCTCTGTATTCCTATGGTTCTCATTCAAATCCATGATAATTTATGCACATTTAAAATGGTTATAGTTCAAACTGTATATATATATAGTAAGACAAATCTTTTGACAAGCAATCTAAGTAGGGTCAGTCTAAACATCTCAGCGTTTGGTTTTTACCACTCAAGTCTATAGCCCTTTTTTGCCATTGAAATGTACTGGTATCCATAGCAACGGCTCCAGCCACTACAAAGACACAGGTGACCTTCATAGCTCAGTTGCCAGAGAGGAAGGAAACTGCTCAGGGATTTCAACATGAGGCCAATAGTGACTTTAAAACAGTTACAGATAGGAGAAAACTGAGGATGGATCAACAACATTGTAGTTACTCCACAATACTAACCTAAATGACAGAGTGAAAAGAAGGAAGCCTGTACAGAATAACAAATATTCCAAAACATGCATCCTGTTTGCAACAAGGCACTAAAGTAATACTGCAGAAAATGTGGCAAAGAAATGTCATTTTTGTCCTGAATACAGAGTGTTACGTTTGGGGCAAATTCAATACAACACATTACTGAGTACCATTCACTATATTTCCAAGCTTAGTGGTGGCTGCATCAAGTTATGCTTGCAATCGTTAAAGACTGAGGAGTTTTGACACAGGGGGTTGAATACTTATCTAATCAAGATATGTGTTTTATTTTTCATTAATTTTTTTACTTATGTTGGAATTTTTCTAAATTTTTTACATTAAAGTATTTTGTGTGGATCGTTGGCAAAAAAAATGACAATTAAATAAATTTCAATCCCACTTAACACAATAAAACGTGGAAAAAGTCAAGGGGCTTAAATACTTTCTGAAGGCACCATAAATATTGTATTTCTGACTTTTTAGGTGGGACTTGCAAAGCAAAATTATTTATACTTTTTAAAATATAAATGTTCTTCTTCTTTCTTTTGGTCAATCTTCATTCACTTTAATGTGACATTTTTCAACATTCTAAATCTTCCCCATTGTGGCATCTTCCCCATTGTGGCATCTTCCCCATTGTGGCATCTCCCCATTGTGGCAACAACGCAAATTTTGACACAAATCAGCTACTTTGACCACTTTGCCAAAAACGTAAACAAAACGTCAAGAGGCTTCTCTCTCTACTTCTCTGCTATTCAAATCTGAAATAATAAGGGAACAGAATGATCTCCAGAATGATCTCCTACCAATACAAAGTTACAGCTGTTTTGTCGAAAAATTAGCTTGCTAAAGGTCAGCTAACAGCTCTCTCATATCCCATCACTGAGCAGCCCAAACGAAGCCGTTGCTAACTTAAAGGGAATGAAATATTGGGTCTACTTCTCTGCTATTTAAATCTGGAATCAGATCAGAATTATCTTCTACTCGTCATTGAACAGCCCAAGCAAAGCCGTTGCTATGCAGGGTTCTAGATTAAGGATACTTGAAAATCAGAGACAAGGTTTGAATATTGCTGTCCATCAATGATTCTCAACTAAATTTAAAATGCTTGAGAACATTTGACAAAAACAATGTATATATGTCGCCATTGGAGTTGTCCAGAGTTGGTAGGATCGTATTTAAAGTGTTTTTCAGCTGTATTTTCTGCCAAAGGCGCTTGCACCAAGTATTAACTCTGAGTGTGAAGACATACTCAATCAAGACATCTTTGTTTATTTTATTTTTAGAAAATATTCTCTACTTTTTCTTTTACTTTAAAAATGTGGTGCATGATGTGTAGATCTGTAGGGGGGGAAATGTCAATTTAATCACTTTTTAGATTTACATTTAAGCTAGCAAAATGGTGTGTGTAGACTTTAGGAACTGTACTGTATGTCCATACGCTACAGAAGGTGTGTAAAAGGTGATGGTAGTTAGTCAGGGATCTGCAAGAAAACATAAAAAAGAAACTGTAATTTGGCTTTACCCCAGTTCCGACCCTAATGGCTGTGGGTGGAGGTCTGATGGCAGTCGGAGGTCTCCCAGTCCCTGGTACTAGAGACCCCCGACTCATCGGTCTACCTGACGGTGGCCTCTGGCTCGCCATCTCTTCGCTGGTTTCTCTCCTCTCCACAAAATCCTGCAGGAGGGAGAGGAAAAAAAATCCTTCTTTCAACGACAAGCAGCAGCCTGGAGTAACGTTAGCAGAGCTAAAGTAAACAGAGGCATGGTGCATTTCCCAGCGAAGCACCGTTGGTTAGTTAGCTAAATGACTAGGGACGTGTTAGCTAGCTAGGCTAATGTTAGCTGGATGAGGCTAGCTAGTTTGCTAATGAAACCGTTGTCTCTTGTCTCGGCTAACACTATTTCAAGGTAGCTACAATTAATAATATAAGTGTACCAACTCTTACCCTCGTGTTTTGTATAGGTGTCAACCCGCTCAATATGAGTGACTGTAAATGGACTGTTTTGTTGTTTGTTGTTGCTGTTGTTGTTGTAGCAAGCCAGCGGTACAACTTCTTATGACGTTACCACAGCAACCAGCCATTACCGCGAGACTTCGTGGGGGGGAATCTCGGAGAGGTGGGAATCCCCCCTCCTCACCCCCCTCTCAAATTCAAATTCAAGCTGCTTTATTGGCATGAAAAACATTGTGTCAATATTGCCAAAGCAACAATGTATACAATATACATTGTAATAAAATTTGAAACAATAACAAATAATAATATAAAATGGTAGTAAATAATAATACAACATTAAATACAACAATAATAACAAGTGAATAATAACAAGGTCTCTCTCTCAATTCAATTAAATTAAATTTGCTTTATTGGCATGACGTAACAATGTACATATTGCCAAAGCTTACTTTTGATATTTACAATATTTACAATACAATATCTCTCTGCAAAACCCCTGGCCCTCGTTTACACCACGGAGTTACGGGACGTCTCCTGACACATCCGATACCCTCTGCTTTAGTCCAGCGGAGGGCGCAACAAGTCTACATTTAGTGCATTGCCTCTCATTGACGAGGGCGAGGGGTTGGGAAAAACACCAACTAGTGCGCATGTTCGTGCACTATGCTCCGCCATCCAGTGGGCTAGTCGTCTTCCTCTTTGGAGAGAACTGCCCCTGTCTGTCTCAGGTCCGCCTGTCTATGCATTGGATTTGATTCTATTTGGTGTTTCGCTCCTCGGTATGGACTCTCAAAAAGTAAGTGTACCCGGCCTATTAGGAACCGATATCGATGTGTTGGTCAGCTGTGCATGCCGTCAGGCTGCCCACGTTGTGTACAGCGGGTCAGGCTGCCCGGTTAGTCCCGAGCGGCGGTAGTTGGATGTAAACGAGACGAGCTCGCTGACAACGAACATTAGTCCCAACATGACGTGATTCTGACATTGTTTATCACCAATATTCGGGATTTTTTTTAGGCCTGGAAACATGTTCTCATTCGCTCCGTTGCTTTTATGAAGAATCTGTTAACTTGGATATTTACTGATACAATGTTTCTTTCGACCGTTTCCTGGGTATTCTCCAATGACTGGTGTTCACACGTCTTTCCTGTGACAGGCACAGCTCCGCTACCCATCAGTGATGTGACACGTTGATGGGTAGATCTTGTTATTGAATATGGTGACACAGGTGTTACTTCTGTAAAGTAATTGACAGTCACAGTAGGCTGTCCAAGTCATTCATTTCTTTATTATACAGCTTTGCCTGTCCTATAGGCTGTTTGTTTGTTTATTGGTCTGCCACTTTAGGTCTGACAGTCCCTGTTATTGCAACAACTAACAAAATATCATGTTATTATAAAGTCGATACTTGTGGTTAAACGTCTTTCAGGGACTTGTCATGGAGTCCTCCTGAAAAAAAATAAACATTATATTTGTTCTGAAATGTCAGACACGTTGCTTTAAGTCTATGGTCCAGGGCCTATAGCAACAGAATGGTCTTATCGTTTGTTTTCTGTTTGTTATCAGCATTACTAGGGTGCGACTATCAAACAGGAAAAGGACCTGTATGGCTACCTGTCCTTTGTACCCAAGGACAGATGTACATTAAAAAGAGACTATAGCCTTAAGCACGTGCTGCCAATCTAAGCTTCTTCTAAGTCTATTACTCAGTCAGAGGGAGAGAGAGGTCACACCAGTGGTACAGGTATATTATAACCCTCAGTCAGAGAGGAGAGAGAGAGAGAGAGGTCACACCAGTGGTACAGGTATATTATAACCCTCAGTCAGAGAGGAGAGAGAGAGAGAGAGAGAGAGAGAGAGGTCACACCAGTGGTACAGGTATATTATAACCCTCAGTCAGAGAGGAGAGAGAGAGGTCACACCAGTGGTACAGGTATATTATAACCCTCAGTCAGAGAGGAGAGAGAGAGAGAGAGAGAGAGAGAGAGAGAGGTCACACCAGTGGTACAGGTATATTATAACCCTCAGTCAGAGAGGAGAGAGAGAGATCACACCAGTGGTACAGGTATATTATAACCCTCAGTCAGAGAGGAGAGGAGTGACATCATTCTGAAAGGCACAGTGGAGAAGGAAGTGGCACTACTTGTGAGCCAGCACCTCAGACAGACAGACAGACGGGAAGGCAGACAGACAGACAGACGGGAAGGCAGACAGACAGACAGGCGGGAAGGCAGACAGACAGACAGGCGGGAAGGCAGACAGACAGACAGGCGGGAAGGCAGACAGACAGACGGGAAGACAGACAGACAGGCGGGAAGGCAGACAGACAGACAGGCGGGAAGGCAGACAGACAGATGGGAAGGCAGACAGACAGACAGACGGGAAGGCAGACAGACGGGAAGGCAGACAGACAGACAGACGGGAAGGCAGACAGACAGAATATTTGCAGTCATATTCTGACTTTACAACATTAATCCATTTTGAATTCTTATTCTTAAAAAGTAGTTGTCAATCTCCAGTAGAAGCCATTACAGTTCGATTTGGCTGGGGCTTTGAGTTAGTCGTTCATCAATGTTTCGTATGTTTGTTTTTTTTGTTAAGTCCTGGAGAGTAGTGTCCAGTAAAGGAACCTCATACAGCAACGCACCTGGACATTCCTTTAGTTTCAGATAATAAAAAAAAAAAAAATTGAATCAAACAATTTTTCCCTCCTTCCACTTGACTTTTAAAACGAACAAACTAATGTTTGAGTTCTGTCGTTTAGGGGCCTACGTTTTGACATCACTCCTAAACAGTGTTTTACAGTGGAGTATCCATTGGGCTGAACAGAATGCTACTTGAAATAGATACAGGCCTGAGGCCAGCATTGAATTGACATGTGTTTCCTAGGCAGGGGCCTTTGCTGTGGTTACAGTATCCAGTCCACTACTACTGAGTGGTAGTGGCCACAGCTCAAAATGAGTAGTATTTCTATTCACAGCTCAAAATGAGTAGTACACTGTTTCTAAGTATTGCAGATCCTGCTCTTTTCAGAGCCAATTAGGCTTACACGTCAAAAATCCTTCCTCCAAAGGACCTCCATAACTTACTCCATGTTGTTCTTCCATCACATTTTCTTTCTCAATTTTAGGAAAACATCACCACATTTATTTATCTTTTTTGGGGGGGAGTTCCTCCAACTACTATGGATGCAGGTCAACAACAGTGCATCTATATACAGAATAAATAGGTTGCCATACCAGACACAGCCATGGGGAATGTCAACAGAGGGGTTTTCTGTGTCGAGAGTAGCTTTTAAGTCCTGTTAAACCCCTGCCTTTGTAGCTTACGTGTATCTGCTACTGCTGTTACGTGTAGGCCTACAAGCTACTGCTGTAACACTGCTGTTACGTGTAGGCCTACAAGCTACTGCTGTTATGTGTAGGCCTACAAGCTACTGCTGTTATGTGTAGGCCTACAAGCTACTGCTCTAACACTGCTGTTATGTGTAGGCCTACAAGCTACTGCTGTTATGTGTAGGCCTACAAGCTACTGCTCTAACACTGCTGTTATGTGTAGGCCTACAAGCTACTGCTCTAACACTGCTGTTATGTGTAGGCCTACAAGCTACTGCTGTAACACTGCTGTTATGTGTAGGCCTACAAGCTACTGCTGTAACACTGCTGTTATGTGTAGGCCTACAAGCCACTGCTGTTATGTGTAGGCCTACAAGCTACTGCTGTAACACTGCTGTTATGTGTAGGCCTGCTACAAGCTACTGCTGTAACACTGCTGTTATGTGTAGGCCTACAAGCTACTGCTCTAACACTGCTGTTATGTGTAGGCCTACAAGCTACTGCTCTAACACTGCTGTTATGTGTAGGCCTACAAGCTACTGCTCTAACACTGCTGTTATGTGTAGGCCGACAAGCTACTGCTCTAACACTGCTGTTATGTGTAGGCCTACAAGCTACTGCTCTAACACTGCTGTTATGTGTAGGCCGACAAGCTACTGCTCTAACACTGCTGTTATGTGTAGGCCTACAAGCTACTGCTCTAACACTGCTGTTATGTGTAGGCCTACAAGCTACTGCTCCTAACACTGCTGTTATGTGTAGGCCTACAAGCTACTGCTCTAACACTGCTGTTATGTGTAGGCCTACAAGCTACTGCTCTAACACTGCTGTTATGTGTAGGCCGACAAGCTACTGCTCTAACACTGCTGTTATGTGTAGGCCTACAAGCTACTGCTGTAGCACTGCTGTTATGTGTAGGCCCACAAGCTACTGCTCTAACACTGCTGTTATGTGTAGGCCGACAAGCTACTGCTGTAGCACTGCTGTTATGTGTAGGCCCACAAGCTACTGCTCTAACACTGCTGTTATGTGTAGGCCGACAAGCTACTGCTGTTATGTGTAGGCCTACAAGCTACTGCTCTAACACTGCTGTTATGTGTAGGCCTACAAGCTACTGCTCTAACACTGCTGTTATGTGTAGGCCTACAAGCTACTGCTCTAACACTGCTGTTATGTGTAGGCCTACAAGCTACTGCTCTAACACTGCTGTTATGTGTAGGCCTACAAGCTACTGCTCTAACACTGCTGTTATGTGTAGGCCGACAAGCTACTGCTCTAACACTGCTGTTAAGTGTAGGCCTACAAGCTACTGCTCTAACACTGCTGTTAAGTGTAGGCCGACCGGGGATAGGGGTTAGGGGATGGGGTTAGGGACCGGGGGGATGGGGTTAGGGACCAGGGGATGGGGTTAGGGACCAGGGGATGGGGTTAGGGGCCGGGGGATGGGGTTAGGGACCGGGGGGATGGGGTTAGGGGCCGAGGGATAGGGGTTAGGGACCAGGGGATGGGGTTAAAAGGGGCCGAATAGGAAATTAAGAACAAAGAATGGGGTTAAAAACAAAGAGATAAAATTAGAACCAGCGAATAGGGTTAAAGAGATAAAATTAAAGAACCAAAGGGGATAAAATTAAAGATAAAGATAAAATTAGAACCGAGAATAAAATTAAAGGGGATAAAGATGGGGAATTAAGAACAGGGTTTAAAGAACCAAAGAGATAAAATTAAAGAACCAAAGAGATAAAATTAAGAACCAAAGAGATAAAATTAAGAACCAGAGATAAAATTAAGAACAGAATAAAATTAAGAACAGAGATAAAATTAAGAACCAGAAATTTAAAGACAAAGAGATAAAATTAAGAACAAAGAGATAAAATTAAGAACTTGAAAGAATAAAATTATAGACATGAATAAAATTAAAGATAAATTTAAGAACCAAAGAGATAAAATTAAGAACAGAATTTAAGAACGAATAAAGAAATTAAAGAGATAAAATTATAGACGAGAATAAAATTAAGAACCAGAGAATAAAGAAATTAAGAACCAAAGAGATAAAATTAAGAATCAAGTAGATAAAATTAAGAACCAAAGAGATAAAATTAAAGAGATAAAGAGATAAAATTAAGAACAGAATTTAAAGACAGAAATTAAGAACCAAAGAGATAAATTAAGAACCAAAGAGATAAAATTAAGAACGAAAGATAAAATTAAGAACAGAATAAAAATTATAGACAGCGAATAAAGAAATTAAAGAGATAAAATTAGAACCAAAGAGATAAAATTAGAACCAAAGAGATAAAGAGATAGGAAATTAAGAACGAAAATTTAAAGAACCAAAGAGATAAAATTAAGAACCAAAGAGATAAAATTAAGAACAGCGAATAAAGAAATTAAAGAGATAAAATTAAGAACCAAAGAGATAAAATTAAGAACAGAAATTTAAGAACAGGAAATTAAGAACGAGAGATAAAATTAAGAACGAAAAGAATAAAATTAAGAACCAGAGAATAAAAAATTATAGACAGCGAATAAAGAATTAAAGAATAAAATTAAGAACCAAAGAGATAAAATTAAGAACAGGAATTTAAGAACGAGATAAAATTAAAGAGATAAAATTATAGACCGAAAGATAAAAATTAAGAACAAAGAATAAAATTAAGAACCAAAGGAATAAAATTAAGAATCAAGTAGATAAAATTAAAGACAAAGAGATAAAATTAAAGAGATAAAGAGATAAAATTAAGAACCAGAAATTTAAAGACGAAAATTAAGAACCAAAGAGATAAAATTAAGAACGAAAGAATAAAATTAAGAACCAGCGAATAAAAATTATAGACATGAATAAAATTAAAGAATAAAATTAAAAACCAAAGAATAAAATTAAAGAATAAAATTAAGAACCAAAGAGATAAAGGAATAAAATTAAGAACAGAAATTTAAGAACCAAAGAGATAAAATTAAGAACCAAAGAGATAAAATTAAGAACCAAGTAGATAAAATTAAGAACAGCGAATAAAATTATAGACAGCGAATAAAGGAATTAAAGAGATAAAATTAAGAACCAAAGAGATAAAATTAAAGAGATAAAGGATTAAATTAAGAACTTGAAAGAGATAAAATTAAGAACCAAAGAGATAAAATTAAGAACTTGAGATAAAGAAATTATAGACAGCGAATAAAAATTAAAGAGATAAAATTAAGAACCAAAGATAAAATTAAAGAACCAAAGAGATAAAGAGATAAAATTAAGAACAGAAATTAAGAACCAAAGAGATAAAATTAAGAACCAAAGAGATAAAATTAAGAACCAAGTAGATAAAATTAAGAACCATGAATAAAGAAATTAAAGAGATAAAGGGTAAATTAAGAACAAATTTAAAGACAAAATTAAGAACCAAAGAGATAAAATTAAGAACCAAAGATAAAATTAAGAACAGAAGGAAAATTAAGAACCAAAGAGATAAAATTAAGAACGAGAAGGAATTAAAGAACCAAAGAGATAAAATTATAGACAAAGAGATAAAATTAAGAACCGAAAGAGATAAAATTAAGAACCGAGAGATAAAATTATAGACCAAAGAGATAAAATTATAGACCAAAGAGATAAAATTATAGACCAAAGAGATAAAATTATAGACCGAAGAGATAAAATTAAGAACAAAGAGATAAATTAAAGAGATAAATTAAGAACCAAAGAGATAAAATTAAGAACCAAAGAGATAAAATTAAGAACAGCGAATAAAGAAATTAAAGAGATAAAATTAAGAACCAAAGAGATAGGAATTAAGAACCAAAGAGATAAAATTATAGACTTGAAAGAGATAAAATTAAGAACTTGAGAGATAAAATTAAAGAGATAAAATTAAAGACAGAGAGATAAAATTAAGAACGAGAGATAAAATTAAGAACCGAGAGATAAAATTAAGAACAGAAAGAGATAAAATTAAGAACCGAGATAGGAGTTAAAGAACAGAAAGAGATAGGAGTTAAAGAACAGAGATAGGAATTAGGAACCGAGAGATGGGAGTTAAGAGACCAGGGTATAGGGGTTATGGACCGGGGGATGGGGTTAGGGATAGGGGGATGGGGTTTTTAGGCCTACAAGCTACTGCTGTAACACTGCTGTTATGTGTAGGCCTACAAGCCACTGCTGTTATGTGTAGGCCTACAAGCTACTGCTGTTATGTGTAGGCCTACAAGCTACTGCTCTAACACTGCTGTTATGTGTAGGCCGACAAGCTACTGCTCTAACACTGCTGTTATGTGTAGGCCTACAAGCTACTGCTCTAACACTGCTGTTATGTGTAGGCCTACAAGCTACTGCTCTAACACTGCTGTTATGTGTAGGCCTACAAGCTACTGCTCTAACACTGCTGTTATGTGTAGGCCTACAAGCTACTGCTCTAACACTGCTGTTAAGTGTAGGCCTACAAGCTACTGCTCTAACACTGCTGTTAAGTGTAGGCCGATGGGGGGGATGGGGGGATGGGGTTAGGGACCGGGGGATAGGGTTAGGGACCAGGGGATGGTGTCTAATATAGTAGGTCAGGAAACATTGTAGTGTTAGCCGCCTTAATGCGCGCATTACGATCATCATCTGTCTGTAGTGTTATGCAGCAGGTTTGAATAGAAGTGAAGGCCAATCCTCCAATCTGCCAAATCATGTTGTGTTGCTCAGTAGCATGGTCCCTTGTTCAGCCGGCTAACAGACATCTGCCAACATTCACATGATCTAGAGGAACATACAGAAACCCAAACATTTCTGTACGCTGTCCAAGACAATACACATACACAGTACTGTATCTACACTGAGTGTACAAAACATTAGGAACACCTTCCTAATATTGAGTTGCAATCTCTTTTGCTCTCAGAACAGCCTCAATTAATCGGGTCATGGACTCTACGAGGAGTCGAAAGCGTTCCCCAGGGATGCTGGCCCCATGTTGACTCCAATACTTCCCACAGTTGTGTCACGTTGGCTGGATGTCATTTGGGCGGTTGACCATTCTTGATACACGTGGGAAACTATTGAGCGTGGAAAAACCCAGCAACGTTGTAGTTCTTGACACACTCAAACCGGTGCGTCTGGTACCTACTATCGTACCCTGTTCAAAGGCACTTCAATCTTTTGTCTTGCCCATTCACCCTCTGAATGGAACACATACACAATCCATGTCTCAATTGTCTCAAGGCTTAAAAATCCTTCTTTAACCTGTCTCCTCCCCTTCATCTACACTGATTGAAGTGGATTTAACAAGTGACTTCAATAAGGTGTTCCTAATGTTTTGTACACTCAGTGTATATCTTATTGTACAGTGGATGTCTGATATTACTGTAGTTGTACGTGGAAACTGAACTGGGGCAATGTCTCCTTAGAATCAGTGGATTATTTTATATCTATGATTCTGTTTGTCCTGTTCAATGAATAGCCTGGTATTTAGGTGTTATTTGTTCAATGAATAGCCTGGTATTTAGGTGTTATTTGTTCAATGTATAGCCTGGTATTTAGGTGTTATTTGTTCAATGTATAGCCTGGTATTTAGGTGTTTTTCAGAAAATGTTACCCGATGCTCATTGAAATATCAATCCAAAGCACTACTTTTAGTATAAACCTTTTCACCAAATCTCCAGTAATACTAAATGTTACTAATGAACAGAGAACAAGACATTTAAAATGATTGAGGATAGAACACAATAGGCCTTGTCCCCACTGCGTTGCTCTTAGCCCCAGGCTAGACTGGTCACGCAAAGCGTTTGTTAACCCTGGACTAACAGACAAACACAACATGCGACCTATGTTATAAAGCAATAAGACATTTAGCAATCTATTTTCTTCTTGCTTCCAGCCTAGCGTTTGGTTTCCAACTGTGATGGGTGTATAAACCTTCCTATTTGCCTGTCCCACATCGGGAAAAATGTAAACAAACCTCAGTCTCTATTTCCATCGTGGTCCTGTCAAATACTGTAGGCAGTACTGTAGTCAATACTGTAGGCAGTACTGTAGGCAATACTGTAGGCAGTACTGTAGGCAATACTGTAGGCAATACTGTAGGCAGTACTGACACTGTACACTAATTCAATTGACAGGAGGGCAATGGGGGTCCCAATGAAGAGAATAACCTTAACTCATGGTGTTGGGCCTTCTGTCTGCTTGTGTTGGCATGAACTCTGCATGTCAATCTCTCCTGGCTCAAAGTAGGAGGACAGATTGACTGCATCACTACTAGGGAAAGCACCGAGCTGCACCCCCCCACAAGACATGCCACCAGAGGTCTCTTCACAGTCCCCAAGTCCAGAACAGACTATGGGAGGCACACAGTACTACATAGAGCCACGACTACATGGAACTCTATTCCACATCAGGTAACTGATGCAGGCAGTAGAATCAGATTTAAAAAGCAGAAAACTTATGGAACAACGCAGACTGTGAAGAGACACACACACACAGACATGAATGCACAAACATCAGTACACACACACACAGGCACACACACACACACACACACACACAGGCACACACACACAGGCACACACACGCAGGCACACACACAGGCACACACACAGGCACACACACACAGGCACACACACACACACACACAGGCACACATGTACAAAGTCATGTTTTAATATTGTGGTATTATACAATTTGGATTGTAGATACTTTTGGTCATGTAGTGCATGTGGACACCTGCTCGTCCAACATCTCATTCCAAAATCATGGGCATTAATGTAGAGTTGGTCCTCCCTTTGCTGCTATAACAGCCTCCACTCTTCTGGGAAGGCTTTCCACTAGATGTTGGAACATTGCTGCTATAACAGCCTCCACTCTTCTGGGAAGGCTTTCCACTAGATGTTGGAACATTGCTGCTATAACAGCCTCCACTCTTCTGGGAAGGCTTTCCACTAGATGTTGGAACATTGCTGCGGGGACTTGCTTCCATTCAGCCACGAGCGCATTAGTGAGGTCGGACACTGATGCTGGGCGATTAGGCCTCCTGGCTCGCAGTCGGCGTTTCAATTCATCCCAAAGGTGTTCGATGGGGTTGAGGTCAGGGCTCTGTGCAGACCAGTCAAGAGTATTGGTGTAATAATGTGTTGTAGACAGTGTATCCCTCTACACACAGCACCAAGACAGTGTATCCCTCTACACACAGCACCAAGACAGTGTATCCCTCTACACACAGCACCAAGACAGTGTATCCCTCTACACACAGCACCAAGACAGTGTATCCCTCTACACACAGCACCAAGACAGTGTATCCCTCTACACACAGCACCAAGACAGTGTATCCCTCTACACACAGCACCAAGACAGTGTATATCAGTAGTGGCGCTGGAGTCATTACCAGGTGTGGTTGGTCCTGAAACTGTCAGCCTGTCTGGAAAAGCCTGAAGCTGCCTGGCCTGGGTGCCATAGTAGAGATTGTCTCATACATTGTCTCTGTGTCTAAATCTCAAACTGAGAGGCCATTTTGGTTCTTAAAATCTGTATGGACAAAGCCGTGGACAAAGGTTCTAGACCTAGGCGTTATACTTAGTATAGTACATGGTAATAAGTTAGAAGTTGTGTTTTGCGTCACACTAGTCTGGTAAACTGATGATAGGACTACTTCTCTGTGTGGATTCTGACTTACACTTCTGATGTTGTTGTGGCGGTCACGACATTTTGTCAGCCGTTGATTGTCAAGCAAATAACTGCCGGTCTCACGGTAATGGACCGTTAATTAACACATTTAGCATCCCCTGACTTCCACATATAGCCTACAGGCCACTTATGGAACATCTACATTTGGAAAAGCCTAATAAATAAATGTAATATAGCCTACACCATCACAATATATCATTATTTATTTCAGAAGACCAGAATAGAACAGAATAGCATCCTCTGAGTTGTCCTTATGTTAGGTCCTGATGTGGCTACACTGGTTCATTTAGCAGACAAGGTTTTGCTTAGAATTCAGAGGTATTATTTTATATAGTTTTATAGTATGAAGAATAAAATTGAACAAAGCTGAATAAAATAGAACAGATATTTTCTCCAAAGGATTTGAGGGAGTGCCCACATGCGGCTATTCTGTGTTGAGCGGTTCACAAAGAACAGGTACTCCTGTATGCTTAATATATAGTAATTTATGCAACTTTAGTTGTGGTACAAACTTTGGGCTGTATGTTTTGATTTGTAATACATTCTAAGGCTGCATGATGCGAGTCTAATGATGATTTGAAAACAGTTGCTTGAAAGACATGAGCTCTGCTTTGTTTTGTTTTTTTGCACACAGGCTCCACACACTTCATCAGTCTCTCATTCACAATTTGACAAGCACTTCATTTGACAAGCACTTCATTTTTTGCACAACGGCCACTGGCCTCAAATTTCCCGTGCGGCATTCCGCTTTGTTTGTCTGTAATTCCCCCTAAAATAATCCATGCCTTTTGCGGCCAGTGGCCGTTGTGCCCTTGAGCTGAATATAGAAAGGAAATAAATTATAATTATTATCGGCCGCATCTCACTCACATGGCTCTCTCAGAAATCTCAATCCTTATTAGCTAATGCCCGTCACGTGATCGGGTTCTTCTCACAGGCATCTACCTCAGTTCCCGAAGTAGGCTACAAGGGAAGACACACACATCGGGGACGCAGCTGCACACGTCCCTTCTAATCGAATTCCGAAGCGCATATTGATGCTAGAAGAACTGTCAACGTTTACGTCAGCCAATAAGACGAGTAGGCCTAATGAACAGCAAAAGCACTAGCCTATGTCAGTCTACTATCCACCCATAATACAAAAGTTGAAGTATTCTATTGGTCAACATGTCCTTCTGTGCAATAAATAAATATTCCAAACATAGTCTGGGACTGTTGTGGGATGCGATCGATCTCAAGTTAATACAATGTGGCTGATGCAACAGTTTATAGCGCTTAGCTTAAAATGTTAATAAACGATTATTATTGCAATATTATTGCAACTAATGCAATGCGCACACTGCATTAGTCTGTAAGTGTTAATGTTTCCAGAATGCAATCAATTAGCGGGAAAACACCATTCTCAAAAGGGATCACAAATGTGATTATGGTTGTAATGCTTTATAATAAAGTGGGAAGTTTACATACACTCAGGTTGGTGTCATTAAAACTCGTTTTTCAACCACTCCACAATTTTCTTGTCAACAAACTATAGTTTTGGCAAGTCGGTTAGGACATCTACTTTGTGTGCGACACAAGTAATTTGTCCAGCAATTGTTTACAGACAGATTATTTCACTTATAATTCACTGTATCACAATTCCAGTGGGTCAGAAGTTTACATACACTAAGTTGACTGTGCCTTTTAAACAGCTTGGAAAATTCCCCAAAATGATGTCATGGCTTTAGAAGCTTCTGATAGGCTAATTGAAATCATTTGAGTCAATTGGAGGTGTACCTGTGGATGTATTTCAAGGCCTACCTTCAAACTCAGTGCCTCTTTGCTTGACATCATGGGAAAATCAAAAGAAAAATCAGCCAAGACCTCAGAAAAAAAATTGTAGACCTCCACAAGTCAGGTTCATCCTTGGGAGCAATTTCCAAACGCCTGAAGGTGCCACGTTCATCTGTACAAACAATAGTACGCAAGTATGAACACCATGGGACCACGCAGCCGTCATACCACTCAGGAAGGAGATGCATTCTGTCTCCTAGAGATGAACGTACTTTGGTGCGAAAAGTGAAAATCAATCCCAGAACAACAGCAAAGGACCTTATGAAGATGCTGGAGGAAACCGGTACAAAAGTATCTATATCCACAGTAAAACAAGTCCTATATCGACGTAACCTGAAAGGCCGCTCAGCAAGGATGAAGCCACTGTTCGGTTTGCAAATGCACATGGGGACACTTTTGGATAAATGTCCTCTGGTCTGTTTGGCCATAGAACTGTTTGGCCATAATGACCATTGTTATGCTTGGAGGAAAAAGGGGGAGGCTTGCAAGCCGGAGAACACCATCCCAACCGTGAAGCACGGGGTGGCAGCATCATGTTGTGGGGGTGCTTTGCTGCAGGAGGGACTGGTGCACTTCACAAAATAGATGGCATCATGAGGGAGGAAAATGATGTGGATATATTGAAGCAACATCTCAAGACATCAGTCAGGAAGTTAAAGCTTGGTCGCAAATGGGTCTTCCAAATGGACAATGACCCCAAGCATACTTCCAAAATTGTGGCAAAATGGCTTAAGGACAACAAAGTCAAGGTATTGGAGTGGCCATTACAAAGCCCTGACCTCAATCCTATAGAGAATGTGTGGGCAGAACTGAAAGTGTGTGCGAGCAAGGAGGCCTACAAACCTGACTCAGTTACACTAGCTCTGTCAGGAGGAATGGGCCAAAATTCACCCAACTTATTGTGGGAAGCTTGTGGAAGGCTACCCGAAACGTTTGACCCAAGTTAAACAATTTAAAGGCAATGCTACCGAATACTAATTGAGTGTATGTAAAAAGCTGAAATAAATCACTCTCTACAGTTATTCTGACATTTCACATTCTTAAAATAAAGTGGTGATCCTAACTGACCTAAGACAGGGAATCTTTACAAGGATTAAATGTCAGGAATTGTGAAAAAAATGAGTTTAAATGTATTTTGGCTACGGTGTGTGTAAACTTCCGACTTCAACTGTACACCTAGAACGAGCTGCAACAAACACTCAAACTGGACAGTTTTATCTCAATCTCTTCATTCAGACTCAATCATGGCCACTCTCACTGACAGTTGTGGCTGCTTTGTGTGATGTATTGTTGTCTCTACCTTCTTGTCCTTTGCTGCCCAATAATGTTTGTACCATTTTCTTTTTTTTTTGGTGCTGTTACCATGTTGTGTTGCTACCATGTTGTTGTCATGTTGTTGCTACCATGCTAGTGTAGTGTTGTTGTCTTAGGTCTCTCTTTATGTAGTGTTGTCTCTCTTGTTGTGATGTGTGTTTTGTCCTTTATTTATTTATTTGTTTATTTATTTTAAAAAATAAAAATAAACATGAGGTGTGGGACTATGATTTTAAAAAGTCGCAAAAAAAGGCCTGATTTGGAGGAGTGCTGCAGAGGTGGTTGTCCTTCTGTAAGGTTCTCCAATCGCCACATTGGGTTCTTGGTCACCTCCCAGACCAAGGTGCTTCACGGCCAATTGCTCAGTTTGGCTGGGCGGCCTACTCTAGGAATAGTCTTGGTGGTTCCAAACTCCTTCCATTTAAGAATGATGGAGGCCACTGTGTTCTTGGAGAACTACCAATGCTGCAGAAGTGTTTTGGTACCCTTCCCAGATCTGTGCCTCAACATAATCCTGTCACGGAGCTCTACGGACAATTCCTTCGACCTCATGTCTTTGTTTTTGGTCTGACATGCAATGTCAACTGTGGGACCTTTTTATATAGACAGGTGTGTGCCTTTCCAAATCATGTCCAATCAATTGAATTTACCACAGGTGGACTCCAAATCAAGTTCAAGTTCATCTCAAGGATGATCAATGGAAACAGGATGCACCTGAGCTCAATTTCGAGGCTCATAGGAAAGGGTCTGAATACTTATGTAAATACGATATTTCTGTTTTCTTTATTTTTATAAATGTAAATAAAAATAAATAAAAAAAAACTGTTTTCACTTTGTCATTATGGGGTATTGTGATGTCATTATGGGGTATTGTGTGTAGATTTATGAGGATTTTTTTTTAATAAGGCTGTAAAATGTGTGGAAAAAGTCAAGGGGTCTGAATACTTTCCTAATGCACTGTACATGTGTGACATTTTGTTTTGATTTTAGAATGGATCATTATCATGCACCTGTCTCGAAGCAGGGGAAAATATACATGTAATCGATGCACTTAAATAGCGAATGGAGAATACTTTTCCCCGTGGTTCATTTTCATGCCAGCCAGGTAGGCTATACTCCTGTTGTAAAGCGATTTGAGTTGATAAATAAATATAGTAGGCCTAGCCTATAGAAAGCTGATGGGATCCTCCTCTTTTTAGTAGAGGCCATCACTCTGTTTTCTCACACAATTGCATAGCCTATAGAAATGTTGTGCAACATGAACTCATGGGCTCTCATGAAGTGTTTGATTAGATTTTCCACAACATTTGCATTGATGTCAGAGTGATTAGAGGGACAGTAGAGTGCTGAGTACCAGGCAGTTAGCAAGTTTGGTAGGCTACTAATGACCATCAGAGCTTGGAGAAGCCTAGTTACCGTGAGGTCATGACTCGTAACTGCCAGTTTGGCGGTAACACGGTCACCATAACAGCCCTGATCTTGATACGTTGATTAATACATGGTGTGTTAATTTTGGCATGTTTACCCACTGTAGTGTGCGTAGATAGCAAGCCAATAGAGCTAACTCAAAGTCAAAGTCAAAGTCACCATTATTAGTCAGTTGTACAACCGAATGCCTTCAACCGAAATGTGTCTTCCGCATTTAACCCAACCCCTCTGAATCAGAGAGGTGCGGGGGGCTGCCTTAATCGACTTCCACGTCTTCGGCGCCCGGGAACAGTGGGTTAACTGCCTTGTTCAGGGGCAGAACGACAGATTTTTTTTTTCCTTGTCAGCTCGGGGATTCGAACTTGCAACCCTCCGGTTACAAGTCCAACGCTCTAACCACTAGGCTACCTACTCGCCACTAGGCTAACTGGCTAGCTACTACTACTAATGTTAGCTAGCCAGATAACCACAAATAATTTTTAGCTAGTTAGCTACCCACGAGGAATTTACATCTACTTTTGCATAACATTATATTTAGGTCATTTTTGCCTGTTTAACTAGCTAGATAGCTATTAATTTTGTATTCTACGTAGAGCTTTGACATTCCTGTGTATTGAACAGCGCTATATAAATTTCATGTATTTATATAAATGTGTATATATATATTTTTTGTAATGTTCTGTGTTTCAGGAGGCCTTACAAAGAATTATAACCACGTTGGCCAATAAAAATGAGGAGCTCCATAACTTCATGGAAACGCTTAGTCACTCTCTGGCTGGTGTCCAGGTAGGACGTGTATACATGTACATAACACTCAGTCAATTACATTAAACATAACATACAGCAATAATAATCTTGATATTACAATCTTGTATGGTAATTTCCATTTACCAAATATGCCATGTTAATCAATCGATAGACTCTTGTGATGCAGAGATACGGGTTCTGGATTCAGAGGGTAATCAATATATGTGTGGTTGTGACAGGTGAACTCCCCACAAGCAGTGTCAGACCTGGAGGAGGAGTTTGACACGTTATTCTCCGTCCTGGTTGAGATGAAGGAGAGCATGACCAACACCATCAAACAGGAGGGGGCCAAGAAGACACAGGAACTACAGGTACCTGACCCATAACCCCTGACCCCTAACCCCTAAACCAACACCATCAAACAGGAGGGGGCCAAGAAGACACAGGAACTACAGGTACTATACACCTTTAGGATGAATTGAAACGCTGACTATGAGCCAGCCCTAAGCCCCCAGCATCAGTGTCCGACCTCACTAATGCTCTTGTGGCTGAAGGGAAGCAAGTCCCCCGCAGTAATGTTCCAACATCAAGTCGAAAGCCTTCCAAGAAGAGTCGAGGCTGTTATATCAGCGAAGGGGGGATTTTGGAATGAGATGTTTGACGAGAAGATGTCCACATACATTTGGCCATGTAGTGTATAATATACACTCACTGGCCAGTTTATTAGATTCACCCATCTAGTACCGAGTCAGACCCCCAGAACAGCCTGAATTATTCGGGCATTCTACAAGGTGTCGGAAATGTTCCACAGGGATGTTGGCCCATGCTGACACGATGGCGTCACGCAGTTGCTGCTGATTGGACGGCAGTACATTCATGCTGCCAGCATGAAGGTCGGTGACTGACCAGGACACCAAAGTAAACTGAATTCGCTGTCATGTTCCAGGCAATGTTTTCCCACTCCTCAATTGTCCAGTGTTGGTGATGGCGTGCCCACTGGAGCCTCTTCTTCTTGTTTTTAGCTGATAGGAGGGGAACCCAGTGTGGTCGTTTCCTGCAATAGAACCATCCGTGACAAGGACTGAGGAGTTGTGTGTTCTGAGATGCCGTTCTGAACACCACTGTTGTACTGTGACGTTATTTGTCTGTTTGTGACCCGCCTGTTAGTTGGCACGATTCTTCCCATTCTCCTTCGACCTCTCATCAACGAGCTGTTCTCACCTACAGGACTGCCGCTGACTGGATGTGTTTGTTTGTCGCATCATTCTCAGTAAACCCTAGACACTGTCGTGCGTGAAAAGCCCAGAAGGCCGTTTCTGAGATACTGGATCCGGCGTGCGGTTCAAACATTCAATCGAACAGGAACTGAATTTCCCGATGCCTGTGTGCTTTATATAGCAAGCCACGGCCACTTGACTCACTGGCTGTAGGAGCGATCCATTTTCGTATACCTAACATACTGGCCGGTGATTTGTGTATATACTGGATGAACCATGACTAGAATACAGTATATACATATGAAGTAGGTAAAACAGTATGTTAACATTATTAAAGTGACCAGGGATTCCGTGTCTATGTACATAGGGCAGCAGCCTCTAAGGTGAAGGGTTGAGTACCAGGTGGTAGCTGGCTAGTAACAGTAACAGGTACTGGGCGGAGACCGGCTAGTGGTGGCTGTTTAACAGTCTGATGGCCTTTGAGATAGAAGCTGTTTCTCAGTCTCTCTGTCCCTGCTTTGATACACCTGTACTGACCTCACCTTCTAGATGGGTAGCGGGGTGAACGGACCAGGGCTCAGGTTCTTTATGATCTTCTTGGCCTTCCTGTGACACTGGGTGCTGTAGATGTCCTGGAGGACAGGCAGTGTGCCCCCCACACCATCCTCTGGAGATTCCTGCGGTTGTGGACTGCGGAATTGCTGTAGCAGGCGGTGATGCAGCCCGACAGGATGCTCTCGATGGTGCATCTGTAAATGTTCATGGGGGTCTTAGAGGCCTCTCTCTTCTTCTGTTGTGCCTTCTTCACCATGCTGTCGGTGTGAATGGACCATTTCAGATCGTCGGTGATGTGCACGCCAAGGAACTTGAAGCGTGTGACCCCTCTCCTGGATAAGGGCGTGCTCCCATAGTTGTCCACTTACAGCTCCTTCGTTTTGTTGACGTTGAGGGAGAGGTTATTTTCCTGACACCACTCCTCCAGGACTCTCACCTCCTCCCTGTATCACCACTCCTCCAGGACTCTCACCTCCTCCCTGTAACACCACTCCTCCAGGACTCTCACCTCCTCCCTGTAACACCACTCCTCCAGGACTGTCACCTCCTCCCTGTAACACCACTCCTCCAGGACTCTCACCTCCTCCCTGTATCACCACTCCTCCAGGACTCTCACCTCCTCCCTGTAACACCACTCCTCCAGGACTGTCACCTCCTCCCTGTAACACCACTCCTCCAGGACTGTCACCTCCTCCCTGTATCACCACTCCTCCAGGACTCTCACCTCCTCCCTGTAACACCACTCCTCCAGGACTGTCACCTCCTCCCTGTAACACCACTCCTCCAGGACTCTCACCTCCTCCCTGTAACACCACTCCTCCAGGACTGTCACCTCCTCCCTGTAACACCACTCCTCCAGGACTCTCACCTCCTCCCTGTAACACCACTCCTCCAGGACTCCGCCGTACACCCTTCACAGCCTGGGGTCTTTCTTTGTGTGTGTGTGTGTGTGTGTGTATATATGAGAGAGAGATGTGTGTTGTACTGCTTGGCTAGTGTACACCCCTCTCTCAGACAGCCTGGGGTGTGTGATGTCATCATGCTGCTATGGCAGTTCTCTAGCCAACTCTCTAAGTCCATTGAGCAGGAACAAAAAGTGTCTGAAATTACCCCCAAATAAGAGATTAACACTTTATCCCTCTCTGGGGGTGAACACTGCCTGGTATGCTGGTCCTCATTACGTCGAGCTCACTCAGTTGGAATTGCGCTTGTAACACCAGGGTAGTGGGGTTTGATTCCCGCGACCACCCACACGTATAATGTACGCAGCATGACTGTAGGTCGCTTAGGATAAAAGCGTTTGCTATTGGCACATATTATATTAAAAATATACACTCGTTGGCCAGTTTTATTAGGTACACCATCCCGTTCATGAAAATGTTTCACTCCTACGGACAGTGGAGTCATGTGGCTTGCTATATAAAGCATCGAGGCATTCAGTTACTGTTCCACTGGACGTTAGGATTCCAAGATGGCGTAGCGGTCGGATGTGTATTTTGCCTTGTCCCGTCCCGTGTAAATACCGTTTTTATTATCTTTTTATATATGCTTTCAAAAATTCAACTTCAAAACACTCTCCTGCAAACCTGCATTGGGAGCAATGCTCCCAATAAGCCCGGAGCTAGCCCATGCTAGGCCCATCTTCCGGCGAGTCCCATCAGCCACTCCTGGGCTACAACACCTATCCGGACCCGTTTTCTACTGCCGCTGCGGAGCCCCACCGGGCCTTCACGACTGCACTACCGACGTTATCCGCCCGAGGGGGGTATTCAACCGGCCCTCCGTCGCAACGTCACCTGAACGCCCATCAGCTAACTGTGGCTTGCTAACGTTTGCTGTCTAGAGCATATCGGCTGCTAGCTAAACAGGTCCATCGGACAATTTCTTGGGCCACTATTACCTATTTTGCCAATTGGCCTGGTCCCCTTCACCACACGGAACCCCACTAACCCATCACGACTGGTCTACCGACGGAAACGTACGAGGAGGCTATAAACAGACTTCCTCCGTCTTTGTTAGCCGGCCTGCTAGCCTTCTGCTAGCTTGCTACTCCCGGCTAGCTGTCTGAATCGCCGTGTCCCCAACCAGCCTCACTACTAACTGGACCCTTATGATCACTCGGCTAAGCATGCCTCTCCTCAATGTCAATATGCCTTGTCCATTGCTGTTCTGGTTAGTGTTTATTGTCTTATTTCACTGTAGAGCCTCTAGCCCTGCTCAATATGCCTTATCCAACCCTTTAGTTCCACTTACCACACATGCGATGACATCACCTGGTTTAAATGCTTCTAGAGACAATATCTCTTTCATCACCACTCAATGCCTAGGTTTACCTCCACTGTATTCACGTCCTACCATACCTTTGTCTGTACACTATGCCTTTAATCTATTTTATCGCCCCCTGAAACCTGTTATTTTTACTCTCTGTTCAGGACGTCCTAGACGACCAGTCATTATAGCCTTTAGCCTTACCCTTATCCTACTCCTCCTCTGTTCCTCTGGTGATATGGAGGTTAATCCAGGCCCTGCAGCGCCTAGCTCCGCTCCCATTCCCCAGGCGCTATCATTTGTTGACTTCTGTAACCGTAAAAGCCTTGGTTTCATGCATGTCAACATTAGAAGCCTCCTCCCTAAGTTTGTTTTACTCACTGCTTTAGCACACTCCGCCAACCCTGATGTCCTAGCCGTGTCTGAATCCTGGCTTAGGAAGACCACCAAAAACGCTGAAATCTCCATCCCTAACTACCACATTTTCAGACAAGATAGAACGGCCAAAGGGGGCGGTGTTGCAATCTACTGCAGAGATAGCCTGCAGAGTTCTGTCTTACTATCCAGGTCTGTACCCAAACAATTTGAACTTTAACTTTTAAAAATCCACCTTTCTAGAAACAAGTCTCTCACTGTTGCCGCTTGCTATAGGCCCCCCTCAGCTCCCAGCTGTGCTCTGGACACCATATGTGAACTGATTGCCCCCCATCTATCTTCAGAGTTCGTGCTGCTAGGTGACCTAAACTGGGACATGCTTAACACCCCAGCCATCCTACAATCTAAGCTTGATGCCCTCAACCTCACACAAATCATCAATGATCCTACTAGGTACAATCCCAAAGCCGTAAACACGGGCACCCTCATAGATGTCATCCTAACTAACTTGCCCTCCAAATACACCTCTGCTGTTTTCAACCAAGATCTCAGTGATCACTGCCTCATTGCCTGCATCCGTAATGCGTTTGCGGTCAAACGACCTCCCCTCATTACTGTCAAACGTTCCCTAAAACACTTCAGGGAGCAGGCCTTTCTAATCGACCTGGCCCGGGTATCCTGGAAGGATATTGACCTCATCCTGTCAGTAGAGGATGCCTGGTTATTCTTTAAAAGTGCCTTTCTCACCATCTTAAATAAGCATGCCCCATTCAAGAAATGTAGAACCAAGAACAGATATAGCCCTTGGTTCTCTCCACACCTGACTTCCCTTGACCAGCACAAAAACATCCTGTGGCGTTCTGCATTAGCATCGAACAGCCCCGTGATATGCAACTTTTCAGGGAAGTCAGGAACCAATATACACTGGCAGTTAGGAAAGCCAAGGCTAGCTTTTTTTTACTTCCTGTAATAATTTGCTTCCTGTAATACAAACTCCAAAAAGTTCTGGGACACTGTAAAGTCCATGGAGAATAAGAGCACCTCCTCCCAGCTGCCCACTGCACTGAGGATAGGAAACGCTGTCACCACCGTTAAATCCACAATAATTGAGAATTTCAATAAGCATTTTTCTACGGCTGGCCATGCTTTCCACCTGGCTACCCCTTCCCCGGTCAACAGCCCTGCACCCCCCTCAGCAACTCACCCAAGCCTCCCCAATTTCTCCTTCTCCCAAATACAGTTAGCTGATGTTCTGAAAGAGCTGCAAAATCTGGACCCCTACAAATCAGCCGGGCTAGACAATCTGGACCCTTTCTTTCTAAAATTATCTGGCGAAATTGTTGCAACCCCTATTACTAGCCTGTTCAACCTCTCTTTCGTGTCGTCTGAGATTCCCAAAGACTGGAAAGCAGCTGCGGTCATCCCCATCTTCAAAGGGGGAGACACACTTGACCCAAACTGCTACAGACCAATATCTATCCTACCCTGCCTTTCTAAGGTCTTTGAAAGCCAAACAAACAGATTACAGACCATTTCGAATCCCACCGTACCTTCTCCGCTATGCAATCTGGTTTCAGAGCTGGGTATGGGTGCACCTCAGCCACGCTCAAGGTCCTAAACGACATCATAACCGCCATCAATAAGAGACATTACTGTGCAGCCGTCTTCATCGACCTGGCCAAGGCTTTCGACTCTGTCAATCACCACATCCTTATCGGCAGACTCAACAGCCTTGGTTTCTCTAATGATTGCCTCGCCTGGTTCACCAACTACTTCTCCGATAGAGTTCAGTGTGTCAAATCCGAGGGCCTGTTGTCCGGGCCTCTGGCAGTCTCTATGGGCGTGCCACAGGGTTCAATTCTTGGGCCGACTCTCTTCTCTGTATACATCAATGATGTCGCTCTTGCTGCTGGTGAGTCTCTGATCCACCTCTACGCAGACGACACTATTCTGTATACTTCTGGCCCTTCTTTGGACACTGTGTTGACTACCCTCCAGACGAGCTTCAATGCCATACAACTCTCCTTCTGTGGCCTCCAACTGCTCTTAAATGCTAGTAAAACTAAATGCATGCTCTTCAACCGATCGCTGCCCGCAGCCCCCCGCCCCCCGCCCGTCCAACATCACTACTCTGGACGGTTCTGTCTTAGATTATGTGGACAACTACAAATACCTATGTGTCTGGTTAGACTGTAAACTCTCCTTCCAGACTCACATCAAACATCTCCAATCCAAAATTAAATCTAGAATTGGCTTCCTATTTCACAACCAAGCATCCTTCACTCATGCTGCCAAACATACCCTCGTAAAACTGACCATCCTACCGATCCTTGACTTTGGTTATGTCATTTACAAAATAGCCTCCAACACTCTACTCAACAAATTGGATGCAGTCTATCACAGTGCCATCCGTTTTGTCACCAAGGCCCCATATACCACCCACCACTGCGACCTGTACACTCTCGTTGGCTGGCCCTCGCTTTACACTCGTCGCCATACCCACTGGCTCCAGGTCATCTACAAGTCCCTGCTAGGTAAAGCCCCGCCTTATCTCAGCTCGCTGGTCACCATAGCAGCATGCACCCGTAGCACGCGCTCCAGCAGGTATATCTCACTGGTCACCCCCACAGCCAATTCCTATTTTGGCTGACTTTCCTTCCAGTTCTCTGCTGCCAATGACTGGAACGAACTACAAAAATCTCTGAAACTGGAGACACTTATCTCCCTCACTAGCTTTAAGCAGCTTAATTTAATTTTAAAAATTGTAGCTTTAATATAGGATTTAATATAGGCCATCTGTAAAAAGCCTAACCAACTACCTCATCTCCTACCATATTTATTTATTTATCTTGATCCCTTGCACCCCAGTTTTTCTACATTGCACATTCATCTACTGCACATCTACCATTCCAGTGTTTAATTGCTATATTGTAATTACTTTGCCACCATGGCCTATTTATTGCCTTACCTTCCTTATCCTACCTCATTTGCACTCTTTGTATATAGATTTGTTTTTCTACTGTATTATTGACTGTATGTTTGTTTTACTCCATGTGTAACTCTGTTGTTGTATGTGTCGAACTGCTTTGCTTTATCTTGGCCAGGTGGCAGTTGTAAATGGGAACTTGTTCTCAACTGGCCTACCTGTATTATGACATCATATAGAACTACCTGGTTAAATAAAGGTGTATTATGACATCATATAGAACTACCTGGTTAAATAAAGGTGTATTATGACATCATATAGAACTACCTGGTTAAATAAAGGTGAAATATATACATAAATAAAAAATATAGTGCACTACTTTAGACCAGAGCCCTATGGAACCCTATTCCCTATATAGTGCACTACTTTAGACCAGAGCCCTATTGAACCCTATTCCCTATATAGTGCACTACTTTAGACCAGAGCCCTATGGAACCCTATTCCCTATATAGTGCACTACTTTAGACCAGAGCCCTATGGAACCCTATTGCCTATAGTGTGCACTACATTAGACCAGTTTACTGAGAATGACGCGACAAACAAACACATCCAGTCAGCGGCAGGAGAAAACAGCTCGTTGATGAGAGGTTGAAGGAGAATGGGAAGAATCGTGCAAACTAACAGGCGGGTCACAAACAGACAAATAACGTCACAGTACAACAGTGGTGTTCAGAACGGCGTCTCAGAACACACAACTCATCAGTCCTTGTCACGGATGGTTCTATTGCAGCAGACGACCACACTGGGTTCCCCTCCTATCAGCTAGAAGAAGCAGCTCCAGTGGGCACGCGATCACCAACACTGGGCAATTGAGGAGTGGAAAAACATTGCCTGGTTCGACAAATCCCAGTTCCTGTTGCGTCATGCTGATGGCAGACTCATGATTTGGTGTAAGCAACATGAGTCCATGGCCCCCATCCTGTCTGGTGTTAATGGTACAGGCTGGTGATGGTGGTGTAATGGTGTGGGGAATGTTTTCCTGGCAGACGTTAAGTCCCTTGATACCAATTGAGCAACGTTCCCAGGCCTCAAAGAATTCAGGCTGTTCTGGAGGCAAATGGGGGGTCCGTCTTGATTCTAGATGGGTGTACCTAATAAACTGGCTACTGAACTCACATACTCATGTCTCATCATGTGAACCATGGAAACATACACTACTGTTCAAAAGTTTGGGGTAATTTGGAAATGTCCTTGTTTTTTAAAGCAAAGCACATTTTTTGTCCATTTAAAATAACATCAAATTGATCAGAAATACAGTGTAGACATTGTTAATGTTGTAAATTACTATTGTAGCTGGAAACGGCTGATTTTTTTATGGAATATCTACAAAGGCGTACAGAGGCCCATTATCAGCAACCATCACTCCTGTGTTCCAATGGCACGTTGTGTTAGCTAATCCAAGTTTATCATTTTAAAAGGCTAATTGATCATTAGAAAACCTTTTTGAAATTATGTTAGCACAGCTGAAAACTGTTGTGATTAAAGAAGCAATAAAACTGGCCTTCTTTAGACTAGTTGAGTATCTGGAGCATCAGCATTTGTGGGTTCGATTACAGGCTCAAAATGGCCAGTAACAAAGAACTTTCTTCTGAAACTCGTCAGTCTATTCTTGTTCTGAGAAATGAAGGCTATTCCATGTGAGAAATTGCCAAGAAACTGAAGATCTGGTACAACGCTGTGTACTACTTCCTTCACAGAACAGCGCAAACTGTCTCTAACCAGAATAGAAAGAGGAGTGGGAGGCCCCGGTGCACAACTGAGCAAGAGGAGAAGTACATTAGAGTGTCTAGTTTGAGAAACAGACGCCTCACAAGTCCTCAACTGGCAGCTTCATTAAATGGTACCTGCAAAACACCAGTCTCAACGTCAACAGTGAAGAGGCGACTCAAGGATGCTGGCCTTCTAGGTTTCCAGCTACAATAGTCATTTACAACATTAACAATGTGTCTACACTATTTCTGATCAATTTGACGTTATTTTAATGGATAAAAAAATTGCTTTTCTTTCAAAAACAAGGACATTTCTAAGTGACCCCAAACTTTTGAATGCTAGTGTATGTTTTCATCATGTGATCCATGGAGAAACAGATGTTCGTCATGTGACCCATGGAAACACATACATACACCTGTTTGTTTTATTTAATCAAAGTTATTAATCCGTGTCAGTGGCACTTCAATAACAGACAAACTAAACCATCAAATCAAATTTTATTTGTCACATACACATGGTTAGCAGATGTTAATGCGAGTGTAGCGAAATGCTTGTGCTTCTAGTTCCGACCATGCAGTAGTATCTAACAAGTGATCTAACAAATTCACAACAACTACCTTATACACACAAGAGTAAAGAAATGAATACGAGTATGTACATATAAATATATGGATGAGCGATGGCTGACCGGTGTAGGCAAGATGCAGTAGATGGTATAGAGTACAGCATATACATATGAGATGAGTAATGTAGGATATGTAAACATTATATAAATGGCATTGTTTAAAGTGGCTAGTGATACATTTATTTCAGCCAATTATAATTATTAAAGTGGCTAGAGATTTGAGTCGATGGCCGAACGGCATAGGCAAGATTCAGTAGATGGTTTAGAGTACAGTGTATACATTTTATATGAGTAATGTCGGATATGTAAACATTATATACAAAATTGTTTAAAGTGGCTAGTGATACATTTGTTACATCCAATTCCTATTTTTAAAGTGGCTAGAGATTTAAGTCAGTATGTTGGCAGCAGCCACTCAATGTTAGTGATGGCTGTTTAACAGTCTGATGGCCTTGAGGTAGAAGCTGTTTTTCAGTCTCTCGGTCCCAGCTTTGATGCACCTGTACTGACCTCGCCTTCTGGATGATAGCGGGGTGATCAGGCAGTGGCTCGGGTGGTTGTTGTCCTTGATGATCTTTTTGGCCTTCCTGTGACATCGGGTGGTGTAGGGCAGGTAGCTTACCCCCGGTGATGCGTTGTGCAGTCCTCACTACCCTCTGGAGAGCCTTACTGTTGTGGGCGGAGCAGTTGCCGTACCAGGCGGTGATACAGCCCGACAGGATGCTCTCGATTGTGCATCTGTAGAAGTTTGGAGAACGTGAAGCGAGGCTGCCATCTCTGTCGGCGCCGGAGATAGATCAACCATGTTGTTCATGATCCGTTTTAACAGTTCGTATTGCCTTCAATGCATTTTTCCAAGAGTTGCCCTTTAAGCTGTTTTGCCAGCATTTACC
Source organism: Brachymystax lenok tsinlingensis (assembly GCA_030435695.1). Taxonomy (NCBI): domain Eukaryota; kingdom Metazoa; phylum Chordata; class Actinopteri; order Salmoniformes; family Salmonidae; genus Brachymystax; species Brachymystax lenok. Next base: position 3,595,828 of record CM059795.1, on the reverse strand, counting down.
ATTGTTATGAGTTTGTCTGTCAACTGATGAACCAAAATGTTAGTGTCACTGTGAGCTCAGCTAGCCTTCCCCAACCAAGCAGGTGTTTGGTTACGTTTCCCCATCTCTCCTTGGGGCACTCTCTGTTACCTTTCCCCCTCTCTGGTCCTCTCTCCTTGGGGTCCCTGGAACCTGAGTGGAGGCTTAGCAATAGCAGCTGATCGTCTTTCTGATAGCTGACCATTAGAAGACCTTGTAGCTAACTTTGTCCTGTAGGAAGGACAGTTATGAGAGACTGTTCAGCCTCCTGTGCATCCCAAATGGCCCCATATTCTCTTTATAGTGCACTACTTTAGACCAGAGCCCTATGGAACCCTATTCCCTATATAGTGCACTACTTTAGATCATATCCCTATGGGACCCTATTCACTATATAGAGCACTACTTTAGACCAGAGCCCTATGGAACCCTATTCCCTATATAGTGCACTACTTTAGATCATATCCCTATGGGACCCTATTCACTATATAGAGCACTACTTTAGACCAGAGCCCTATGGAACCCTATTCCCTATATAGTGCACTACTTTAGATCATATCCCTATGGGACCCTATTCACTATATAGTGTCAGAGTCAAAGTCACCATTATTAGTCAGTTGTACAACCGAATGCCTTCAACTGAAATGTGTCTTCCGCATTTAACCCAACCCCTCTGAATCAGAGAGGTGCGGAGGGCTGCCTTAATCGACATCCATGTCTTCGGCGACCAGAGCCCTATGGGACCCTATTCCCTATTTAGTGCTCTACATTAGACCAGAGCCCTATGGGACCCTATTCCCTATTTAGTGCACTACTTTAGACCAGAGCCCTATGGGACCCTATTCACTATGTAGTGCACTCCAAGAGTGTGCAAAGCTTGTCATCAAGGCAAAGGGTGGCTACTTTGAAGAATCTCAAATATCAAATGTATTTTGATTAGTTGAACACTGTTTTGGTCACTACACGATTCCATATGTGTTATTTCATAGTTGTTGTTGTCTTCACTATTATTCTACATTGTGTAAAAAAAAAAGTTAAAATCAAGAAAACCCCTCAAATTAATAGGTGTGTTCAAGCGTTTGACTGGTACCGTGTGTGTGTGTGCGCGCGTAATATATTTAGTGGATGCTTTCTATTTTAATCAGGCTTCAACATGAGATGTCAAGGTAAATTAAATTCAGTGTTGTGACAGCTCACCCTTCTGAAATGTATTTTCCTCCTGTTTGTTCCGTAGCATCAACTGACACAGAGCGGCAGCGCCTTGGAGAGTGCAGTGGAGCTCCTGGAGTTTGCCAACATTGCTCTGGATATTAAAGACGAGGACGAGTTCACTAAGGTAGAGGCCGCTGGTCTCTAGGGCTAGGCCTCTGACGAAAACATTATATATGGGTGTGTAAGTATGAAGTGATTTCAGTGCCAACAGACATTTTTAATTCCATAGGATATTGAATTAGAATGTAATATTTTTGCATTTATTGCACAAAATGAATCATTTAATTCATCAATTGAACTTGTATTTCATGATTTGAAACTGAATTGAGTGAATATTGCATTCAGTTTTCAAATATTCAAATTCAATATTTATATATTCCGTTTCAGTATGGTAGATATTGCATTCATTGTCTGTGCATCAAGTTGATCAAAGTTTCATATATTCAACTTTTCAGATTCAGTTTTCACATTCAGTTCTCTAAATTCAGATTCAAAACCAGAGACAACATCCTGGTACTTTGCAGGCCAGGAAAAGTAGAGAAGAATAGAGAATTATAACGCTCACTGCGGTAAACAGAAGCTTCTGGCGGTTTCTGAAGCCAATGTGGCATGTTGAATTTATTTTCTTCCTATGAATTGGGCTCTAGCTTTCTAATCGTTTCGGCTGTAAACTATTATGACCACATTCCTGAAAGCTGAGACTCCCTGGAGCATGGCTATGCCGTCTGTCCCCTCTATGATGATGATGACAGGCCACGTTAGAAGGGAGTGCCACAAAGAAAACACAATTTGGCCCTCATAAGAATACAGTTAAATAGCCCTTCTAAGGATAGCCTTTCCACTCCCTATTTACTCCCTTTCTCTTGTGACTGACTGGGTTCGAACCAGGTCTCCTGCATGTCCAGGGAGTCTGAATCTGAATTCAGAGAACTGAATTTGACAACTGAATCTGAATTCAGAGAACTGAATCTGACAACTGAATTGGAATTCAGAGAACTGAATTTGACAACTGAATCGGAATTCAGAGAACTGAATTTGACAACTGAATCGGAATTCAGAGAACTGAATTTGACAACTGAATCGGAATTCAGAGAACTGAATCTGAATTCGGAGAACTGAATTTGACAACTGAATCTGAATTCAGAGAACTGAATTTGACAACTGAATCTGAATTCAGAGAACTGAACCTGAATTCAGAGAACTGAATTCAGAGAACTGAATTTGACAACTGAATCTGAATGCATGTGAGAAGTTGAATATTATGAAACTTTGATCAACTTGATACACAGACAATGAGTGCAATATCTACCATATTGAAACTGAATATATAAATATTGCATTTGAATATTCAATTAAATTGTGCAAATTTAAATTGTGCATTATTAAATTCAAACTCAATGCCCTGATACAAATTCTAAATTATGGAATTCAAAATACCGTTCGTTGGCACTGAAATCACTCCATATCTAAGCCTTACGATCGGCTGAACAAGGACTACCAGGGAGTGAATGCAGGTCAATGTTGATTTACGAGTCATTGGCCTCATATAGCTATCATAGGTTGTAGAATGTCTTCACTCTAAAGTGAAACTACATGGAGTTTTCTTTGGTTATTTTGGGATTACATTCGAAGTATTGATACTATAATGAATAGTGTTCTCCTAAAACTAACAGACATGATTTTCCTTCTCAGTTTCCTATAGTACAGTAACAGAATCTTAAGTTTACAGGTCACACTGCTTTTTCTGTGTGACCTTGATCACCACGCTCTCCTCGGCTTCCCACTGTGTGCGTACGTGTGTGAGCGTGCGTCAGTATGGCGAGCGTGCGTGTGTGTGAGCGCAAGGCCAGTTTGGCGGCGGCGTGTGTGTGTGAGCGTGCGTCAGTTTGGCGAGCGTGCGTGTGTGTGAGTGTGCGTGTGTCCCGTCAGACTGCATGGCTGTACTAACTATGATATCTCTTTTGTACTAATGGTCCCACTTCTTCTTTCTACTCCTCTACCTCTCCTCTTCTTCCAAGGCTGCCAAGCAGATCAAAGATAGGTACGGTACACTCTTCCCTTCTTTAGTCTCTGGATATGCTTGCCTGGAAACCCCAGTCGTGCAGAAATGACTGTTTTTGAATCAGGAAAGTTGACCTCTCGCGGCAGAGGCCGAGGGCGACGTGAAACGAACTACCCCGGCTCGCAGTCGGCTCAACACGCAACTCGTCTAGAGATGCTGCTTGACGGTGTGTTGGCGAGGAGGCGAAAAAAATCTGATACTAAGTTCTCATAATAACTTTGCTTTACAGAGAAGTAGGTTACTGAGACATACAGTGATGTGGCGCTCAGTGGTGAGGCTGAGGCAGGCTGCAATGCATGCAGGAGGAAGCAGAGGAGACCAAATTTGACAAAATCTGTACTGATCTAATCAAACAAGTTCAGAACTTTAAAATTAAAAATAAGATAACGAATGTTTCAATATAGACATCTCCACAGGGATAATATTCCCTATAGGCCCTTTTATGAATGAACCTACAGCAGCCAAGGTGATAATTACTGGGGGTCATTGTATAGCTAATAGGCTGTGTGTTTGTAGCTGGACTGAGGGGAATGAACCTACAGCAGCCAAGGTGATAATGACTGGGGGTCATTTTTGCTCGTTTTTACTCCAAATAGCATTTTGAAAGATTTTAGCTTCCTTCTTGACCTCACTAAAAGGCAAACCGTAGTTGCGGCCCTATGTAGAGGCCGTGAGAGGTAAACTTCCCTGATTCAAACGCTAAATTCTGCCCAACATAGAATTCAATGCAATTCAACGTCGTGTTTTACCATTCAAATAGACATGCCTGGTATCATGCTGCGGTGGTGTGTGAAGCCTAGCTTAGTGCTCGGTTTAGAGTCATATCTGGCCAAATAGTTAGAGGTCTTGTTTTATGTGCTTTCACTAACTAGATGTCTTTTGTAGTTGTTTTCTTCGTGTAGTCAGCTATCTGATCAGACGTCAGTGAACTGAAAGTAACGTGCGTTTAGTGTGTCAACATGTGTGTCGTTGTTTGCTGATACTGACCCCAAGGTAAGTGACATTAGGCATGTTTCCATTGACCCAGGTTTTATCGGACAAAAAAACATTGCGACGTGTAATGGAAAGGGTGGTTATAGACGTTTTCTACAGCTCGACATGAGGGGCACGTGATGTCAACTATGAAGCTCCACTCCACATTTAATTCTCAATGCCTACTTCTTGTTAAATCTATTTTTCACCATAAAAAAAAAGAAAATCATGTTTCTTTGCAGGATCCTTGTCCTGAAATTGCTTCGACTTGCTTCTCTGGTTGGCTGGATGCAAGTTTCACCAACCAGTATCTATCAGATCTACAGGAGTGCACGTCTAACCATGGCACGGACCGTGGCGAACAGTTGGCACATGAGAATGATTAGCATATGGCAAATATTAATACATTCTATACATGCGGACTCTTTGCGGGCTTCCTGAGCCATGAACCAAGATATTTTATGTGGGAGGGCAGACAGGGGCTGTTGCCAATTTATTATTTAGCAACTGGGGGTGATGTCATTATGTCCAACTGTTTTATATCGACACCAGACAGTTAAATGGAAACGCACGGTAGCAAAAGCTATTGTCAAATCTATTATCTATGCCAATGTTCTGAATGACGACAAAAAATCACAAGTTAATGGAAACGTAGCTATTGTGTGTCTCTCCTACACCTGCTGGAGGGTAGCCTGATCCCAGACCTGTTCCTGCTCTTGCCAACTCCAGCTCCGTTGCTGTCATGGCCAAGACAAACATGACAAGGAGTTGGCATGTCTCACAAAACATATGCTTATGTATGTATTCCGATACAAATGACATGGGTACTAAACTTGAACTTGTGATAGCACAAACAGACTGGCACTCGGGCTAGCTGGAGGCTGTTGGTGGTGGTGGTGGTACTCTGCCATTGGTGGTCTGGTGGCCTCACTGTGCCTTGTTCATCCCTGCAGGGTAACAATGGCCCCAGCCTTCAGACTGACCATGAAGCCCAAGGCCACAGACAACATGAACCATCTCATAGTGGACTTCAGCCAGGAACGACAACTCCTCCAGAACCTCAAGTTTCTGCCTGGTACATACATGTGGCTTGTGTCTCAAAGTGGGCCCCCTATTCCCTATATAGTGCACTACTTTAGACCAGAGCCCTATGGAACCCTATTCCCTATATAGTGCACTATTTTAGACCAGAGACCTATAGAACCCTATTCCCTATATAGTGCACTACTTTAGACCAGAGCCCTATGGAACCCTATTCCCTATATAGTGCACTACTTTAGGCCAGAGCCCTATGGAACCCTATTCCCTATATAGTGCACTACTTTAGACCAGAGCCCTATGGAACCCTATTCCCTATATAGTGCACTACTTTAGGCCAGAGCCCTATGGAACCCTATTCCCTATATAGTGCACTACTTTAGACCAGTGCCCTATGGAACCCTATTCCCTATATAGTGCACTACTTTAGACCAGAGCCCTATGGAACCCTATTCCCTATATAGTGCACTACTTTAGGCCAGAGCCCTATGGAACCCTATTCCCTATATAGTGCACTACTTTAGACCAGAGCCCTATGGAACCCTATTCCCTATATAGTGCACTACTTTAGACCAGAGCCCTATGGAACCCTATTCCCTATATAGTGCACTACTTTAGACCAGAGACCTATGGAACCCTATTCCCTATATAGTGCACTACTTTAGACCAGAGCCCTATGGAACCCTATTCCCTATATAGTGCACTACTTGTGACATTCAGTACTGTCGCCTGATATGAAATAGTTTGATATCAAATTCAAAATGCTGGAGTATAGGGCCACATTTACTGTCCAAATAAATACAGAGAGCAGTCTATACTATTACTGTAGACAATGAGATTTAATTAGTATGGAAAACACGGCTAATATCTGCATTATTAATTATTATAATTATGTGTTTGTAAATGTAGCCTATTTGGTCATTTGATTATCCCTCATAATTAGCCTACTTTCTATTCTTTTAGTATTTTCTTCTCTAGATAGTATCCAATCTAATTCGGTGTTGTTGTTTGTGTCGCACTGCTTTGCTTTATCTTGGCCAGGTCGCAGTTGTAAATGAGAACTTGTTCTCAACTGGCCTACCTGTATTATGACATCATATAGAACTACCTGGTTAAATAAAGGTGAAATAAAAAATATTTAAAAAATCTACATTGAGTGTACAAAACATTAAGAACACCTGCTCTTTCCATGACATACACTGCCCAGGTGAATCCAGGTGAAAGCTATGATACCTTACTGATGTCACTTGTTAAATCCACTTCAATCAGTGTAGATGAAGGGGAGGAGACAGGTTAAAGAAGGATTTTAAAGCCTTGAGACAATGGAAACATGGATTGTGTATGTGTGCCATTCAGAGGGTGAATGGACAGGACAAAAGATTTAAGTGCCTTTGAACTGGGTACGGTAGTAGGTACCAGGCGCACCGGTTTGAGTGTGTCAAGAACTGCAACGATGCTGTTTTTTTTCATGCTCAACAGTTTCCCACGTGTATCAAGAATGGTCCACCACCCAAAGGACATCCAGCCAACTTGACACAACTGTGGGAAGCATTGGAGTCAACATGGGCCAGCATCCCTGTGTAATGCTTTCGCCACCTTGTAGAGTCCATGACCCGATTAATTGAGGCTGTTCTGAGGACAAAAATGGGGGGGTGCAACTCAATATTAGGAAGGTGTTCTTAATGTTTTGTCCACTCAGTGTAAATTCTGCTTCTAGAGAGCAGGAGCAGCAGTGGTCTGTGGTTAGTTAGTTCATGCTACTCTCTCCTAAGGTTATTTTCAAATCAAATCAAATTGTATTGGTCACATACACATGGTTAGCAGATGTTAATGCAAGTGTAGCGAAATGCTTGTGCTTCTAGTTTCGACCGTGCAGTAGTATCTAACAAGTAATTTTAACAAATTCACAACAACTACCTTATACACACAAGAGTACAGGAATGAATATGAGTAGTAGGTACCATTCATCGTGTGTGTGTGTGTGTGTGTGTGTGTGTGTGTGTGTGTGTGTGTGTGTGTGTGTGTGTGTGTGTGTGTGTGTGTGTGTGTGTGTGTGTGTGTGTGTGTGTGTGTGTGTGTGTGTGTGTGTGTGTGTGTGTGTGTGAGAGAGAGAGAGAAAGAGAGAAACCAGTATTGCTCCCTGCATTTCTCTGTCAGATGAGGGTTGCTCTATTGCATCTGCTGTCACATCAGTCATCCAGAAATGCTGAGGGACGTTCTGTGACGTCAAATACTAGTTAGTGGTTGAATTTGGAGAAGATCTGTTTGGATTTTTCGGGAGCACCCAGGCTCAGCTTCATGAGGTAATAATGGCATGTGGAGTGACAGACCCTCCCATTTGGATTATTAGGGACTTTTGTGCTGCTCAGACTATAGTCTATGGGCTCAGCTGTTGATGACCTCCTCCTCCTCTTAGCGCTGTGTCATACAGAGTCCCTAAGGCACTGCATTAGACCAGTCATGACTTCCTCCTCCTCCTAGCGCTGTGTCATACAGAGTCCCTAAGGCACTGCACTAGACCAGTCATGAATTCCTCCTCCTCCTAGCGCTGTGTCATCAGACTCCCTAAGGCACTGCACTAGACCAGTCATGACTTCCTCCTCCTCCTAGCGCTGTGTCATCAGAGTCCCTAAGGCACTGCACTAGACCAGTCATGACTTCCTCCTCCTCCTAGCGCTGTGTCATACAGAGTCCCTAAGGCACTGCACTAGACCAGTCATGACTTCCTCCTCCTCCTAGCGCTGTGTCATACAGAGTCCCTAAGGCACTGCACTAGACCAGTCATGAATTCCTCCTCCTCCTAGCGCTGTGTCATCAGACTCCCTAAGGCACTGCACTAGACCAGTCATGACTTCCTCCTCCTCCTAGCGCTGTGTCATCAGAGTCCCTAAGGCACTGCACTAGACCAGTGACGACTTCCTCCTCCTCCTAGCGCTGTGTCATCAGACTCCCTAAGGCACTGCACTAGACCAGTCATGACTTCCTCCTCCTCCTAGCGCTGTGTCATCAGAGTCCCTAAGGCACTGCACTAGACCAGTCATGACTTCCTCCTCCTCCTAGCGCTGTGTCATACAGAGTCCCTAAGGCACTGCACTAGACCAGTCATGACTTCCTCCTCCTCCTAGCGCTGTGTCATACAGAGTCCCTAAGGCACTGCACTAGACCAGTCATGACTTCCTCCTCCTCCTAGCGCTGTGTCATCAGAGTCCCTAAGGCACTGCACTAGACCAGTGACGACTTCCTCCTCCTCCTAGCGCTGTGTCATACAGAGTCCCTAAGGCACTGCACTAGACCAGTGGTTTTCCAACTTCTACTCAGGGACTCCACCACGACGATTCACAATGTTGTCGTAGCCCTGAACGATCTCACCTGATTCAAGTAGTCAAGGGCTTGATGTTTAGTTGACCAGTTGAATCAGATGTGCTAGCTATAGAAAATATCAACTAGATGGCACGGCTGGAGGTCCCCAGGAGAGGTTTGAGAACCACTGCACTAGACTAGCACGCGAGACGACCACAGATGTCCTGAGCAGCCAGACACTACAGTACCACAGTACCACAGATCAGAGTTAACCACTCAACAAGACTCAAAGAACCCAGAAGAGAACAGGTTCTTCAGGGAACTAACCTGGGCAGTAGAAGACCTTTCTCATATTAGTGATTCCCTCTATATACTACTGAAGTAATACTGATGGTGATGGGCTGTAGGGCTGTAGAGCTGTAGGGCTGTACAGCCACTGTTTCTCACTTAGGTCCAGCGGTCTGTATGACTGTGTTTCTCACTGAGGTCCAGCGGTCTGTATGACTGTGTTTCTCACTGAGGTCCAGCGGTCTGTATGACTGTGTTTCTCACTGAGGTCCAGCGGTCTGTATTCTTGGGTTTGAGTATTACTGATACATCAGATTAGCTGTATGCGTTGTTGTGGACCTGGAAAAGCTTTGAATAGCTTTAAGGGCAGTCTGTCAGTGTAGTGGAGAAAACCTCAAACTGACTGGGTACGTTGATACATCAGATTAGCTGTATGCATTGTTGTGGACCTGGAGAAGCTCTGAGGGCAGTCGTCACAGTGGCAAGACTAAACTAGAGAACTGCTTAAATAGGACAAATCCTTCTCAAGCCGACTGTGTGTGTGTGTGTGCTCGTGAGCCAGGCTGTGGTTCCTCAGCGCTGCTCTCTCTGTTGCTCGGAGCTACTAGACATGCTCAGTGGACCGTGAGAGCAGAGCTTCAGTCCTCTCAAAGTCTTCAACTGTAACTAAAAGAGACAGACTAGCCCTTACCTCTGTGGCATGGTTAGAGAGCAGTCTGGAGTGTAGTAGGCATGGGCTGTGTCCCAAAAGGAACCCTGCACTACTTTTCACCAGAACCCTATGGAACCCTATTCCCTATATAGTGCACTACTTTAGGCCAGAGTCCTATGGAATCCTATTCCCTATATAGTGCACTACTTTAGACCAGAGCCCTACAGAACCTTGTTACCTACATAGTGCACTACTTTAGACCAGAGCCCTATGGAATCCTATTCCCTATATAGTGCACTACTTTAGACCAGAGCCCTATGGAACCCTATTCCCTATATAGTGCACTACTTTAGACCAGAGCCATATGGAACCCTATTCCCTATATAGTGCACTACTTTAGACCTGAGGCATATGGGGCACCAGATAGTGAACAGGGTTCCATTTCAGACACTGGCCATGGAGTAACCTGCCAGTGTTTTCCAGGGTGGCTGTGGTGTGAGGGCCGAACAAATATAGAAATGTGAAACCTAACTCTAACCTTATATAACCAGGACTTCTCAGATGGGATTACTAGAAGGAGCACAGCAATATGGTACTTAAGATCTGGGCCGGTATTCGTCAAGTGTTTTAGAGTAGGAGTGCCTATCTAGGATCAGGTCCCCCATGTCCATTCATTATACTCGAATAGGCTAAACTGATCCTAGATCAGCACTCCTACTCTGAGAGGCTTGTTGCATTTCTAGTGGGACGGTACACAACCAGACAGGATGACTGGGCTGATGTTGATGTGGCTGATGATGATGTGGCTGATGTTGATGTGGCTGATGTTGTACGGCTGATGTTGATATCTGATGTTGATATGGCTGATATATCTGATGTTGATACGGCTGATGTTGATACGGCTGATGTTGATATGGCTGATTATGGCTGATGTCGATATGGCTGATGTCGATATGGCTGATGTCGATATATATATGATGTTGATATGGATGATGTTGATATGGCTGATGTTGATATATATGATGTTGAAATGGCTGATGTTGATACGGCTGATGTCGATACGGCTGATGTCGATATATATATGATGTCGATATATATGATGTTGATATGGCTGATGTTGATATGGCTGATGTTGATACGGCTGATGTTGATACGGCTGATGTTGATACGGCTGATGTCGATATATATATGATGTTGATATGGCTGATGTTGATATGGCTGATGTTGATATATATGATGTTGAAATGGCTGATGTTGATACGGCTGATGTCGATACGGCTGATGTCGATATATATATGATGTCGATATATATGATGTTGATACGGCTGATGTTGATACGGCTGATGTTGATACGGCTGATGTCGATATGGCTGATGTCGATATGGCTGATGTCGATATGGCTGATGTCGATATGGCTGATGTCGATATGGCTGATGTCGATATATATGATGTTGATATGGCTGATGTTGATACGGCTGATGGATATCAGAAATTGGCTTAGCCAAAGTACGCAAAACAAAAAACGATGAGCAGCAGTAGAATCATCAAACCACCTGAGGCCGCAGCCAAACCCAGCAGCAACGATGCTGCCGAGCTCCAGCTACCTCTGTGTGCAGAGCCTACCCACCCTTCCACAAGCGCCGGCATAATGGCTCCACAGGCCCCTCCACTTCCACTGTTCCGGATGATCTTGGAACAGAGCCCAGGTTAACCTAGAATCCTACCCTAGCCGCAGGGTTTCTGTCCAACAACATTCATATAATAGCAACTATTCATAAGAAGAGAGTGGCTGGAATACTCGGTTACTGCAGATGCTGCATTTTGCCATATCAACCATGTGTTTGTGTGTGTGTGTGTGTGTGTGTGTGTGTGCATAGTGTGTGTGTGTGCATAGTGTGTGCATAGTGTGTGTGTGTGCGTAGTGTGTGTGTGCGTAGTGTGTGTGTGCGTAGTGTGTGTGTGCGTAGTGTGTGTGTGCGTAGTGTGTGTGTGCGTAGTGTGTGTGTGTGTGTGTGTGCGTAGTGTGCATTGTGTGTGTGTGCGTAGTGTGCGTAGTGTGCGTTGTGCGTAGTGTGTGTGTGCGTAGTGTGCATTGTGTGTGTGTGCGTAGTGTGCGTAGTGTGTGTGTGCGTAGTGTGTGTGTGCGTAGTGTGCGTTGTGTGTGTGTGCGTAGTGTGCGTTGTGCGTAGTGTGTGTGTGCGTAGTGTGCATGTGTGTGTAAATAAATGTAATAAAAATATAGGACAAAACACACATCACGACAAGAGAGACAACACAACACTACATAAAGAGAGACAACACAACACTACATAAAGAGAGACAACACAACACTACATAAAGAGAGACAACACAACACTACATAAAGAGAGACCTAAGACGATAACATAGCATGGCAGCAACACATGACAACACAGTATGGTAGCAACACAACATAACAACAACATGGTAGCAGCACAACATGACAACAACATGGTAGCAACACAACATGACAACAACATGGTAGCAACACATGACAACAACATGGTACCAACACAACATGACAACATGGTAGCAACACAACAACAACATGGTAGCAACACAACATGACAACATGGTAGCAACACAACATGACAACAACATGGTAGCAGCACAACATGACAACAACATGGTAGCAACACAACATGACAACAACATGACAACAACATGGTAGCAACACAACATGACAACAACATGGTAGCAACACAACATGACAACAACATGGTGGCAGCACAACATGACAACAACATGGTAGTAACACAACATGACAACAACATGGTAGTAGCACAACATGACAACAACATGGTAGTAACACAACATGACAACATGGTAGCAACACAACAACAACATGGTAGCAACACTACATGACAACATGGTAGCAACACAACATGACAACAACATGGTATGGCGCTGACATGACAACATGGTAGCAAACACAACACAACAACATGGTAAGCACGTGACATGTCGTGTTGTGTGTTCAATGCCGTTAATGCATGTTGTCAATGTTGTGATGTTGCGATAAATGTTGTGTTGCCAGGCCACCATGTTGTGTGTTGCCGCCACCCATGTTGGGTCATGTGTTGCATACCATGTTGTTGTGTTGCTACCATGTTGTTGTCATCAGTGTTACTACCCATGTTGTTGTCATGTTGTGTTGCTACCATGTTGTCATGTTGTTACTACCATGTTGTTGTCATGTTAACGCCACCATGTTGTCATGTTGTGTTGCTACCATGTTGTTTGTGCTGCCACCATGTTGTTGTCATGTTGTGTTACCTTGTTAATGTGCTGCCACCATGTTTGTCGTCATGTTGTGCTGCCACCATGTTGTTGTCATGTTGTGTTGCCACACCATGTTGTTGTCATGTTGTGTTACCATGTTGTCATGTTACTGCCGTATGTTGTTGTCATGTTGTGTTGTTACCATTGTCATGTTGTTGCTACCATGTTGTTGTCATTTATGTTGTGTTACTACCATGTTGTTGTCATGTTGTGTTACTACCATGTTGTTGTCATGTTGTGTTGTTACCATGTTGTTGTCATGTTGTGTTGCTACCATGCTGTGTTGTCATGTTGTGTTGCTACCATGTTGTCATGTTGTGTTGCTACCATGTTGTTGTCATTTTCTGCTACCATGTTGTTGTCATGTTGTGCTGCCACCATGTTGTTGTCATGTTGTGTTACTACCATGTTGTTGTTATGTTGTGTTGCTACCATGCTGTGTTGTCATGTGTTGCTACCTTGTTGTTGTCATGTTGTGTTGCTACCATGTTGTCATGTTGTGTTACTACCATGTTGTTGTCATGTTGTGCTGCCACCATGTTGTTGTCATGTTGTGTTGCTACCATGTTGTTGTCATGTTGTGTTGCTACCATGTTGTTGTCATGTTGTGCTGCCACCATGTTGTTGTCATGTTGTGTTACTACCATGTTGTTGTCATGTTGTGCTACCACCATGTTGTTGTCATGTTGTGCTGCCACCATGTTGTTGTCTTCAGTGTGTAGGGTGCCGTCCATTGTGCTGAGAGAGCACAGTGAGATTCCATGCCATTCAACCTGTCACTTCTTGATCAAAAACATAGATTGTGATATAAACAGAATCCAATATGATTCCAATACAAGAACCCAAATGGCACCCCTGGGTACAGCTTCCTGGGTACAGCTTCCTGGGTACAGCTACATATCAGTAGATACATTCTATTATAGTTGTCTTGGTAGCCTAGTGGTTTCGGTTGCTTTAAACAGAACGGTACGTATTGGAAACGTGTTGATGGTAGGCTGGCATTGCTTAATTGATTAGGTGGGTTGAATTTAATTCACAGAAGTGTATTGTGCCATATCACAATGTGTTGCTTAACTTAACTGTAGTAGGCTGTAGGCTGCATCTCACTGTAGTAGGCTGTTGGCTGCATCTCACTGTAGTAGGCTGTAGGCTGCATCTCACTGTAGTAGGCTGCATCTCGCTGTAGTAGGCTGTAGGCTGCATCTCACTGGAGTAGGCTGCATCTCACTGTAATAGGCTGTAGGCTGCATCTCACTGTAGTAGGCTGTAGGCTGCATCTCACTGTAGTAGGCTGCATCTCACTGGAGTAGGCTGTAGGCTGCATCTCACTGGAGTAGGCTGCATCTCACTGGAGTAGGCTGCATCTCACTGTAGTAGGCAGTAGGCTGCATCTCACTGGAGTAGGCTGTAGGCTGCATCTCACTGTAGTAGGCTGCATCTCACTGTAGTAGGCAGTAGGCTGCATCTCACTGGAGTAGGCTGTAGGCTGCATCTCACTGTAGTAGGCTGCATCTCACTGTAGTAGGCTGTAGGCTGCATCTCACTGTAGTAGGCTGCATCTCACTGTAGTAGGCTGTAGGCTGCATCTCACTGTAGTAGGCTGTAGGCTGCATCTCACTGTAGTAGGCTGCATCTCACTGTAGTAGGCTGTAGGCTGCATCTCACTGTAGTAGGCTGCATCTCACTGTAGTAGGCTGTAGGCTGCATCTCACTGTAGTAGGCTGCATCTCACTGTAGTAGGCTGTAGGCTGCATCTCACTGTAGTAGGCTGTAGGCTGCATCTCACTGTAGTAGGCTGCATATCACTGTAGTAGGCTGTAGGCTGCATCTCACTGTTGTAGGCTGCATCTCACTGGAGTAGGCTGTATGCTGCATCTCACTGTAGTAGGCTGTAGGCTGCATCTCACTGTAGTAGGCTGCATCTCACTGTAGTAGGCTGTAGGCTGCATCTCACTGTAGTAGGCTGCATCTCACTAGAGTAGGCTGTAGGCTGCATCTCACTAGAGTAGGCTGTATGCTGCATCTCACTGTAGTAGGCTGTAGGCTGCATCTCACTGTAGTAGGTTGCATCTCACTGGAGTAGGCTGTTGGATGCATCTCACTGGAGTAGGCTGTAGGCTGCATCTCACTGTAGTAGGCTGTAGGCTGCATCTCACTGGAGTAGGCTGTAGGCTGCATCTCACTGTAGTAGGCTGTTGGCTGCATCTCACTATAGTAGGCTGTATGCTGCATCTCACTGTAGTAGGTTGCATCTCACTGGAGTAGGCTGTAGGCTGCATCTCACTGTAGTAGGCTGCATCTCACTGTAGTTGGCTGCATCTCACTGTAGTAGGCTGCATCTCACTGGAGTAGGCTGTAGGCTGCATCTCACTAGAGTAGGCTGTATGCTGCATCTCACTGTAGTAGGCTGTAGGCTGCATCTCACTGTAGTAGGTTGCATCTGACTGGAGTAGGCTGTTGGCTGCATCTCACTGTAGTAGGCTGCATCTCACTGTAGTAGGCTGTATGCTGCATCTCACTGTAGTAGGCTGTAGGCTGCATATCACTGGAGTAGGCTGTAGGCTGTATCTCACTGTAGTAGGCTGCATCTCACTGTAGTAGGTTGTTGGCTGCATCTCACTGTAGTAGGCTGCATCTCACTGTAGTAGGCTGTTGGCTGCATCTCACTGGAGTAGGCTGTAGGCTGCATCTCACTGTAGTAGGCTGCATCTCACTGGAGTAGGCTGTAGGCTGCATCTCACTGTAGTAGGCTGTAGGCTGCATCTCACTGTAGTAGGCTGCATCTCACTGTAGTAGGCTGTAGGCTGCATCTCATTGTAGTAGGCTGCATCTCACTGGAGTAGGCTGTAGGCTGCATCTCACTGTAGTAGGCTGTTGGCTGCATCTCACTGTAGTAGGTTGCATCTCACTGTAGTAGGCTGTAGGCTGCATCTCACTGGAGTAGGCTGCATCTCACTGGAGTAGGCTGCATCTCACTGGAGTAGGCTGCATCTCACTGTAGTAGGCTGTATGCTGCATCTCACTGTAGTAGGCTGTAGGCTGCATATCACTGGAGTAGGCTGTAGGCTATATCTCACTGTAGTAGGCTGCATCTCACTGTAGTAGGCTGTAGGCTTCATCTCACTGTAGTAGGCTGCATCTCACTGGAGTAGGCTGTAGGCTGCATCTCACTGTAGTAGGCTGTAGGCTGCATCTCACTGTAGTAGGCTGCATCTCACTGGAGTTGGCTGTAGGCTGCATCTCACTGGAGTAGGCTGCATCTCACTGGAGTAGGCTGTAGGCTGCATCTCACTGGAGTAGGCTGCATCTCACTGGAGTAGGCTGCATCTCACTGTAGTAGGCTGTAGGCTTCATCTCACTGTAGTAGGCTGCATCTCACTGGAGTAGGCTGTAGGCTGCATCTCACTGTAGTAGGCTGCATCTCACTGTAGTAGGCTATAGACTGCATCTCACCGTAGTAGACTGTTGGCTGCATCTCACTGTAGTAGGCTGTTGGCTGCATCTCACTGTAGTAGGCTGTTGGCTGCATCTCACTGTAGTAGGCTGTTGGCTGCATCTCACTGTAGTAGGCTAGTAGGTTTGTTCTTCACTGGTTGCCCTTTTCTTGTGGCAACAGGTCACACATCTTGCTGCTGTGATTGAAAACTGGTATTTCACCCAGTAGATATGGGAGTTTATCAAAATTGGGTTTGTTTTTAGAATTCATTGTGGGTCTGTGTAATCTGAGGGAAATATGTGTCTCTAATATGGTAATAGATTTGGCAGGTTAGGAAGTGAATCTGTGCAGAAGATCTAGGTGCTGCTGTAGGCCCTCCTTGGTTGGGGACAGAAGCACCAGATCATCAGCAAAAAGTAGACATTTGACTTCAGATTCTAGTAGGGTGAGTCCGGGTGCTGCAGACTGTTCTAGTGCTCTCGCCAATTCGTTGATATATATGTTGAAGAGGGTGGGGCTTAAGCTGCATCCCTGTCTCACCTCACGGCCCTGTGGAAAGAAATGTGTGTTCTTTTGTCAATTTTAACCACACACTTGTTGTTTGTGTACATGTATTTTATGATGTTGTATATTTTTCACCCAACACCACTTTCCATAAATTTGTATAGCAGACCCTCATGCCAAATTGACTTTTTGAAAAGCTTTTTTGAAACCAACAAAGCATGAGAAGCCTTTGCATTTGTTTTGGTTTGTTTCTTTGTCAATTATGGTGTGCAGGGTGAATACATGGTCTTTTCTACAGTAAATTGGTCAAAAGCCAATATGACATTTGCTCAGTACATTGTTTTCACTGAGGAAATGTATGAGTCTGCTGTTAATGGGGGCGGCAGGGTAGCCTAGTGGTTAGAGCGTTGGACTAGTAACCGAAAGGTTGCAAGATCAAATCCCCGAGCTGACAAGGTAAAAATCTGTCATTCTGCCCCCTGAACAAGGCAGTTAACCCCACTGTTCCTGGGCCGTCATTGAAAATAAGAATTTGTTCTTAACTGACTTGCCTAGTTAAATAAAGGTAAAATATATATATTATTAAATTAATGATAATGCAGATGATTTTCCCAAGGTTGCTGTTGATGCATTTGCCACGGTAGTTATTGGGGTCAAATTTGTCTCCACTTTTGTGGATTGAGGTGATCAGTCCAAATATTGGGGAAGATGCCAGAGCTGAGGATGATGTTAAAGAGTTTTAGTATAGCCAATTGGAATTTGTGGTCTGTATATTTGATCATTTCATTGAGGGACACCATCAACACCACAGGCCCTTTTTGGGTTGGAGGGTTTTGTATTTTGTCCAGTAGTTCATTCAATGTAATTGGAGAATCCATTGGGATCTGGTAGTCTTTAATAGTTAATTCTAAGATTTGTATTTGATCATGTTTATGTTTTTGATGTTTGTTCTTTGTTATAGAGCCAAAAAGATAGGAGAAGTGGTTTATCCACACATCTCCGTTTTGGATAGATAACTCTTTGTGTTGTTTGTTTAGTGTTTTCCAATGTTCCCAGAAGTGGTTAGAGTCTATGGATTCTTCAATTACATTAAGCTGATTTCTGACGTGCTGTTCCTTCATTGTCCGTAGTGTATTTCTGTATTGTTTTAGTGGTTCACCGTAGTGAAGGCGAAGACTCAGGATATCTGGGTCTCTATGTTTTTGATTGGACAGGTTTCTCAATGTCTTTCTTAGGTTTTCTGCTTGAAATTTTTGGATTTGATAGGGAAGCTGAGAGGTCAAATATACTGTTTTAGGTTTTCTTCTGCCAAGTTTACACCTTCACTATTACAGTGAAAGTTTTGTCCAGTTTTTTTTGTAGGTTTCCACCCTTCCACTACTTTCCTTACATCTACAGCATTAAAACCTCTTAGGGATCGGTTGGACGCTAGCGGTCCACCTACGACAACATCCGGTGAAATGCAGAGTGCCAAATTCAAATTAGAAAAATAGTAATATTAAACATTCATAAAAATACAAGTGTTGTACACCATTCAAAAGCTTAGAATCTTGGTAATCAAACCGCGTTTTTGGATTTACAATAGGCTTTACAGCA
This sequence comes from Brachymystax lenok tsinlingensis, assembly GCA_030435695.1. NCBI lineage: Eukaryota > Metazoa > Chordata > Actinopteri > Salmoniformes > Salmonidae > Brachymystax > Brachymystax lenok. The sequence continues at coordinate 3,577,450 of CM059795.1, read as the reverse complement.
AAAGCAGAACATTCGATTGTCTGAGGACAGCGCCCCACAACAACATATTATTCAAACCAGCACAGGCGTTAGAAAATTAATAATAGCGATAAAATAAGTCACTTACCTTTTGAAGATCTTCCTCTGTTTGCAATCCCAAGGGTCCCAGGAACACAAAGAATGGTTGTTTTGTTCGATAAAGTCCTTCTTTATATCCCAAAAAGTCTGTTTAGTTCTGTAATCCAGTCGTTCAACATGCAGACAAAGAAATCCAACAAGTTACCGGTAAAGTTTGTCCAAACAAGTCAAACGATGTTTCTAATTAATCCTCACGATGTCAAATATCTAAACAAACGATAATATTTAAGACGGAGAATATCCTGTTCAGTAGGGAAGAGAAATAACGAAGAGCGTGCACCCATTCACGCGCGCCAAAACAGTAGTGTCCTTTTCATGAGCCACCTGGAAGAACTACAATTTCTTGTTCATTTTTTAAAAAACAAGCCTGAAAACATTTATAAAGACTTGACATCTAGTGGAAGCCACAGGAACTGCAATCTGGGAGCTAATTCCCTCTATAGCCAATAGGAAGTCAATTGAAAGACTGTGACCTCAAAATAAAAACATTTCCGGATGGATTTTCCTCTGGTTTTCGCCTGCCAAATCAGTTCTGTTATACTCACAGACATTATTTTAACAGTTTTAGAAACTTCAGAGTGTTCTATCCAATACTACCAATTATATGCATATCCTAGCTTCTGGGCCTGAGTAACAGGCAGTTTACTTTGGGCACGTCAGACTCGCCGTACTTCCGAACACTGCCCCCTAGCCTAGAGAGGTTTATTCCGTTCCTTTGGCTTTGATGCCTCATGTTTGACTCTTGCTCTGTTCAAGTAGACTGTGATTTTGCTGTGGTCTGATACGTGTGTCAGTGGGCTGACAGTGAGCGCTGTGAGAGACTCTGGGTTGAGGTCAGTGATAAAGTAGTCTACAGTACTACTGCCAAGAGATGAGCTATAGGTGTACCTACCGTAGGAGTCCCCTCAAAGCCTACCATTGGCGATGTACATGCCCAGCGTGCGACAGAGCTGCAGGAGTTGTGACCCGTTTTTGTTGGTTAAGTTGTCATAGTTGTGCCTATGGGGGCATATGGGGGAGGGAATGCTGTCACCTCCAGGCAGGTGTTTGTCCCCCTGTGTGCTGAGGGTGTCAGATTCTTGTACAGTTCTGGCATTTAGGTCGCCACAGACTAGTACATGTTCCTGGGTCTGGAAATGATTGATCTCCCCCTCCAGGACGGAGAAGCTGTCTTCAATAAAGTGGGGGGGTTCTAGTGGGGGGATATCGGGAGCACACAGGAGGACATTTCTCTGTTGAGATCATTTCCTATTGAATTTCTAGCCAAATGTAAAATGTTCCTGTTTTGATTAATTTTATAGAGTGGGTTAGGTCTGTTCAATAGCAAATTAGCATACCCCCTGAGTCCCTTCCCTGTTTCACACCTGGTAGTTTGGTGGATGGGACTACCAGCTCTCTGTAACCTAGAGGGCAACCAGTGCATCCGTCTCCTCTATACCATGTTTCTTGTAGGATGACAATGTCTGTATTTCTGATTTATTTGGTGAAGTCCAGGCTCCTGCTCTTCAGGCCAAAAGCAGATGACCTCAGGCCTTGGATATTCTAGGATGAGATAGTGAAGGCGTTGTGTTCCATAAAGTGTCCAATGTTGTTAGTCGTGTGGTTTGGCCTCAGATCAGTAAGTGTGAGCAGAGCCTGTTGAGCATCTGGTACATGCCATTGGCTTGGGCTAGTGTAAGAGTGGGGGGTTGGGCCTGTTTGCCCGATCACGGCCTGGGTGTATGTGTGACTTTCTCTCTCTCTCTCTCCGTCTCTGTCTCTCTCGCTCGCTAAAAACCTTTCACTCCTTTCTTAAAACATTTCCATTAATGAATCCTGAATGTCATGTACACATTCAGGAGGACATCCAAAAAAAGCGTATAATTTAGTCAATCCTAAAAATTATTTTACATTGCACAGATCTTTTGCTGTCTCTCAAATACCCATTTCTCTGTGTCGTTCCAGTCCCTCGAGCCCCAGAGATCGATGCAGGGGACTGTCTGGTGTTAGACAACACGGTGTCCGTAGCCTGGAAGATGCCGGTGGAGGACAGTAAGATAGACCACTACATACTGGAGTACAGAAAGACCGACCACGAAGGACTGCCACGCGTCAAAGACCAACGGTGCTGGGAGGTGGTGGACAACATCAAGACCACAGAATACTCACTGTCAGGTACGGAGCTAGGAGTAGGCCTACTGTAGCCTGGTCCCAGATCTGTTTGTGCCGTCTTGCCAACTCCTATTGCCATTGTCATGCCACTTGGCAAGATGGCACAAACAGATCTGGGACCAAGCTAAGACGGCAGTGTTTTCACGCGGCTTCTTGTGTTTAAAATATTACTAGTCTATGTAGCTTTGCTTCACCTTTTGTAACTTTATCAAACTCTGAAAGCGTGTTCACCTACAGAACATAATGAACCTGTACAGATAATATACTGTTCATCCTCCAGGTTTACAGTTTGACTCCAAGTTCATCAACTTCCGGGTACGAGCTTGCAACAAGGCAGCAGCAGGAGAATACTCTGATCCAGTTACCCTGGAAACCAGAGGTAAGACTGTTAGTTACCCTGGAAACCAAAGGTAGGACTGTTAGTTACCCTGGAAACCAGAGGCAAGACTGTTAGTTACCCTGGAAACCAGAGCCCTATGTTGTCTTGGATCAACAATTATGTAGTTATTACATTATTGGTATATGTCTGACTGACTGACTAGTTGATTGATTGATTCCCTCCCCAGCGTTTAACTTCGGTTTTGACTCGTCGTCATCCCATCTGAACCTGAAGGTAGAGGACAGGAGTGTGGAGTGGGACCCCCAAGGGGGCAAGGGGCTGGAGGGCAAGGTCAAGGGCAAGGAGAACAAGGGCAGGTGAGAACTGAACTGACACACACACAATGTGTCCCAAATGGACCCTTACGCCCTATGCAGGATTTGATTGGTATAAGAAATATGGTGAAACTTCCACTGAGCCTATCAGAAGGAAAGCTGGAGCTATTACCATATTGACTGCACCTGTCAAATATTCTCAGATCTCCACAAGTTCATAGGACTTAGGGTCTAGGGTTCATTTTGGGATTGGGCCTTATCTTAATTTTACCATGAACTGCCATTGAAATAGCTTTGTCCCAGATATGTTTGTGCAGTCTTGCCAACTCCTATGGTCGTTGACACATTAGTCATGACTACATAACATTTTGGAAGCACTTATCAGTAACCATATATGGGTTTATATAGAACAGAATAAAAATGATCCCAGCCTACCAGCGTGCATACCGTACAGCCTACCAGCGTGCATACCGTACAGCCTACCAGCGTGCATACCGTACAGCCTACCAGCGTGCATACCGTACAGCCTACCAGCGTGCATACCGTACAGCCTACCAGCGTGCATACCGTAAGGATCACAGCCTACCAGCGTGCATACCGTACAGCCTACCAGCGTGCATACCGTACAGCCTACCAGCGTGCATACCGTAAGGATCACAGCCTACCAGCGTGGATACTGTACAGCCTACCAGCGTGCATACCGTACAGCCTACCAGCGTGCATACCGTACAGCCTACCAGCGTGCATACCGTACAGCCTACCAGCGTGCATACCGTAAGAATCACAGCCTACCAGCGTGGATACTGTACAGCCTACCAGCGTGCATACCGTACAGCCTACCAGCGTGCATACCGTACAGCCTACCAGCGTGCATACCGTACAGCCTACCAGCGTGCATACCGTACAGCCTACCAGCGTGCATACCGTAAGGATCACAGGACTGCAACAGCTCCTGTTGATTTAATAGTGGCTCAGGTCACGTGACCAAGGTCAACTTGAGGGTGTGCTGCTTCTGTATTTCTGTGCTGCTGTTGACCTTGTTGATCATGATATACTGTTGATGAAATTGTGTCACTATGGATATGATAACACCTCATTGAGATGGTTACAGTCCAGTCTTGTCAACAGAAAGCATTTTACATTCATAAATGGTGCCTGTTCTGAACCTCGTTCTGTATGCTGTGGTGTCCCACAAGGCAGCTGCCTAGGACCTATTATGTACTTGCTGTATGCCAAAGATCTCCCTCTGGTGCTCTCCAATTTGTATAGCAACCATGTTTGCTGACGATACCATTGTCTATGTAACAGGAAATTATGCAGGGCAGCTGAAAGAGGTTATATTGAAGTTGACAATTAAGTATTACGAATTGGATAACCCAAAACAAATGAGTGGTAAATGAAAAACGAAGGCAATGCTAATATGTACGAAGAGGAGAATGGAGAAAGGACCCTCCTTTACAGCTGTCAGTTGGCGGGACACCCATAGAAGAGGTTTCAGAGACGCAGCTGTTAAGTGTGCCGCTGGACAACAGTCTCTCTTGGCCATCACACATGATTTCACAGCTTTGCAACAAAATCATCGGCATCTCCTGTATGATTGTGAAATACGCTTCGTGACCAAGAAGTATGTGGCCATCTGCTAGTCGAACATCTCATTCCGAAATCGTGGGAGAGATTCATTCTAAATCAACTCCTATGGTCATTACCTAGCCTGGTCCCAGATTTGGTTTGTGCAGTCTTGCCAACTTCTTTGGTCATCGACACATTAGCGTGACAAATAAGACCAGAGGAGTTGGCAAGACAGCAAAAAAAAAAAAAAACGATCTGAGACCAGGCTACCAAAAAGTAAGAGGTGGCAAGACTGCACAAACAGATCTGGGACCAGGCTACCAAAAAGTAAGAGGTGGCAAGACATCAAAAAACGATCTGAGACCAGGCTACCAAAAAGTAAGAGGTGGCAAGACTGCACAAACAGATCTGGGACCAGGCTACCATTTGAAGTGCATTTTTTTAGATGGTACATTCTTATGTGTTTGGGTCATGGTGGCTTGTGTTGTCTATCTGCTATTGAGGGGCAGTTTGAAAAGAGCCCTTTTGTCAGGAGCAGCCGGACACTTTAGAGGCTCATGTTTTATTAAAAAGGCTTCCTCTCCCTATCTTGGGTATCCACTTGCAGCGTTGTCTGTCAAACGCCGTCTGCCAAGTTGAAGCATCAGTTCCTTCAAGAGATGATAAACACATTTTATACCATGTAAAGCTTCAGCATTGATACTCTCAGAAAATGGTCTTGAAGAACCAATTGTAGGCTGAAGCTCCCTCCTTAAAGAGAGTTCATAGTAGTAGTTTCTGGATGTTGGGGAGACATCTACTGAAGCTACAATGTAGAATTTGCGTTTTTATTTAGTGCCGAATGGGGAATCTTTTTTTTAGGGTCTTTAAATATCAGGCTCCACCATGACTCCCACAGAATGTCTTTATTTTAACCAGCGGCTTTTATTGTTTCTTTGTGTTCGTCAACAGTGCTCATCTTACCAATCTGAAGAACATGTCAAGGTGACCCATGTGTGACTTTTAGCTGTAGGACGTAGCATTAGGCTACCTGACTGTAGCGTTAGGCTACCGTGTAACCTGTGGCATTATTAGTTAGAGACCGCCTGTGTTCGAGTTTTGTACGCCCACGACAATCGCTTTCATATAGGCTGTTTTTTGTTGGTGTGAACAGTTTAGGCTACAGACTTTTTTTTTCCTGCAGCGTTGCTCTTATAGTCTGTGAGAAACCTCCTGAGATGACTTGATATTGAGAATAGGTGTGGTTTCTTTGTGTGACTGACTTAAAGGAGACATCTACAGATGGAAATGGTTGCTTTTAAATTTTTTTTAGGTCAAATGAATGAATTGGGAAATTCGATTTCGGGTTTGCCGGCCGGCCACAAACAAAGAACACAATGCAATCTGATTCTGTCCTGGACCATTCAAAGACCCTCCGTCTGTAGATGGTATCTTTTCTAACTGTTTCTCTTTCTAAAAACCTCCGTCTATATTCCTTTCCCCCCCCCCCTTTGTCCTTTAAAAGAAATGATGACAAAATAAATATAATTAACCTCTATCCCTAGGCGACCCATCACTGTTACAGAATTAATGTACGATTAGTATCACAGAATTTATTTATGTTTTTACTAATTTCTCTTATGCTTGCAACAAATGGTTTTGGTGAGTAACAATTCACTCTACTGTAGTAAGTATAGAAACTGTAATGTCCATATTTGTCCAGTCATTCATTCCATCATGTCATGTTCCCAAAATCACAACGAGGTCCATGTACTTTTTTGGCCAATTGTTTTCCGAGATAAAACCGACAAATCAGCAACGTGAAAACAGCTTTTTTTTTTTTTTTTTCAATCTAAAAACAAAAAAACTGAAAAATTGCTTGTTATTTTGCGTATAAACAACAACAAAAAAACGTGATAATTCTGTTTTCACATGTGGGTGTGGTTAAATGTGTAATGCCTGTCATTGGGCAAATGCACAACCTATACTTCCTGTCCCTTCATAATAGGAGTTCACCTTACTTAACTGTCCCTTCATAATAGGAGTTCACTTTACTAAATTCATTCTATTAATCTACTATATATTAAGTCATCAATGTAATAGCTATTTATGTATTAATGTCAAGATAGAGCAATATTTCTCAATTTCTATTTATGATTATAAGATAGTCACAGCAATGGTTGTGTTTTTACCTGTTAATGAACTGATGTTACTGTAAATGGTTAGCTAACTGATATATCCTAGCTCACTAGTTAACCATTGGTAATCTGAGTTTCCTAGACTATTACGTCTGCAGCGGTGTCATTTCAGAGTGTGAGAGGTACTGTAGCTATGCTGGTATTGGTATTATGTCTTGTTGAGGGCATGGAAAGGAGGAGAGTGGAGGGGTCAGAGAATTACATCATTCAACAGAGTCACAATGAAGAGGTAGAGAGCTGCGTGAGAGGTTCAGATTAAGAGCCAACGGCCTGAGGCTGCAGAGACTTTATAAATGACAGGCCGGTCCACCACTCACACTCCTGCTCTCCTCTCCCCGTCTGCCACGCATGCTGACTCGCACCCTACCCATAACATGTAGGGAGATCTAGGTCTGTATTCACACAGTGTCTCAGAGAAGCATTGCTGATCTAGTGTTAGTGATCAGGTCCCCCCTTGTCCATGATAAACACTGAGGAGGGGTCCACTGATTGGCTAGACACTGAGGAGGGGTCCACTGATTGGCTTATAGGAAAAGGCCCATTTAATCAATGATGGTGGAGATTATTTCTATATTTATTGAGTTGTGTCCATGTGTGATGTTTTATTATAGACTATGGAATATATATCATGTTGTACAAGATGTGCGACCGTAGTGTTTTCATGAGACAAGTTCACAAGCGTCTCGTCTCTATCCTACCAAGGGACACAGACCCTGTCGTCCTTACTCAGACTCCTCACACATATTTATTGTGCCACAGTACACAACATTATTGTAGTAATGTCCAATAGTTTTATGCAGACCAGACCAGTATTGACAATGCTTTCATGGATATCAACATTTCAGAAAAAGGCCTATTTAATTAACTTGAATTGTATGTAGTAGCTTATTGAATTCTACTAGATGGCAGTATTGAGAAGCAATTAACCCTGGAGCCAATTTGAACCTTGTTGGTATTTCACAAGTACAGCTCTACCCAACACAACGGTAATCAATATCAAAATAGTATAACTAATAAATATATATATATATATATTATAAAGAAAGAAATGTAGATGATAGAGGGACACATTGAAGACATGCAGACTTTGTATCACCATACCTTCTTTATAGTTATATTGCATTTTGCCCACACCCACTAGCCATCCAATCCTTGCTTCCTCCATCCTTGTTTCCTTCATTCCTCGCCTCTCTTTCAAAGCACATCAGAGGAGGAGGCTTGAGGGGAGGAACCTTCAATCCTTTCCCCCAATGTGCTTTGAGAGAGTGTGAGTGAGTAGCCGTGATTCCCAGTCCAGACACAACCTCTAGACTCTACCCCCTAGACACTTGTTGGACAGATGTAAGCAATCCGGTCAAAATTCCACCAAGCCTATCAGAGGGTAAATTGGAGCTCTTACCATGTCACCACCCATCAATCACTCTCAGGCTAGGGGTTATGTCTGGACGAGGCCTGAGTATCAGGGGCTACTCGCTCACTCAGGAACTGTCTTAAAATGTTACTGGCTGTCAAATCCTTCCTCCGCTGTCCTATCACAGCAGGTTGGGGGAGAGCATTGAAGGTTCCTCCCCTCGGGGCCTGTTCCTCTGATGTGCTTTGAAAGAGAGGCGAGGAATGAAGGAAACAAGGATGGAGGAAGCAAGGATTGGATGGCTAGTGGGTGGTTAAATAACCATAAATAAGTTTTTTAATGGGTAAATAAACCCTAATTTTTGTAACTATCTTCTAATCGTCAATCTAAAATAGAAATTGAGAGATATCTTATTCTTGGCATTAATCAGGGGTGGAAAAATCACTCAGTTGTCGTCCTTGAGTAAAAGTAAAGATGCCTTTTTAAAGGAAAATGACTCAAGTGAACGTCACCCAGTAAAAACAAGTCTAAAACTAGCTGGTTTTAAATGTACTTAAGTACAGTGGTGGAAAAAGTACTCAATTGTCATGTTTAAGTAAAAGTACAAAGTAAAAAACTATACATCAAATTCCTTATTGTAGCCCGGTGTGAAACGGCTAGTTAGCTGGCGGGGGGTGCGCGCTAACAGCGTTTCAATCGGTGACGTCACTCGCTCTGAGACCTGGAAGTAGTTGTTCCCCCTTTGCTCTGCAAGGGGCCGCGGCTTTTGTGGAGCGATGGGTAACGATGCTTCGTGGGTGTCAGTTGTTGATGTGTGCAGAGGGTCCCTGGTTCGAGCCCAGGTAAGGGCGAGGAGAGGGACGGAAGTGAAACTGTTACATTATATTAATAAGCAAGCCAGACAGCACCATTTTTTTTTTTAAGAGACAGACCGGGACACATTCCAACACTCTGACTTAATTTACAAATGCAGTATTTGTCATTCCCTGTCTGCCTATTGACTGAGGCCATCAGTCATGTTCCAGCTGTTGTCCCCTGATCAAAAGAGCTGTACAACAGATGGGTCATGCATGCATCCACAGCTGACACCCTCCATGCGCTGCCTGAATACACCAGAGATCCTAGGAATCCCATCCTAGGACAACCAGCCAGAATAGAATGGAAGAAGAGCGATTTGGTTGCAGCAAAGTTACACACTACCAGGCCCCCCCTAGATCAGCCAGGCCCCCCTAGATCAGCCAGGCCCCCCCTAGATCAGCCAGGCTTCTATAGATCAGCCAGGCTTCTATAGATCAGGAAGGCCTGTGTTAATATGTTAAATAGTAGCAGGTGTTAAAATGGAAGGTCTACCTCTCAGATGTAGTTGTTATATGACGTAAGCAATAAGCTACAGGCCCAATACATTATCACTGTATCTTGGCTTTACTTGAATTGCCCTGCCAATGCATTGTTATTCTGACCATTTAAAAAATATATATATATATATTTCAAAATATGAGGTGTGATATATGATCACAGCGGTAATAGAGCCGTTGTTGTATTACTTGTAAAGAACAGCTGAGTGAGAATACATTTAAATAAAGTGCTTTTTATTGGTGCCTGCATCTGATGGTCAGTCTCAGCGGAGAGAGAGAGAGCAACAGACTGACTACGTCTCAGATGGTACGAGGTAGACGACAAACCAGATGTCATTGCCGTCTGCCTCTTTCTTGCCGACTGGTGTGAAGGTTTTTTTCATCCCTCTTCTAAACGCACTGAGGGTGCGTCTCTCAACGCCTCTCTGTCCTCGTTTCCTCCACTGATACTGGCCAAAAAAGGGACACCGTCTTCCAGCTGATGGCGAAACTCGAGTCGCACCGCATTATTTCTGTCTCGTGCACAAATTCATGTTGTTACTCCTATGACCAGACAAAGTGAAATATTCCTCGATATAAAAAAAAAAGCCCCAAGCCGCCAATAATAACAACAACAACACAAGCCTATAGATACACTTTCCTACTCGTTCATTACAGCTGCACTGCTGATAGTAGCTTGAGTGGAAGCAGGGTGAACGCACATTTGATGGTTTATAAAAGCGTTGACGGTGCTGAATAAGAACTTAAACATGAAGTCACTCATAGGAACAGCAGCTCGTTGCTGTACTCGTTGACAGTCTCTCTCTAGTCATAACAACAGCAGCTCGTTGCTGTACTCGTTGACAGTCTCTCTCTAGTCATAACAACAGCAGCTCGTTGCTGTGTTCGTTGACAGTCTCTCTCTAGTCATAACAACAGCAGCTCGTTACTGTACTCGTTGACAGTCTCTCTCTAGTCATAACAACAGCAGCTCGTTGCTGTGTTCGTTGACAGTCTCTCTCTAGTCATAACAACAGCAGCTCGTTGCTGTACTCGTTGACAGTCTCTCTCTAGTCATAACAACAGCAGCTCGTTGCTGTGTTCGTTGACAGTCTCTCTCTAGTCATAACAACAGCAGCTCGTTGCTGTACTCGTTGACAGTCTCTCTCTAGTCATAACAACAGCAGCTCGTTGCTGTGTTCGTTGACAGTCTCTCTCTAGTCATAATAACAGCAGCTCGTTGCTGTACTCGTTGACAGTCTCTCTCTAGTCATAACAACAGCAGCTCTTTGCTGTACTCGTTGACAGTCTCTCTCTAGTCATAACAACAGCAGCTCGTTGCTGTACTCGTTGACAGTCTCTCTCTAGTCATAACAACAGCAGCTCGTTGCTGTGTTCGTTGACAGTCTCTCTCTAGTCATAATAACAGCAGGTCTTTGCTGTACTCGTTGACAGTCTCTCTCTAGTCATAACAACAGCAGCTCGTTGCTGTACTCGTTGACAGTCTCTCTCTAGTCATAGGAACAGCAGCTCGTTGCTGTGTTCGTTGACAGTCTCTCTCTAGTCATAACAACAGCAGCTCGTTGCTGTGTTCGTTGACAGTCTCTCTCTAGTCATAACAACAGCAGCTCTTTGCTGTGTTCGTTGACAGTCTCTCTCTAGTCATAACAACAGCAGCTCGTTGCTGTGTTCGTTGACAGTCTCTCTCTAGTCATAACAACAGCAGGTCGTTACTGTACTCGTTGACAGTCTCTCTCTAGTCATAACAACAGCAGCTCGTTACTGTACTCGTTGACAGTCTCTCTCTAGTCATAACAACAGCAGCTCGTTGCTGTGTTCGTTGACAGTCTCTCTCTAGTCATAATAACAGCAGCTCGTTGCTGTACTCGTTGACAGTCTCTCTCTAGTCATAACAACAGCAGGTCTTTGCTGTACTCGTTGACAGTCTCTCTCTAGTCATAACAACAGCAGCTCGTTACTGTACTCGTTGACAGTCTCTCTCTAGTCATAACAACAGCAGCTCGTTGCTGTGTTCGTTGACAGTCTCTCTCTAGTCATAACAACAGCAGCTCGTTGCTGTGTTCGTTGACAGTCTCTCTCTAGTCATAACAACAGCAGCTCGTTGCTGTGTTCGTTGACAGTCTCTCTCTAGTCATAACAACAGCAGCTCGTTGCTGTACTCGTTGACAGTCTCTCTCTAGTCATAACAACAGCAGCTCGTTACTGTACTCGTTGACAGTCTCTCTCTAGTCATAACAACAGCAGCTCTTTGCTGTGTTCGTTGACAGTCTCTCTCTAGTCATAACAACAGCAGCTCGTTGCTGTGTTCGTTGACAGTCTCTCTCTAGTCATAACAACAGCAGCTCGTTGCTGTGTTCGTTGACAGTCTCTCTCTAGTCATAACAACAGCAGCTCGTTGCTGTGTTCGTTGACAGTCTCTCTCTAGTCATAATAACAGCAGGTCTTTGCTGTACTCGTTGACAGTCTCTCTCTAGTCATAACAACAGCAGCTCGTTGCTGTACTCGTTGACAGTCTCTCTCTAGTCATAGGAACAGCAGCTCGTTGCTGTGTTCGTTGACAGTCTCTCTCTAGTCATAACAACAGCAGCTCGTTGCTGTGTTCGTTGACAGTCTCTCTCTAGTCATAACAACAGCAGCTCTTTGCTGTGTTCGTTGACAGTCTCTCTCTAGTCATAACAACAGCAGCTCGTTGCTGTGTTCGTTGACAGTCTCTCTCTAGTCATAACAACAGCAGGTCGTTACTGTACTCGTTGACAGTCTCTCTCTAGTCATAACAACAGCAGCTCGTTACTGTACTCGTTGACAGTCTCTCTCTAGTCATAACAACAGCAGCTCGTTGCTGTGTTCGTTGACAGTCTCTCTCTAGTCATAATAACAGCAGCTCGTTGCTGTACTCGTTGACAGTCTCTCTCTAGTCATAACAACAGCAGGTCTTTGCTGTACTCGTTGACAGTCTCTCTCTAGTCATAACAACAGCAGCTCGTTACTGTACTCGTTGACAGTCTCTCTCTAGTCATAACAACAGCAGCTCGTTGCTGTGTTCGTTGACAGTCTCTCTCTAGTCATAACAACAGCAGCTCGTTGCTGTGTTCGTTGACAGTCTCTCTCTAGTCATAACAACAGCAGCTCGTTGCTGTGTTCGTTGACAGTCTCTCTCTAGTCATAACAACAGCAGCTCGTTGCTGTACTCGTTGACAGTCTCTCTCTAGTCATAACAACAGCAGCTCGTTACTGTACTCGTTGACAGTCTCTCTCTAGTCATAACAACAGCAGCTCTTTGCTGTGTTCGTTGACAGTCTCTCTCTAGTCATAACAACAGCAGCTCGTTGCTGTGTTCGTTGACAGTCTCTCTCTAGTCATAACAACAGCAGCTCGTTGCTGTGTTCGTTGACAGTCTCTCTCTAGTCATAACAACGGCAGCTCGTTGCTGTGTTCGTTGACAGTCTCTCTCTAGTCATAACAACAGCAGCTCTTTGCTGTGTTCGTTGACAGTCTCTCTCTAGTCATAACAACAGCAGCTCGTTGCTGTACTCGTTGACAGTCTCTCTCTAGTCATAACAACAGCAGCTCTTTTCTGTACTCGTTGACAGTCTCTCTCTAGTCATAAAAACAGCAGCTCGTTGCTGTACTCGTTGACAGTCTCTCTCTAGTCATAACAACAGCAGCTCGTTGCTGTACTCGTTGACAGTCTCTCTCTAGTCATAACAACAGCAGCTCGTTGCTGTACTCGTTGACAGTCTCTCTCTAGTCATAACAACAGCAGGTCGTTGCTGTGTTCGTTGACAGTCTCTCTCTAGTCATGGTTTTAAATGTTTTTACATCTCCCAGTATCAACTGTAGCTTTCTTTTACGCCTGCTAGTATACGTTACTGAACGGTAATCTGATTGGCCAGCGGTAGGCCTATAGTACACTTGATTTGCTCTCTGGGTCCGCCTGGAAGGCGGAGTTTACCTTCAGACACATGAAATGGTTCAAAATGGCAACAGTTCCTTCCCGGCGCGCAGGACAGCTGAATCGGGTGCACCTACCGGCAACAGCCCGAGATGAATGAATAACAAAATAGGAACACGAGGCTTTACTGTTGCGTTTTTTAAACAGAAATGTTTGCCGATCGACTAGGAATGCCTTGGAGATCGACCAGTCGGTTGCGATTGAACGTTTTGGGGACCGCTGCTGTAGAGGATGTATTCCGGTCAGCCTTGTCACAGCACTGTTCCTTACTAGTCCAGTAGTATCCTTCCATCCCTCAATTTCAACCTTAAATAGTCCCTTACGTTGAGATCACATCAAACACAACAACTCATTTTCATTGCTTTGTCTCTCCTCTCATTTTGTCTATCACTGTTGTTTGTGTCTAACACCACTACGCTTGAGTGTGTTGTGAAGAGTGTTCAAATACCCCACGTCATCTATATCATTCTTGGTCAATCAGGCAGGCAAAGGGATGTTGTTTATCTTTCTAGTTTACCATTCTTCTGTCGGCTAGATTGGTGCTTGGAGCCGAATATCTAGCTGACAGTAGATGGGCTTCTACACAGCATCCTTTTTTCACTCTGCTCTGTAGTCTTGTCTGTTGTAATCACAGGAGGTTGGTGACACCTTAATTTGGGAGGATGGGCTCGTGGTAATGGCTGGAGTGGAATCAGTGGAATGGTATCTTTTTTTTTTTTCTTTTTTTTTTTTTTTTAAACCTTTATTTAAACAAGTCAAGTCAGTTAAGAACAAATTCTTATTTACAATAATAACCCGCTGTTCCCCGGTAGGCTAACTGCCTTGTTCAGGGGCAGAATGACATATTTTTACCTTGTCAGCTCGGCGATTCAATCCAGCAACCTTTTCGGTTACTGGCCCAACCGTCTAACCACTAGGCTACCCTGCCGCCCCCCCTGTGTTTGATGCCATTCCATTGTCTCTGTTCCAGACAGTATTATGAGCAGCTGAGTCGTCTCAGTCAAATGTCAGTGTGTTTTTGGTGTGCCCTCCCCTTTCCTCTCCGTTGTAGAAGTGGAACTCCGTCTCCCAAGAGAACGTCAGCGACACGGTCACCTGCCATCAGAGGAGGCAGAGACCGGTTCACTGGAGAGTCCTACACGGTGCTAGGTAGGTAAACACAACGTTACCACATTACTGTGCTAGGTAAACACTACCAACCTTAGATGTATTTCATGTGCCATGTATTACTATATTGGGCAAACTGTCAACTGAAACGGATCCATATCTATGACTGGGTAAACACAACCAACCAACCAACCCATAATGGATGTCAGGTAGCTAGGCCAATAGGGCTGCTTACCTGGACACTGATTAAACCTACTACGGGACTAAACAGCATGTTCAGTAAGTACAGGATTAGGCGTAATCTGTGTCTGAGAAGCCAGCCCATTGTGTATTTGGGTGTCTTGAGACACACCCAAACCGTCTCTACTGTGCTCTACCCACGTAGTGTAGTCATAAGTAAGTGTGTTGTGTTCTGTCAGAAGTCACTACCCACGTAGGACAGTCATTAGTAGTTAATTTGGCTCACGGGTGATTTTATTTGGGTTTCAAAGTTTTCCGGGCAATTTATTTTTACTTTTTTATATGCAGTCTCCAAATTATTTGTAATTATGTTCCGTCCGTCCCCCCCTGACCATCTGCTCAATGAATAAATCGTCCCACGGCTGAATCTAGTTGATGATCCATGATTTATATAAACATAGTAAGATATTTTTTGGGGGGGGGCGCTGTTGAGCAATGAGCGGATAAGTTGTGAAACTCAGAGTCTAACATCTGTTGAATTATTGACACTAACTGAAAATAAACATTTTATAATCAGCTAATTATTTAATCATATAACATCCAGGTGACACAAGTATGGACTGTGGTCAACACTACTGGTTTAATATAATAATGATATACACTATATATACAAAAGTATGTGGACAGCCCTTCAAATGAGTGGATTATGCTATTTTAGCCACACCCGTTGCTGACCGGTGTATAAATTGACCACACAGCCATGCAATCTCCGTACTTAAACATTGGCAGTAGAATGGCCTTACTGAAGAGCTCAGTGACTTTCAACGTGGCACCGTCATAGGATGCCACCTTTCCAACAAGTCAGTTCGTAAAAAGTATTGTGAAATGTCTAGGAGCAACAACGGCTCACAGAACGGGACCGCAGAGTGCTGAAGCGCCTCGTAAAAATCATCTGTCCTCGGGTTGCAACCCTCACTACAGAGTTCCAAACTGCCTCTGGAAGCAACGTCAGCACAACAACTGTTCGTCTGGAGCTTCATGCAATCAACTGCAGAAATAGCCTGCAGAGTTCTGTCATACTATCCAGGTCTGTGCCCAAACAATTCAAGCTTCTACTTTTAAAAATCCACCTTTCCAGAAACAAGTTTCTCACCGTTGCCGCTTGTTATAGACCCCCCTCAGCTCCCAGCTGTGCCCTGGACACCATATGTGAATTGATTGCCCCCCATCTATCTTCAGAGTTCGTTCTGTTAGGTGACCTAAACTGGGATATGCTTAACACCCCGGCAGTCCTACAATCTAAACTAGATGCCCTCAATCTCACACAAATTATCAAGGATCCTACCAGGTACAACCCTAAATCCGTAACCATGGGCACTCTCTTAGATATCATCCTGACCAACTTGCCCTCTAAATACACCTCTGTCTTCAACCTCTGTCTTCACTGCCTCATTGCCTGCATCTGCTATGGGTCCGCGGTCAAACGACCACCCCTCATCACTGTCAAACGCTCCCTAAAACACTTCAGCGAGCAGGCTTTTCTAATCGACCTGGCCCGGGTATCCTGGAAGGATATTGACCTCATCCCGTCAGTAGAGGATGCCTGGTTGCTCTTTAAAAGTGCCTTCCTCACCATCTTAAATAAGCATGCCCCATTCAAGAAATGTAGAACTAAGAACAGATATAGCCCTTGGTTCACCCCAGACTTGACTGCCCTTGACCAGCACAAAAACATCCTGTGGCGTTCTGCAATAGCATCGAATAGCCCCCCCGCAATATGCAACTTTTCAGGGAAGTCAGGAACCAATATACTCAGTCAGTTAGGAAAGTTAAGGCTAGCTTTTTCAAACCTCAGCCACGCTCTAGGTCCTAAACAATATCATAACCGCCATCGATAAAAGACATTACTGTGCAGCCGTCTTCATCGACCTGGCCAAGGCTTTCGACTCTGTCAATCACCGTATTCTTATCGGCAGACTCAATACCATTGGGTTCTCTAATGACTGCCTCGCCTGGTTCACCAACTACTTCTCAGATTGAGTTCCGTGTGTCAAATCGGAGGGCCTGTTGTCCGGACCTCTGGCAGTCTCTATGGGGGTGCTACAGGGTTCAATTCTCAGGCCGACTCTTTTCTCTGTATACATCGAGGATGTCGCTCTTGCTGCTGGTGATTCTCTGATCCACCTCTATGCAGACGACACCATTCGGTATACTTCTGGCCCTTCTTTGGACACTGTGCTAACAAACCTCCAAACGTGCTTCAATGCCATACAACTCTCCTTCCATGGCCTCCAACTGCTCTTAAACGCTAGTAAAACCAAATGCATGCTCTTCAACCGATCGCTGCCTGCACCTGCCCGCCCGCCCAGCATCACTACTCTGGACGGTTCTGACCTAGAATATTTGGACAACTACAAATACCTAGGTGTCTGGTTAGACTGTAACCTCTCCTTCCAGACTCACATTAAGCATCTCCAATCCAAAATTAAATCTAGAATCGGCTTCCTATTGTGCAACAAAGCCTCCTTCACTCATGCTGCCAAACATACCCTCGTAAAACTAACTATCGCACCGATCTTTCAGCGATGTCATTTACAAAATAGCCTCCAACACTCCTACTCAGCAAACTGGATGTAGTCTATCACAGTATGCTCACGTTGGCTGGCCCTCACTACATATTTGTCGCCAAACCCACTGGCTCCAGGTCATCTATAAGTCTTTGCTAGGTAAAGCCCCCTTATCTCAGCTCACTGGTCACCATAGCAACACCCACCCGTAGCACGCGCTCCAGCATGTATATTTCACTGGTCACCCCTAAAGCCAACTCCTCCTTTGGCCGCCTTTCCTTCCAGTTCTCTGCTGCCAATGACTGGAACGAATTGCAAAAATCACTGAAGCTGAAGTCTTATATCTCCCTCTCTAACTTTAAGCATCTGCTGTCAGAGCAGCTTACCGATCACTGTACCTGTACACAGCCAATCTGTAAATAGCCCACCCAACTACCTCATCCCCATATTGTTATTTATTGCTCTTTTGCACCCCAGTATCTCTACTTGCACATCATCATCTGCACATCTATCACTCCAGTGTTTAATTGCTATATTGTAATTACTTCGCCACTATGGCCTATTTATTGCCTTACCTCCCTTATCCTACCTCATTTGCACACACTGTATATATACTTTTTCTACTGTATTATTGACTGTATGTTTGTTTACTCCATGTGTAACTCTGTGTTGTTGTATGTGTTGAACTGCTTTGCTTTATCTTGGCCAGGTCGCAGTTGTAAATGAGAACTTGTTCTCAACTGGCCTACCTGGTTAAATAAAGGTTAAATTAAAAAATATGTAAAAATGAAATGGGTTTCCATTGCCGAGCAGCCGAACACAAGCCTAAGATTACCAAGCGTCGGCTGGAGTGGTGTAAAGCTCACTGCCATTGGACTCTGGAGCAGTGGAAACGTGTTCTCTGGAGTGATGACTCATGCTTCACCATCTGGCAGTCCGATGGATGAATCTAGGTTTGGCGGATGCAGGAGAACACTACCGAATACATAGTGCCAACTGTAAAGTTTGGTGGAGGAAGAATAATGGTTCTGGAACTGTTTTTCATGGTTCAGACTAGGCCCCTTAGTTCAAGGGAAGGGAAATCTTAACGCTACAGCATACAATGACATTATAGACTATTTTGTGCTTCCAACTTTGTTGCAACAGTTTGGGGAAGGCCCTTTCTTTCTTGTTTCAGCATGACAATGCCCAAAATTGAGGTCCATACAGAAATGGTTTGTCAAGATTGGTGTGGAAGAACTTGACTGGCCTGCACAAAGCCCTGACTTCAACCCCATCAAACACCTTTGGGTTGAATTGGAACGCCGACTGCGAGCCAGGAGGCCTAATCGCCCAGCATCAGTGTCCGACCTCACTAATGCTCCTGTGGCTGAATGGAAGCAAGTCCCCCGCAGCAATGTTCCAACATCTAGTGGAAAGCCTTCCCAGAAGAGTGGAGGCTGTTATAGCAGCAATGTTCCAACATCTAGTGGAAAGCCTTCCCAGAAGAGTGGAGGCTGTTATAGCAGCAATGTTCCAACATCTAGTGGAAAGCCTTCCCAGAAGAGTGGAGGCTGTTATAGCAGCAATGTTCCAACATCTAGTGGAAAGCCTTCCCAGAAGAGTGGAGGCTGTTATAGCAGCAATGTTCCAACATCTAGTGGAAAGCCTTCCCAGAAGAGTGGAGGCTGTTATAGCAGCAAAGGGGGGGACCAACTCTACATTAATGCCCATGATTTTGGAATGAGATGTTCGACGAGCAGCTGTCCTCATATTTTTGGTCATGTAGTGTATATAATATATGCATAATATAATCTCCCCCCAGGCGATACCAGTATGGACTGTGGTCAACACTACTGGGAGGTGAAAGCCCTTAAAGACTGTAAGTCCTACAGTGTTGGGGTCTCCTACAGGAACCTGGGCAAGTTTGACCAGCTGGGAAAGACCAACACTACGTGGTGTATCCACATTAACAACTGGCTGCAGACCTCCTTCGCTGCCAAGCACAACAACAAGGCCAAGAACCTGGACGGCACCGTACCTGATCGCATCGGAGTCTTCTGTGACCTGGACTCAGGTGAGTTTATAGAGTATAGTATAGGGCTATTCAACACTTACACTACGAGGTCCGGAGCCTTCAGGTGGGTTTATAGAGTATAGTATAGGGCTATTCAACACTCACACTACGAGGTCCGGAGCCTTCAGGTGGGTTTATAGAGTATAGTATAGGGCTATTCAACACTCACACTACGAGGTCCGGAGCCTTCAGGTGGGTTTATAGAGTATAGTATAGGGCTATTCAACACTCACACTACGAGGTCCGGAGCCTTCTGGTTTTCTCTTCTACCTTATAACTAATTGCACCCACATGGTGTACCAGGTATAAATCAGTCCCTGATTAGAGGGGAGCAATAACAAAACGCAGTGGAACTGACTTGGAGCTCCAGAGTTGAGTATAAGGGGTATCTAGTTTAGTAGTAGTCACTGTACCTGACTGCATCAGAGTCTAATGTGACCTGGACTCAGGTGGGTTGGTTTTATTTGTTTTATTTTACCAGGTAAGTTGACTGAGAACACATTCTCATTTATAGCAACGACCTGGGGAATAGTTACAGGGGAGAGGAGGGGAGAGGAATGAGCCAATTGTAAGTTGGGGATGATTAGGTGACCGTGATGGTATGAGGGCCAGATTGGGAATTCAGCCAGGACACCAGGGTTAACACCCCTACTCTTACAATAAGTGCCATTGGATCTTTAGTGACCACAGTTGCTGTACCTATTCAACGCTTGGACCCACGATAACCAGAATGTTATTGAAATGAGTATGCCAGATATTTGTGGCTGTGTCAGTTCCGGAACCACAACCACCAAAAGAGGTCCGCGGCCCGTCGGAGCATTATAGATAATGGTAGAGTTCATTTTGCATGGCCCGGTTTCCCCCCCGGGTGGACGGAGTTTTCAATTCAGACCATTCCAGTGGTGCTTAAGTGAAATCTCCACACACCCGGGGCACCGGGCCATGCACAATGAACTCTACCAATCTTTGTTGGCTCACATTTTTTCTAGAGCCTCCCTGCATATCATGCAATTTGTCATTACATTGGTTAGTTCTCTCTCTGATAATAAATGTATTATATTTCTGCAACGATTCATTGTATTGCTTAGCCAGTAACTGTAGCAATTGGTGGCGTATGTTTAGTGTGTCGACGTCTGTCCATTTTGATTTCTTTACATTGTCTACGACGTTGATCAATTGAGGCGCCTGTTAAAAGTGCTCATTGGTACGGTCTCTCCTAAATTGGGTGCGCCGGTTACTATGGGTATATATACCCATTCTTTGTCATAATAGAGGACTGCTTTCTCAGTTGTGACCATTCTAGGCCTGGTGTAGGCTTTATAGGTCTTCTGCATTTTGTAGCCGTTTGGTTCCTACTTTGTGCGATCGTTTGTTAATTTGACATTTTCTGTCAAATGCAATACCAGAAAGTTATTTTTGGACTCAACCATTTTTTGGACTCAACCAGTTATTTTTTTGGACACAACCAGTTTTCTTTTGGACTCAACCATTTTTTGGACTCAACCAGTTATTTTTTGGACTCAACCATTTTTTGGACTCAACCAGTTATTTTTTTGGACTCAACCAGTTTTAGACACAACCAGTTCTTTTTTGGACTCAACCATTTTTGGACTCAACCAGTTCTTTTTTGGACTCAACCATTTTTGGACTCAACCAGTTCTTTTTTGGACTCAACCATTTTTGGACTCAACCATATCTTCACTTTCACTATCTGCACTTGTAAATAAAACCTTAAGTTTGCACCATATTTTTATCTCTGCTTTATCTCATGTGCTTAAACCCTCGTAAAGTCTGCTGGATCCCGTTATATCTTAGCACCCATACTGTAAGTTGTTGCCAGAGCACAAGGTGGTCCACCATCGTTAGATTTTACAGGCTGTTGTGTTTTATACAGTCCGGAAAGGGGATACTATATCCCTTGGTTGTCTGTGACCCGTGACACATGCACAGGCCATCGGATACCGTCATATTGGATTTCGGCCATCTCCTTCCTCCAGGAAATGACTGTGGAGTAGACGACTACAAACAAAAGGCTTTTCTTCGTCCCAGAGGATCAGATGACTCTTTTAAACATGCTCTCTGTGCTTGTGAAGTGGTACAGTAGTTAGCTTTCTCCCTATATAGTGCACTACTTTTGACCAGGGCCCATAGCGGTAGTGCACTATGTAGGGAACAGGCTACACACTTGGGATGTAGGCTGTGCTTGAACAAGTGAAGTGGATACAGTAGTTTGCTTTGGTCTAAATACCGTTTTCTCTTCCTCAGGACAACTGTCCTTCTACAACGCTGAAACCAAGCAGTTGATTCACACGTTCAAGGCTAAGTTCAGCCAACCTGTTGTACCGGCCTTCATGGTAAGTTCTGTCAGTATCATGACCGATACACTTGTGTAATTGACACTCCATCATAACTGTATATTATACCAGAGAACTTGTCCTGTCATCAAGACCCTAGATAACACCAATACAAGTCATTTTAGGCTCTTATAAATGTACTGATATAAGTGCATTGCACGTGGAATTCCCGGCGACTTTTGCGAAAAACGACATGGCGCATATCTGCCCTCTCGTTGGCTAGAATGGCACTGTGTGCTCTTTTTGAAAGATGGGTCCCAGTCTCTCAGGGGCTCTGGTATCCGGGGCGACGGGGGCGGTCTGCCGGTCACTGGGACGACAACCCAACTTGGGATGGGATGGGGGGTTTAGAGGGTGTAATAGTAGAGAACGATTGGAGGTTTACTCAGTCGCAGTGCAAATATCATGGTACAACTATATGGACACTTAATCATTATGGTATTTTTATTTTTGTGGTAAGTTTACAAACATATATACTGTATTATGATCAATAGAATTGAAACTTGTGTCTCATTATGGTAATTGGTGAAATAAGTACAGCCAGTTACAATTGTAATGGCTTAACAGATACTAAGAAAAGACGATCAGTATTTACCTGGCTAAAAGAGAACGAATATAATATCTATTGATTACAGGAAACTCATTCAACAATTTTAGATAAAGTGGAGGTAAAATATATACTTCTCCCATGGGCAAAGAAACTCGAAAGGGGTGTTGTTATTAATTGACAACAATTTTGATCCGAATGTGCAAATTGTCCAAACCGATCCGCAAGGTAGATTTGATAATGTTATTGGACCATAAACAGATTTGGCTCATTCATCGATATGGTCCAAATTATGATGATCCACACTTTTTTGAAAATATATATAATTTATTTATCACTTGATTATTATGGTGGGAGATTATAATAAGGTTTTAAATACCTCTATGGACAGAAAGAAAAAGAAAATCACACTACAAACTATCACCCTCATGCTCTTCAGGAAATCATGAATATCATGGATACATTGGAGTGGATATTTGGAGGCTTAAATACCCTGACCTAGTGAGATATACATGGAGGAGGTTTAATACCCTGACCTAGTGGGATATACATGGAGGAGGTTTAATAACCTGACCTAGTGAGATATACATGGAGGAGGTTTAATATCCTGACCTAGTGAGATATACATGGAGGAGGTTTAATATCCTGACCTAGTGAGATATACATGGAGGAGGTTTAATACCCTGACCTAGTGAGATATACATGGAGGAGGTTTAATATCCTGACCTAGTGAGATATACATGGAGGAGGTTTAATATCCTGACCTAGTGAGATATACATGGAGGAGGTTTAATACCCTGACCTAGTGAGATATACATGGAGGAGGTTTAATATCCTGACCTAGTGAGATATACATGGAGGAGGTTTAATATCCTGACCTAGTGAGATATACATGGAGGAGGTTTAATAACCTGACCTAGTGAGATATACATGGAGGAGGTTTAATATCCTGACCTAGTGAGATATACATGGAGGAGGTTTAATATTCTGACCTAGTGAGATATACATGGAGGAGGTTTAATAACCTGACCTAGTGAGATATACATGGAGGAGGTTTAATATCCTGACCTAGTGAGATATACATGGAGGAGGTTTAATATCCTGACCTAGTGAGATATACATGGAGGAGGTTTAATACCCTGACCTAGTGAGATATACATGGCGGAGGTTTAATATCCTGACCTAGTGAGATATACATGGAGGAGGTTTAATATCCTGACCTAGTGAGATATACATGGAGGAGGTTTAATACCCTGACCTAGTGAGATATACATGGCGGAGGTTTAATATCCTGACCTAGTGAGATATACATGGAGGAGGCTCAATCAAGTTAGTCGTCTTGACTACTTTCTTATGTCATTCTCTCTGGCACCAAATGTTTAAAAAGTGTTGACAGGGGACAGAATGCGGTCGGATCATCACATAATTGGCATATATATATATTACATAATTTCCACGTGGGCGAGGATATTGGAAATGTAATCAAAGCCTGTTGGATGATAAATTCTTCTGTCTTGGTTAAAAACAAGTTATGGTAAATGAATGGTATACTTCTGAGCCCAGAAAATCCAGCTAAACATGGTATATATTGTAGCCCAACAACAGCCAGTACTTCAGGGAATCAACTGAGTCCAGTGTCCAGTGACAATCTGTCTCTGTCAAAAACAAGTATGGCTGTAATCTCCTTTAATTACCCCAGGAGGTCTTGGATCTCCTCTAATCACCCCAGGAGGTCTTGGATCTCCTCTAATCACCCAGGAGGTCTTGGATCTCCTCTAATCACCCCAGGAGGTCTTGGATCTCCTCT
Source organism: Brachymystax lenok tsinlingensis (assembly GCA_030435695.1). Taxonomy (NCBI): domain Eukaryota; kingdom Metazoa; phylum Chordata; class Actinopteri; order Salmoniformes; family Salmonidae; genus Brachymystax; species Brachymystax lenok. The sequence continues at coordinate 3,553,506 of CM059795.1, read as the reverse complement.
AATCACCCCAGGAGGTCTTGGATCTCCTCTAATTACACCCAGGAGGACTTGGATCTCCTCTAATTACACCCAGGAGGTCTTGGATCTCCTCTAATTACACACAGGAGGTCTTGGATCTCCTCTAATTACACCCAGGAGGTCTTGGATCTCATTTAATCACCCCAGGAGGTCTTGGATCTCCTCTAATTACACCCAGGAGGTCTTGGATCTCCTCTAATTACACCCAGGAGGTCTTGGAACTCCTCTAATTAGACCCAGGAGGTCTTGGATCTCCTCTAATTACCCCAGGAGGTCTTGGATCTCCTCTAATTACACCCAGGAGGACTTGGATCTCCTTTAATCACCCCAGGAGGTCTTGGATCTCCTCTAATTACACCCAGGAGGTCTTGGATCTCCTCTAATTACACCCAGGAGGTCTTGGATCTCCTCTAATTTCACACAGGAGGTCTTGGATCTCCTCTAATCACCCCAGGAGGTCTTGGATCTCCTCTAATCACCCCAGGAGGTCTTGGATCTCCACTAATCACCCCAGGAGGACTTGGATCTCCTTTAATCACCCCAGGAGGTCTTGGATCTCCTCTAATCACCCCAGGAGGTCTTGGATCTCCTCTAAGTACACCCAGGAGGTCTTGGATCTCCTCTAATCACCCCAGGAGGTCTTGGATCTCCTTTAATTACCCCAGGAGGTCTTGGATCTCCTCTAATTACACCCAGGAGGTCTTGGATCTCCTCTAATCACCCCAGGAGGTCTTGGATCTCCTCTAATCACCCCAGGAGGTCTTGGATCTCCTCTAATCACCCCAGGAGGTCTTGGATCTGAATGGTTTTATCTGTTTAGAGCTCAGTTAGTCCCATACCACAGGTCGTAGGTCACAGGTTAACTCAGTCCCAGACCACAGGTCATAGGTCATATGCTAACTCAGTCCCAGACCACAGGTCATAGGTCATATGCTAACTCAGTCCCAGACCACAGGTCATAGGTCATATGCTAACTCAGTCCCAGACCACAGGTCATAGGCTGCAGGCTAGAATACCTGCGAACAGCTCATTGTTCAAGACAACACCGAGGTACTTATTGTTGGAGCCAAAGCACATTTTAATTCACAGGCAATAAAGATATAACAGCAAAATAGCTTTTGACCACCTGAGGAACATTGCCAAGGTGCGGCCGTTTCTCTCTCAGGCTGATACAGAAAGACTCATCCATGCTTTTATTACAAGCGGGCTTGACTACTGTAATGCTCTCCTGTCTGGTCTACCCAAGAAAGCCATTGGTCTACTGCAAAACATACAGAATGCTGAAGCACTGGTACCGACCAAGACCAGACAGAGAGAACACATTACACCGGTTTTAAGGTCTCTGCACTGGCTGCCTGTGAGTTTTAGAATTCATTATAATATTCTTCTATTGGTTTTTAAAATCAATCCATGATTGTGCACCCCAATACATGACAGACGTGCTTTTAAGTTATGTACCCAGTAGGTCCCTCAGGTCCTCTGGTTCTATGGCCTTTTAACTATCCCAAAGATTAGGACCAAGAGGCATGGAGAGGCAGCCTTTAGTTTCTATGTCCCCAGCCTCTGGAAGAGCCTGCCAGAGAACCTGAGGGGGACCAAGAGGCATGGAGAGGCAGCCTTTAGTTACTATGACCCCAGCCTCTGGAAGAGCCTGCCAGAGAACCTGAGGGGGACCAAGAGGCATGGAGAGGCAGCCTTTAGTTACTATGACCCCAGCCTCTGGAACAGCCTGCCAGAGAACCTGAGGGGGACCAAGAGGCATGGAGAGGCAGCCTTTAGTTTCTATGTCCCCAACCTCTGGAAGAGCCTGCCAGAGAACCTGAGGGGGACCAAGAGGCATGGAGAGGCAGCCTTTAGTTTCTATGTCCCCAGCCTCTGGAAGAGCCTGCCAGAGAACCTGAGGGGGACCAAGAGGCATGGAGAGGCAGCCTTTGGTTTCTATGTCCCCAGCCTCTGGAAGAGCCTGCCAGAGAACCTGAGGGGGACCAAGAGGCATGGAGAGGCAGCCTTTAGTTACTATGTCCCCAGCCTCTGGAAGAGCCTGCCAGAGAACCTGAGGGGGACCAAGAGGCATGGAGAGGCAGCCTTTAGTTTCTATGTCCCCAGCCTCTGGAAGAGCCTGCCAGAGAACCTGAGGGGGACCAAGAGGCATGGAGAGGCAGCCTTTAGTTTCTATGTCCCCAGCCTCTGGAAGAGCCTGCCAGAGAACCTGAGGGGGACCAAGAGGCATGGAGAGGCAGCCTTTAGTTACTATGTCCCCAGCCTCTGGAAGAGCCTGCCAGAGAACCTGAGGGGGACCAAGAGGCATGGAGAGGCAGCCTTTAGTTTCTATGTCCCCAGCCTCTGGAAGAGCCTGCCAGAGAACCTGAGGGGGACCAAGAGGCATGGAGAGGCAGCCTTTAGTTTCTATGTCCCCAGCCTCTGGAAGAGCCTGCCAGAGAACCTGAGGGGGACCAAGAGGCATGGAGAGGCAGCCTTTGGTTTCTATGTCCCCAGCCTCTGGAAGAGCCTGCCAGAGAACCTGAGGGGGACCAAGAGGCATGGAGAGGCAGCCTTTGGTTTCTATGTCCCCAGCCTCTGGAAGAGCCTGCCAGAGAACCTGAGGGGGACCAAGAGGCATGGAGAGGCAGCCTTTGGTTTCTATGTCCCCAGCCTCTGGAAGAGCCTGCCAGAGAACCTGAGGGGGACCAAGAGGCATGGAGAGGCAGCCTTTGGTTTCTATGTCCCCAGCCTCTGGAAGAGCCTGCCAGAGAACCTGAGGGGGACCAAGAGGCATGGAGAGGCAGCCTTTAGTTTCTATGTCCCCAGCCTCTGGAAGAGCCTGCCAGAGAACCTGAGGGGACCAAGAGGCATGGAGAGGCAGCCTTTAGTTTCTATGTCCCCAGCCTCTGGAAGAGCCTGCCAGAGAACCTGAGGGGGACCAAGAGGCATGGAGAGGCAGCCTTTAGTTACTATGTCCCCAGCCTCTGGAAGAGCCTGCCAGAGAACCTGAGGGGGACCAAGAGGCATGGAGAGGCAGCCTTTGGTTTCTATGTCCCCAGCCTCTGGAAGAGCCTGCCAGAGAACCTGAGGGGGACCAAGAGGCATGGAGAGGCAGCCTTTAGTTTCTATGTCCCCAGCCTCTGGAAGAGCCTGCCAGAGAACCTGAGGGGGACCAAGAGGCATGGAGAGGCAGCCTTTGGTTTCTATGTCCCCAGCCTCTGGAAGAGCCTGCCAGAGAACCTGAGGGGGACCAAGAGGCATGGAGAGGCAGCCTTTGGTTTCTATGTCCCCAGCCTCTGGAAGAGCCTGCCAGAGAACCTGAGGGGGACCAAGAGGCATGGAGAGGCAGCCTTTGGTTTCTATGTCCCCAGCCTCTGGAAGAGCCTGCCAGAGAACCTGAGGGGGACCAAGAGGCATGGAGAGGCAGCCTTTAGTTACTATGTCCCCAGCCTCTGGAAGAGCCTGCCAGAGAACCTGAGGGGGACCAAGAGGCATGGAGAGGCAGCCTTTGGTTTCTATGTCCCCAGCCTCTGGAAGAGCCTGCCAGAGAACCTGAGGGGGACCAAGAGGCATGGAGAGGCAGCCTTTAGTTTCTATGTCCCCAGCCTCTGGAAGAGCCTGCCAGAGAACCTGAGGGGGACCAAGAGGCATGGAGAGGCAGCCTTTGGTTTCTATGTCCCCAGCCTCTGGAAGAGCCTGCCAGAGAACCTGAGGGGACCAAGAGGCATGGAGAGGCAGCCTTTAGTTTCTATGTCCCCAGCCTCTGGAAGAGCCTGCCAGAGAACCTGAGGGGGACCAAGAGGCATGGAGAGGCAGCCTTTAGTTTCTATGTCCCCAGCCTCTGGAAGAGCCTGCCAGAGAACCTGAGGGGGACCAAGAGGCATGGAGAGGCAGCCTTTAGTTACTATGTCCCCAGCCTCTGGAAGAGCCTGCCAGAGAACCTGAGGGGGGCTGAAACTGTTAAAACACATCTTTTGTTTTCCTTATGGTGTTTTTCTTTTTTGTCTTTCAGTTATTATTTAGTTTTTCTACTCTTATGTTGGTTGTGTAGTAAATATATATATTTGTTTATATTTATTTTCCTGTGAAGCGCATTGCGTTGCTTTCATGTCTGAAATGTGCTATATTAATAAAGCTTGATTTGACTGTGAGGGTGCTTCACCTTCTCTTCTACTGGATATACGCAGGCGTCACGTTTTCACTGTTCAGGCAAGTGGCTTCCGTGGTCTACCAAGAAGGAGGACTACTGGTTTAAGCCTGTGCTCAGTCCATAGCCCTGTTCATGTTGCCATAAAGTGGCAGCGGTTTCCTAGCATGTGTCTCATTAACTCCTCAGTGACGATGATCGTGTTCTCACAATGTGCGTTGTGTTGTGTTCCAGGTATGGTGTGGAGGACTGAGCCTCAGTACAGGCATGCAGGTCCCCAGTGCAGTCAAGAGTTTCCAGAAGACCGAGAACGGCCTGGGAGGAGGATCCAACAGCAGCCTCAACAGCATGGCGCAGTAGCCCACACTCAATGGCTGCATCTGAAACGGCACCCTATTCTCTACTCAGTGCACTGCTGTTGCTCTATGCGGGCTTTAGTCAAAAGTAGTGCACTATATAGGGAATAGGGCTCTCGTCTAAAGTAGTACACTATATAGGGAATAGGGTTCCATAGGGCTCTGGTCTAAAGTAGTGCACTATATAGGGAATAGGGTTCCATAAGGCTCTGGTCTAAAGTAGTGCACTATATAGGGAATAGGGTTCCATTTTGGACGCAACCAATGATGAACTGAACTCGCTCCTCTGACTTCCTGTGCAAGTACAACCCCTTCCTGTTTCTGATCTGTCAGTCAACCCGAGCTACCCGCTGCAGATGCACTGCGAGGCATGAGAAACACAGAGCCTTGGAGCAACAAAACCAGCCTCGCCATTCACTCCTCGCAGTTTAACCAAGCCGCTCCAGACCTTTAGGGGGAATTGTCACGCTTCAGGGCTCTCCAAGCCTGATCCTGGAGAGCTACCGTCCTGTAGGTTTCCACTGACCCTAACCTAGCACACCTGATTCTAATAATAAGATGATTGATCAGCTGAATCATAGGTTGGAGTGAATCTTCAGGAGGGTAGCTCTTCAGGAACAACCAAATAACCCCAGCTGCAGCGTTAAAGGGTTTAGGGGAACCCCTCTTAACCGTGTTCCAGATCTCTTAGGGGTCCGAACATCGATAAGATTCTCATTCTGGATCAGGAATGCTAGACGTTTAATCAGGGAATAGATGAGTGCACTTTTTTTGCTTCTTTGTTTTAGTTAGAATGCTGAGTTTCAGATCATTCTGTCTCTCTCTGAAGTGTGAACGTCTGTTTTGGCAATGAAACCATGTCGATTACTTAGCAGCTCTATATTGACTCGTATATTTCTGTGTGGTTGTGTATGACGATGGCAGTGTCAGTGAATGGATTATAACTCTTTCCTCTCTCATAGAGGCTTCGTTTGGTTTGAACCCTCGGTTTCTTCAATACGCTACTGAACAATATCTTGTCTCGGACAGAACCTGCGGGTTTGCACTAAGTACAGTACCTGCAGTAGGGTTGATGGAGTGATGGAGTACTGTTGCACAGGGCGTGATACCGTACAATGTACTTCTGCTGTTTTCTTCTCATGCTGGCATGTCCCGTTAGTTGTGCACCAGGCTTAGTGTGATCTGTGTGGGCGTCTCCCGAATCACACACCTATTTCCTATATAGTGCACCAATTTTTGACCAGGGCCCTATGACGATCCCTGGTCATGCACTGTCCCTATGGGGCCAGGACAAAAGTAGTGCCCTGTATAAAGGACTTAGGGTTCCATTTGGGACGCAGCCTGTGAACCTAGATGAACCTAGTGTGGTGCTCTGTGGTCTGTACGTCATTGAGAATTGCGTGTTCTTATTCATGTCTTGTGGCACCTTATTCCCTTTTTATAGTGCACTAGTGCCCTAAATAGGGAATAGGGTGCTGTTAAGGACTCTCCTACCACTGTACCTTTTTGTTTTTTAAAGCATTCAGAAGTTAATCTCATGATATGGCTCACAAATGGCAGTTCGTAAATGATGTACCTTTTTTTTTTGAAAAGGGTGACGGACATCAGATATACACTGAGCGTGCAAAAAATGGACACCTTCCTAATGTTGAGTTGCACCCCCCCCCTTTTTTCCCCTCAGAACAACAACCTCAATTAGTGGGGGCATGAACAAGGTGTTAACCACAGGGACGCTGGCCCACGTTGACTCCAATGCTTCCCACAGTTTGTGTCCAGTTGGCTGGATGTCCTTTGGGGCGCTGGACCATTCTTGATACACGCGTGGGAAACTGTTGATTGTGGGAAAAAACACAGCAGCGTTGCAGTTCTTGACACACTCAAACCGGTGTGCCTGGTACCTACTATCGTACCCTGTTCAAAGGCACTTCAATCTGTTGTCTTGCCCATTCACCCTCTGAATGGAACACATACACAATCCATGTCTCAATTGTCTCAAGGCTTAAAAATCCTTCTTCAACCCGTCTCCTCCCCTTCATCTACACTGATTGGAGTGGATTTAACAAGTGACATCAATAAGGGATCATAGCTTTCACCTGGTCAGTCTATGTCATGAGCAGGTGTTCCTAATGTTTTGTCCATTCAGTGTATACATAATTATATTGATACATACGGTCATCATCAGTTGGAATGAGATGTCTGTCAAATTGTGTCAAAACCACCACCAAAGATTGTGTTTAGTGAGGGGAAATTGATATGGGAATATTTTATATTTCTGCCACCTGGTGTCTGGATGATGTCACTGCAATTATTCAGGACGAGATCCTACAGCCAGACACATCTCTGACCACTACACACTACAGCCAGACACATCTCTGACCACTACACACTACAGCCAGACACATCTCTGACCACTACACACTACAGCCAGACACATCTCTGACCACTACACACTACAGCCAGACACATCTCTGACCACTACACACTACAGCCAGACATCTCTCTGACCACTACACACTACAGCCAGACACATCTCTGACCACTACACACTACAGCCAGACACATCTCTGACCACTACACACTACAGCCAGACACATCTCTGACCACTACACACTACAGCCAGACACATCTCTGACCACTACACACTACAGCCAGACACATCTCTGACCACTACACACTACAGCCAGACACATCTCTGACCACTACACACTACAGCCAGACACATCTCTGACCACTACTACACACTACAGCCAGACACATCTCTGACCACTACACACTACAGCCAGACACATCTCTGACCACTACACACTACAGCCAGACACATCTCTGACCACTACACACTACAGCCAGACACATCTCTGACCACTACACACTACAGCTAGACACATCTCTGACCACTACACACTACAGCCAGACATCCCTCTGACCACTACACACTACAGCCAGACACATCTCTGACCACTACACACTACAGCCAGACACATCTCTGACCACTACACACTACAGCCAGACATCCCTCTGACCACTACACACTACAGCCAGACACATCTCTGACCACTACACACTACAGCCAGACACCTCTCTGACCACTACACACTACAGCCAGACACATCTCTGACCACTGCACACTACAGCCAGACACATCTCTGACCACTGCACACTACAGCCAGACATCTCTCTGACCACTACACACTACAGCCAGACACATCTCTGACCACTGCACACTACAGCCAGACACATCTCTGACCACTACACACTACAGCCAGACACATCTCTGACCACTGCACACTACAGCCAGACACATCTCTCTGACCACTACACACTACAGCCAGACACATCTCTGACCACTACACACTACAGCCAGACACATCTCTGACCACTACACACTACAGCCAGACATCTCTCTGACCACTACACACTACAGCCAGACATCTCTCTGACCACTACACACTACAGCCAGACATCTCTCTGACCACTACACACTACAGCCAGACATCTCTCTGACCACTACACACTACAGCCAGACACATCTCTGACCACTACACACTACACTTTTCCTCATACATTACTTTGTTTTGGATTTTGTTTTGAAATAATAATTTTATTTGACATAATTTAGGCATATCAGTGGTCTCAATGCTGAATATGTCCCATTTACCTGGATTATTAGAGCTAGACTGATTCAAACTAAATAACCGACCCTTGTTGTGCATCATTATCTGGTCTAACTCTTTTCAATGTTTGGTTATTTTATTTTCTACCATGTTTTCCATGCTGCTGTTCTGTTCTGTGTTGGGCCGTAGAGGGAGAAGGACATCTCCGGTTGTCTCCGTGTGGGCCAACCTTTTCAGTTATACTGTATTCAAATTCTTTTGTGATATTTGACCGCAAACATGTGACTCTTTAGATATGTCCACCTCTCTGTTGAAACACCAAATAAACCGTCTTCACCCCTGGCAAAATGTTCCTTTATCTTTCTCATTGACTATAATCTATGAAGCGTATTGAGGCAGGGTTGATTTGAAAAGTGAATCAATTCTCTGTGAAGCGTATTGAGGCAGGGTTGATTTGAAAGGTGAATCAATTCTCTGTGAAGCGTATTGAGGCAGGGTTGATTTGAAAAATCTAATCATCAAATTAAAATCAAATGTATTTATAAAGCCCTTTTTACATCAGCTGATGTCACAGAGTGCTGTACAGAAACCCAGCCTAAAACCCCAAACAGCAAGCAATGCAGGTGTAAAAGCACTGTGGCTAGGAAAAACTCCCTAGAAAGGCCAAAACCTAGGAAGAAACCTAGAGAGGAACCAGGCTGTGAGGGGTGGCCAGTCCTCTTCTGGCTGTGCCGGGTGGAGATTATAACAGAACATGGACAAGATTTTAAAATGTTCATAAAGCAGGCAGAACAGTTGAAACTGGAGAAGCAGCACGGCCAGGTGGACTCGGGACATCAAGGAGTCATCAGGCCAGGTAGGCCTTGAGGAATGGTCCTAATGCTCAGGTCCTCCAAGAGAGAGAAAAAAGAAAAAGAAAGAGATAATTAGAGAGAGCATACTTAAATTCACACAGGACACCAGATAAGAGAAGAAATACTCCAGATATAACAGACGGACCCTAGCCCCCCGACACAAACTACTGCAGCATAAATACTGGGGGCTGAGACAGGAGGGGTCGGGAGACACTGTGGCCCCGTCCGACGATACCCCCGGACAAGGCCAAACAGGCAGGATATAACCCCACACACTCTGCCGAAGCACAGGCCCCACACCACTAGAGGGATATCTTCAACCACCAACTTACCATCCTGAGACAAGGCCGAGTATAGCCCACAAGATCTCCGCCACGGCACCAGTAAGCCAGTGACTCAGCCCCTGTAATAGGGTTAGAGGCAGATAATCCCAGTGGAGAGAGGGGAACCGGCCAGGCAGAGACAGCAAGGGTGGTTCGTTGCTCCAGTGCCTTTCCGTTCACCTTCACACTCCTGGGCCAGACTACACTCAATCATAGGACCTACTGAAGAGATGTCTTCAATAAAGACTTAAAGGTTGAGACCGAGTCTGCGTCTCTCAAATGGATAGGCAGACTATTCCATAAAAATTGAGCTCTATAGGAAAAAGCCCTGCCTCCAGCTGTTTGCTTAGAAATTCTAGGGACAGTAAGGAGGCCTGCGTCTTGTGACCGTAGCGTACGTGTAGGTATGTACGGCAGGACCAAATCGGAAAGATAGGTAGGAGCAAGCCCATGTAATGCTTTGTAGGTTAGCAGTAAAACCTTGAAATCAGCCCTTGCCTTAACAGGAAGCCAGTGTAGAGAGGCTAGTACTGGAGTAATATGATCAAATTTTTGGGTTCTAGTCAAGATTCTAGCAGCCGTGTTTAGCACTAACTGAAGTTTATTTAGTGCTTTATCCGGGTAGCCGGAAAGTAAAAGCATTGCAGTAGTCTAATCTAGAAGTGACAAAAGCATGGATGAACTTTTCTGCATCATTTTTGGACAGAAAGTTTCTGATTTTTACAATGTTATGTAGATGGAAAAAAAGCTGTCATTGAAACAGTCTTGATATGTTCGTCAAAAAGAGAGATCAGGGTCCAGAGTAACGCCGAGGTCCTTCACGGTTTTATTTGAGATGACTGTACAACCATCAAGATTAATTGTCAGATTCAACAGAAGATCTCTTTGTTTCTTGGGACATAGAACAAGCATCTCTGTTTTGTCAGAGTTTAAAAGTAGAAAATGTTCCGCCATCCAATTCCTTATGTCTGAAACACAGGCTTCCAGGGAGGGCAATTTTGGGGCTTCACCATGTTTCATCGAAATGTACAGCTGTGTGTCATCCGCATAGCAGTGAAAGTTAACATTATGTTTCCAAATGACATCACCAAGTGGTAAAATATATAGTGAAAACAATAGTGGTCCCAAAACAGAGCCTTGAGGAACACCGAAATTTACAGTTGATTTGGAGGACAAACCATCCACAGAGACAAACTGATATCTTTCCGACAGATAAGATCTAAACCAGGCCAGAACTTGGCCGTGTAGACCAATTTGGGTTTCCAATCTCTCCAAAAGAATGTGGTGATAGATGATAGCAAAAGCAGCACTAAGGTCTAGGAGCACGAGGACAGTTGCAGAGCCTCGGTCTGACGCCATTAAAAGGTCATTTACCACCTTCACAAGTGCAGTCTCAGTGCTATGATGGGGTCTAAAACCAGACTGAAGCGTTTCGTATACATTGTTTGTCTTCAGGAAGGCAGTGAGTTGCTGCGCAACAGCTTTTTCAAAAATCTTTGAGAGGAATGGAAGATTCGATATAGGCCGATAGTTTTTTATATTTTCTGGGTCAAGGTTTGGCTTTTTCAAGAGAGGCTTCATTACTGCCACTTTTAGTGAGTTTGGTACACATCCGGTGGATAGAGAGCTGTTTATTATGTTCAACATAGGAGGGCCAAGCACAGGAAGCAGCTCTTTCAGTAGTTTAGTTGGAATATGGTCCAGTATGCAGCTTGAAGGTTTAGAGGCCATGATTATTTTCATCAATGTGTCAAGAGATATGGTACTAAAAGACTTGAGTGTCTCTCTTGATTTTATGTCCTGGCAAAGTTGTGTGGACTCAGGACAACTGAGCTTTGGAGGAATACGCAGATTTAAAGAGGAGTCCGTAATTTGCTTTCTAATGATCATGATCTTTTCCTCAAAGAAGTTCATGAATGTATCACTGCTAAAGTGAAAGCCATCCTCTCTTGGGGAATGCTGCTTTTTAGTTAGCTTTGCGACAGTATCAAAAAGAAATTTTGGATTATTCTTATTTTCCTCAATTAACTTGGAAAAATAGGATAATCGAGCAGCAGTGAGGGCTCTTAGATACTGCACGGTACTGTCTTTCCAAGCTAGTCGGAAGACTTCCAGTTTGGTGTGGCGCCATTTCCGTTCCAATTTTCTGGAAGCTTGCTTCAGAGCTCGGGTATTTTCTGTATACCAGGGAGCTAGTTTTTATGGCAAATGTTTTTGTTTTTAGGGTGCGACTGCATCTGGGGTATTGCGCAAGGTTACATTCCTCAGTTAGGTGGTTAGCTGATTTTTGTACTCTGACGTCCTTGGGTAGGTGGAAGGATTCTGGAAGGGCATCTAGGAATCTTTGGGTTGTCTGAGAATTTATAGCACGACTTTTGATGATCCTTGGTTGGGGTCTGAGCAGATTATTTGTTGCGATTTCAAGCGTAATAAAATGGTGGTCCGATAGTCCAGGATTATGAGGAAAAACATTAAGATCCACAACATTTATTCCACGGGACAAAACTAGGTCCAGAGTATGACTGTGGCAGTGAGTAGGTCCGAGACATGTTGGACAAAACCGACAGAGTCGATGATGGCTCCAAGAGCCTTTTGGAGTGGGTCTGTGGACTTTTCCATGTGAATATTAAAGTCACCAAAAATTAGAATATTGTCTGCCATGACTACAAGGTCCGATAGGAATTCAGGGAACTCAGTGAGGAACGTTATATATGGCCCAGGAGGCCTGTAAACAGTAGCTATAAAAAGTGATTGAGTAGGCTGCATAGATTTCATGACTAGAAGCTCAAAAGACGAAAACGTCGTTCTTTTGTTTTTTGTAAATAGAAATTTGCTATCGTAAATGTTAGCAACACCTCCGCCTTTGCGGGATGCGCGGGGATATGGTCACTAGTGTAACCAGGAGGTGAGGCCTCATTTAACACAATAAATTCATCAGCCTTAAGCCATGTTTCAGTCAGGCCAATCACATCAAGATTATGATCAGTGATTAGTTCATTGACTAGAACTGCCTTGGAAGTGAGGGATCTAACATTAAGTAGCCCCATTTTGAGATGTGAGGTATCACAATCTCTTTCAATAATTGGCAGCAATGGAGGAGGTTTTTATTCCAGTGAGATTGCTAAGGCGAACACCGCCATGTTTAGTTTTGCCCAACCTAGGTCGAGGCACAGACACGGTCTCAATGGGGATAGCTGAGCTGACTACACTGGCTGTGCTAGTGGCAGACTCCACTAAGCTGGCAGGCTGGCTAACAGCCTGCTGCCTGGCCTGCACCCTATCTCATTGTGAAGCTAGAGGAGTTAGAGCCCTGTCTATGTTCGTAGATAAGATGAGAGCACCCCTCCAGCTAGGATGGAGTCCGTCACTCCTCAACAGGCCAGGCTTGGTCCTGTTTGTGGGTGAGTCCCAGAAAGAGGGCCAATTATCTACAAATTCTATCTTTTGTGTGGGGCAGAAAACAGTTTTCAACCAGCGATTGCGTTGTGAGACTCTGCTGTAGAGCTCATCACTCCTCCTAACTGGGAGGGCGCCAGAGACAATTACTCGATGCCGACACATCTTTCTAGATGATTTACACACTGAAGCTATGTTGCGCTTGGTGACCTCTGACTGTTTCATCCTAACATTGTTGGTGCCGACGTGGATAACAATATCCCTATACTCTCTACACTCGCCAGATTTAGCTTTAGCCAGGACTGGCAGAATCCTTTATTCCTTTAACGAGTCCGACGCGAACGATACACTGCTTTCTCGGGAACAGGCCCCAGATCCCCGTGATTTGCGTGAAGAGGAGGCAGAGAAAAAGGGGGCCAGAGGGCAGGCTGCCTTCTGAGAATTCGTAGGCGATTGAATAAACCCCCACTTCCTTTCATTCTGCTAGCAAACGTGCAATATTTGGACAATAAAATAGATGACCTACGCGGAAGATTAAACTACCAACGGGACATTCAAAACTGTAATATCTTATGATTCACGGAGACGTGGCTGAACGACGACACTATCAACATACAGCTGGCTGGTTGTACGCTGCACTGGCAGGATAGAACAGTGGCGTCTGGGAAGACAAGGGGCGGCGGAGTATGTATAGCTGGAGCACAAAATCTAAGGAAGTCTCGAGGTTTTGCTGACCTGAGGTAGAGTATCTCATGATAAGCTGTAGACCACACTATTTACCAAGAGAGTTTTCCTCTATATTATTCATAGCCGTCTATTTACCACCACAAACCAATGCTGGCATTAAGACCGCACTCAATGAGCTGTATAAGGCCATAAGCAAACAGGAAGACGCTCATCCAGAGGTGGCGCTCCTAGTGGCCGGGGACTTTAATGCAGGGAAACTTAAATCCATTTTACCTCATTTCTACCAGCATGTTAAATGTGCAACCAGAGGGAAAAATAACTCTGGACCACCTTTACTCCACACACAGAGACACATACAAAGATTTCCCTCGCCCTCCATTTGGCACATCTGACCATAACTCTATCCTCCTGATTCCTGCTTACAAGCAAAAATGAAAGCAGGAAGCAACAGTGACTAGATCATTAAAAAAGTAGTCAGATGAAGCAGATGCTAAACTACAGGACTGTTTTGCTAGCACAGACTGGAACATGTTCCGGGATTCTTCTGATGGCATTGAGAAGTACACCACATCAGTCACTGGCTTCATCAATAAATGCGTCGATGACGTTGTCCCCACAATGACTGTACGTACATACCCCAACCAGAAGCCATGGATTACAGGCAACATCCGCACTGAGCTAAAGGGTAGAGCTGCCGCTTTCAAGGAGCAGGACTCTAACCCGGAAGCTTATAAGAAATGCCGCTATGCCCTCCAACGAACCATCAAACAGACAAAGCGTCAATACAGGACTAAGATTGAATCATACTACACCAGCTCTGATGCTCATCGGATGTGGCAGGGTTTGCATACTATTACGGACTACAAAGGGAAGCACAGCCGTGAACTGCCCAGTTACACGAGCCTACCAGACAAGCTAAATTACTTCTATGCTCGCTTCGAGGCAAGTAACACTGAAACATGCATGAGAGCATCAGCTGTTCCGGACGACCGTGTGATGGCGCTCTCCGTAGCCGATGTTAGACCTTTAAACAGGTCAATATTCGCAGGGCCAGACGGATTACCAGGATGTATACTCAGAGCATGCGCTGACCAACTGTCAAGTGTCTTCACTGATATTTTCAACCTCTCCCTGTCTGAGTCTGTAATACCAACATGTTTCAAGCAGACCACCATTGTGCCTGTGCCCAAGAACTTCTGTAGCCATGAAGTGCTTTGAAAGGCTGGTCATGGCTCACATCAACACCATCATCCCAGAAACCCTAGACCCACTGCAATTTGCATACCGCCCCAACAGATCCACAGATGATGCAATCTCTATTGCACTCCACACTGGCCTTTCCCACCTGGACAAAAGGAACACCTATGTGAGAATGCTATTCAATGACTACAGCTCAGCGTTCAACACCATAGTGCCCTCAAAGCTCATCACTAAGCTAAGGACCCTGGGACTAAACATCTCCCTCTGCAACTGGATCCTAGACTTCCTGACGGGCGCCCCCAGGTGGTAAGGGTAGGTAACAACACATCCGCCACGCTGATCCTCAACACAGGGACCGCTCAGGGGTGTGTGCTCAGTCCCTTCCTGTACTCCCTGTTCACTCATGACTGCATGGCCAGGCACGACTCCAACACCCTTATTAACGACGAGACAGCCTATAGGGAGGAGGTCAGAGACCTGGCCGTGTGGTGCCAGGACAACAACCTCTCCCTCAACGTGATCAAGACAAAGGAGATGATTGTGGACTACAGGAAAAGGAGGACAGTGTATTCCCCCATTCTCATCGCTGGGGCTGTAGTGGAGCAGGTTTAGAGCTTCAAGTTCCTTGGTGTCCACATCACCAACAAACTAGAATGGTCCAAACACACCAAGACAGTCGTGAAGAGGGCACGACAAAGCCTATTCCCCCTCAGGAGACTGAAAAGATTTGGCATGGGTCCTCAGATCCTCAAAAGGTTCTACAGCTGCACCATCGAGAGCATGCTGACTGGTTGCATCACAGCCTGGTATGGCAACTGCTCGGCCTCAAGGCACTACAGAGGGTAGTGCGTATGGCCCAGTACATCACTGGGGCCAAGCTTCCTGCCATCCAGGACCTCTATACCAGGCAGTGTATAACAATTTTCAAAAGACTCCAGCCACCCTAGTCATAGACTGTTCTCTCTGCTACCACACGGCAAACGGTACCGGAGCGCCAAGTCTAGGTCTCAACAGCTTCTACCCCCAAACCATAAGACTCCTCAACAGCTACTGCTGCTCTTTAATAATTTTTTACTTATATATTTTTTACTTAACACTTCTTTTTTTTTCTTAACTGCATTGTTGGTTAAGGGCTTGTAAGTAAAGCATTTCACTGTAAGGTCTACACCTGTTGTATTCGGGCACGTGACAAATACAATTTGATTTGCTTTGATCATGTGCTCTACCTTGGCAAATAAAGGTGCAGTTTCAGTCCTATCCAATACCACCAGTATCAAATTCCAGTCTTTGAATGATGCTGTGTCTGCATGTATGTATTACAATTATACACTTCAACAGCGAAAAGCTACAGAGCCAAATTCAAATTTCGATATTTGAATTATTAGACATGCACCAATATACAAGTGTTCCATACTCATCAAAAGCTCTGTTTCTTGGCAATATCACAGCGTTGTCAGATTTTCAGAAAGGCTTTACGGCGAAAGCAGCACATTCATTTGTTTGAGGCTATCACCTCACATATTTTCCAATAGCCATGTATCGATTAGCCATCATGGCACACACATAACACATTTCACAGCGAAAACAAAGTAATTACCTGTTGAAGAACTTATGCTGAGGTCATCCTAAGTGTCCAACGAAGACAATCCATGGTTCTTTTGTTAGAAAAAGTAACGTCTTTTATCCATAAATCCTCCATTTGGTCCGCACTTTATAATCAGAAACGAAAGCTTCCACTACTCCGTTGAAACGCGGCGCTAAAAGTCGTTAAAATTATACCTATAAACTTGTCCAAAAACAATCAAACATAGTTTTAAATGTAGCCTTAAAAACACTCTTACGTATATTTACTATTATAAATCAGCCGGAATATAAACTGATCAATAACGACGATAAAACAGACGCTCCGTGACTTCTCGTGCACGCGCATTATGAAACGTTCACATAAAGAACGCACGAGGGTCCTCGTGGTAAAATGATTTTCTCTGGAATGACTCACCCAAAATGGAGGAAAACACCATCCAGAGGCTGGTGACATCACAAGGAAGCTTCCTGGATTGCAAACATATGCCTATATATAGTCATTTTCAATAGGGAGGGGTTCCAAAATGAGCAATGTGTCAAAATGACTTTTTCCAGGACAGAAATTCCTCTGGGTTTCGCCTGCTATATGCATTCTATTTTACTCACAGACAAATGGATGACAGTTTTGGAAAATTCAGAGTGTTTCCTATCCAATGGTACTAATATATGCATATCCCATTTTCTGAGCCTGAATGGGAGGCATTTTACTTTGGGCACGCCAGGCTCTCCAAAACAGTCAGTTCTGCTGCCGGAGCTTGAGAGGTTTTAAAGGGACAGTGTTCAACAGGAATCTGAGAAACCAAAGAGCTTTTGGTTGTGCATAGTGTAGTCTATGGTGTTGCCAGGGAACAGCACCCTCTTCGAAGAAGTAGGAGGTGAAGATCTCCCGCTCACGGATTGCCTCTCTTGCTGCGTCGTTGGACCCCATCCTTGAAACATCCTGCAGAGCAGCAGACTTCTCCTCTGGCACACGGCGGCGAGCTGCAGATCCCCTCCTGGTCCTCGTGTCCATCCTCATGAAGTTATGCAGGACACAGGTAGCCTTCACACACCTGAATTCCTCCAGGAGGCAGTCCCAGATGGCCCTGGTCACCCAACCGTGCAGTGCCCTACACGGTAACTGTAGGCAATCGTTTTGAAGGAATCTCCAGTTGTAAGGTATCTGTAGGAATATGGAAGCTAATGTCATTCTTAAGATTTTAACATCACCAGGTCATTGTGGATTATATCCCTTATAATAAATCCTGATAACATTGGATATATAGATGCATATGCACACACATGCATGTGACAACAGCATGATAATATCAAGGATAACATCACAAATGAATATATAAATACCACTTGAAGCTTGATGAGATGATCATTTGAATCAGCTGTGCAGTGCTGAGGCAAAAAACAAACATGTGCAGCCCTTTGAGTCCCCAGGACCAGCACTGAGAACCACTGCTCTTCATTGGGACCTCTTCATCTGCAGACAGGCTTTCACAGCTCTCTTTATCTGAGGACAGAAAACCTCACAAGAAACAGACTTCGTTATAATCAAATTACACCTCACTGAGTATTATGTTTCTATTATCTCCGTCCTCACTTCTGAGGCCAGGAACTACACGAGAGTACCTGCCCTCTCCCACTGACAGTTGGGGCTGCTATCCTATCACCCTCCTCCATGGCTGTTAGCTAGCTAGCTACACATGCATTTGAGGTTTGTTTTTTACACTGATAAATACATCATGATATCCAGCTAATATGAAGTTAGGTAGCTGGTGATTATTTAATTGACTTCGCTAGCTATCTATAAAGTCTGTACAGTTGGCTAGATATCTATCTAGCTACGTTTGCAGCTAATTTGAGTTAGCCTTGCACTGTAGCTATTGCTAGAAGATCACCTAGGGGTCATGATAAGGCTGTACTAAATGTTTGATGTACTATACTAATTGATTATGCTTATGTTATATTAATAGAATCGGAGGGGTTATAAGACCCCTCCCTCCTTACATTTATAGGTTCCTAGACTACAGATTAACAATATATATTAATTGTAGAGGTTTTAGTATTGTTCCACAGTTGTTTTAGTTCTCTCTCTCTCTGCTTCTTATAAAGAAGCCCTATGGGAAATGTGTGACTGAGACATAGCTTTGCAAAGGAGTGGGGGAGATAAGAGACTAGTCAAGACATTCCACAATAAATCAACTTTGGGGAGTGGACATTTATTGCCTAGCGTTTAGATAACACCAAACTATATGTTTGTGCAGCTGTGGATGCATGGGCTTGGTCTGATAAGTAGAGAGTAATAAACGAACGCAGTGACATCACAGAGGGTTGGCTCCAAGCATGATAAAAGCAACTTAGACTTTCCCTAAAGTGCAGAACTTACTCGGAAACATGCGTGCTATGTTCCTGTTTGTCAACTTCTGTCTGCAATTGCATTAATAAAGGTTTTTGAATGATTTAATTAAAGATATTGTCATAATGCTAATTTCACCAATGAGCCAATGATTGATAAGGACACAAGGAACGAACCCTAACACTATTTAGCTAATAATACATTTATTTATTTTTACATTTTTGAAGTGTATTTACTTACTTGAATAGGTTCTCCCAGCCATGTGGACGATTGGAAACAGGGCAGAAAAGTGTGTTTGTCACCAGAGCGTTTTAGAGCATATTACTATTTACCTGTGAATACATTCACGAAATGGAGAATGGATTATTCTATTTACCCATTTAATAACCAGACCTTCATACACACTTGCTATGTGGAATTCTTGACACACAATCTAACGTGCTGCTATATGCTTCCATGTGCTGACAGCATGCCCACAAGTGAGCCACTCTGGGCGGCCTAAGCGGGCACGCGGCAATTTACCGTACACGAGCCATCACATATGCCTAAAACAACATTGCGGGACTGTGGTTGGGTTTGGGATCAGTTCTTGCGGCTGGGTTTGGGATCAGTTCTTGCTGCTGGGTTTGGGATCAGTTCTTGCGGCTGGGTTTGGGATCAGTTCTTGCGGCTGGGTTTGGGATCAGTTCTTGCGGCTGGGTTTGGGATCAGTACTTGCGGTTGGGTTTGGGATCAGTTCTTGCGGTTGGGTTTGGGATCAGTTCTTGCAGTAGCGGGTGGGAGTCAGACGGAAAGCCAGCTGGTGCTGGCAGGAACAGAATGAATAAATCGGCCCCACACAGACCTCTACTGTGCACCATGCCAGTGAAGCCTGTAACGTTAGAGCCGTTTACTACTGTGTCAGTGTGAAAAGTACGGAATTAGCTAGGGAAACTGACAGATCAATAACATTACATTGCCAAACTGACTAATACAACTCACGTTGCACTGAAAAAACGTCAGAATATCAATCTTCAATCGTTTGGCCGATGGTGTCACGTCCAGGCCTGAAAAGACAGGCTGGCGTGTTTTTGCTTTGGTTTTGGTGTAGGGTTTTTGTTCTAGGTGTTGTATTTCTATGTTGGGGTAATGGTTCCCAATTAGAGGCAGCTGTGTGTCGTTGTCTCTAATTGGGAACCATATATATGTTTGTAGTTTTCACTTGGGGTTTGTGGGTGATTGTTTGGACATAGCTTGTTTGTGTTTAGTGTGTTCATCTTCACGATCTTCGTTACGTTTACTTTTTGTTGTTTACCCAGTTACGTGAGTTTCGTTCTGTATAATAAACATGTATACTGGATGCCTCGCTGCGCCTTGGTCTGTCCCTCATGAAGATCGTGACAGATGGTTTCATTGTTTGATTCAGGTCTAGTTTGATTGAGGCAAAAAATAATAGCTAATGTAAGCCAACTTTTGGCCAGCTCTCTCTCGAACGGTACATCAACTGGCGAAAGCTTGCCAAATTCATTTACATCTAAAACGTAACAAAGCAAAAGCTACAAAACATTTCCATACAAATGACTACTGTTAGATAGCGATATGAGGTGGCTATTATTACTATCTGACAGATAGCTAGAGGCTAACGCTGACCTGGCTGTGGTAGCTACTCACTAGCGTAGCTTATTCATTCACATCAGTCGAGAGGAAATGAAACATTAGCTAACGTTACACATCAGTTACAATACTAGCTCAGCACTGCGAATAAACACTAGGTTTGTTTTTTTCTTCTTTTAAACAGCAGTTACCTTGCCAGCTACATCAGTCAACTAAAGAGTAGCCAGTTTCTGTTCTGCTTCCTTTTACAACTCAGTGGAAGAGCGCAACATGTACACACTGAACTATGCTCAACTCTCCCAATGCCGGTCCAGCCAGTATTTCAGAAGCTTTGCCTTCACTGGGTCCTAAACCCAGTTGAATAAGCACTTCAACTGCAAACAGCCTACCCGACCACTCGGAGGCGTCCGCATGGTCCTAAAGCACACCGTTGCCGTGTTTTGTATCATATTCCAATGATAACACTGGGGGGGACAAAAATGCAATTCATGAATGTGGGTGGGACATGTCCCCCTCCCCACTGAAAGTTGCTCTCCTGGTTGTTCCTGAGGATAGCTATCAATAGTGGATCATACTAGGCTAAGGCGTTACAGGTTGTGCAATCATTTGGGACATGTAGCCTATTGGAATCATAATGGAACGCAGACCATATGTAGCAGTTTAAACCTGGATCATGTTCACGATGACTGGACTGTTGTCATCACTGTTCCATGATTAGTAAAGATTATTAGGGTAAATTTATAGGACTACTTTTCAACCCCTATTGTACACTTTTCTCACCTTCCAGTATTTCATGGATTTCAGAATGAATCAAACCACTGTACTTTTGATTCACCAATATAGTTGGTGCGTAAAGGCTCTCCAAACCTGTTTTTAATTATTATTCATAAATCATTTACTTATTTTTTACTACGTTTTAATTTGTTTTTTGATTTTTGTTGGGGGGGGGTTACAGGGACATTGAAATTGATAATTGATAATTGACAATTGCCATTGAAATTGAAACATATACCAATAGGCTGCCAGTCGAGAGAACAACAACAGTACGAAATAAATACAGAGTTGATAATAAGAAATTCAACATAAACAAGAAAAGACAACGACAAAAAATTTGGCCTCCACCAACAACCTCCCATCCCATTCCCCCAACCCCAGCCAGACAACATGTCTCCATCCAACCTCCCATCCCATTCCCACAACCCCAGCCAGTCAACATGTCTCCATCCAACCTCCCATCCCATTCCACCAACCCCAGCCAGACAACATGTCTCCATCCAACCTCCCATCCCATTCCCACAACCCCAGCCAGCCAGACAACATGTCTCCAGCCAACCTCCCATCCCATTCCCCCAACCCCAGCCAGACAACATGTCTCTATCCAACCTCCCATCCCATTCCCACAACCCCAGCCAGCCAGACAACATGTCTCCAGCCAACCTCCCATCCCATTCCCCCAACCCCAGCCAGACAACATGTCTCTATCCAACCTCCCATCCCATTCCCACAACCCCAGCCAGACAACATGTCTCCACCCCAACCTCCCATCCCATTCCCCCAACCCCAGCCAGACAACATGTCTCTATCCAACCTCCCATCCCATTCCCACAACCCCAGCCAGACAACATGTCTCCACCCCAACCTCCCATCCCATTCCCCCAACCCCAGCCAGACAACATGTCTCTATCCAACCTCCCATCCCATTCCCACAACCCCAGCCAGACAACATGTCTCCACCCCAACCTCCCATCCCATTCCCCCAACCCCAGCCAGACAACATGTCTCCACCCCAACCTCCCATCCCATTCCCCCAACCCCAGCCAGACAACATTGGTGCTGAACAGGAGATGAATATGTGTGCTTTCTGTCATTGATCCATAATATTCTGAGCCGTTCTCTTCATATATTCTAGTGAATCTCTTGATAAAATACTAATTAAAGGTACACCAAATGTAGGTTTTCAGCGGTTTAATTACATTTATTCAGCGTGCGCACGGGAACCACGGCTGCAAAGCCCGTTACGCACCTGCATAAGGTAAGTCTGAATACCAAACGACTGAGAAGTGCGTAGTTGGAGCATGTGTCGATACTGATAGGATCAAAAGAAAAGGCGAGCAGCGCAGATCAGCTTTCTTCATTCAGATCTTATCTTAACATTAACATCGTTTTCTGTAGTGAACTTTGTTTCACAAGTTATCAGAGGTCATAGACGGAAAAGATCAACAGCTTGATTATATGTTTAGCGGAGATTTTCTGTGTGTAAAGTCACGCGGAAGGGCAAGAAAACATCCAACGATGCACTTAGCTGTTTTACAAGTGGTCTTAGGCAGTCGGTAAATAACTAGAGTTTTTCAAATGTAACTTTACTAACAAAGTTTTTTTGGAGGGACTACTTTGAGATTTAATAATGGTTCTCTGAAGGTTCTAACGATTAACTTTAAGCATTAAGATGCTTTTGGGAAACCGGGCCAAGATCTGAACGGAACAGAAGTGGCTCTACTTTTTGTGGAAATACTGTGAAATTCAAGCTCTTCTCACAGTAGGGTATGTGTTTGTTTTGTTCACATGCACTTTTACCTCATTGAAAAAGAGTTTGCTCAGGTTCAGGAGTTACACAATCGGTAATTATCATAATACTCTCTGACCAATAGGCTTTGAAACTGAACAGAATACTCCCTCTTTTACAGTGTTGTTGACGTATTAGGGTCAAAACCTTTTTAAGGCTTTGTGGCTTATTCCTTTCTGGGTGTATGTGGCTGCCTTGAACGCATCAACCTCCACTCCAGTCTCTATCTACTTAGTCTGGCGGGCCATCCTTCCAAACCTCATCTGGTTGCCTCGGAAGTCTGGGTGTCAGAAGCTACTGTCTAGTCTACACCAGAGGATGGTTTCTGTGAGGCTGTTGCTGCTGTCGGTGGCCCTCCTACTCTGTGGGTGTCTGAGCACACAGGGCGGCAACGTGCTGGTCTTTCCTGGAGAGTACAGTCACTGGCTCAACATGCGAGTGATCCTGGAGGAACTCGTGGAGAGGAACCATAGTGTTACAGTGCTGGTGTCCACCGCCTCGCCGTCCATCAACTTCTCCCGGCCAGAGAGGTTCGGCTTCAAGGTTTACGATGTACCCTTTGAAAAACAAGACTGGCAGGCTCTCAATAATGACTTCATAAATTGGTGGATGAACGAGTCTCGGAACGCGTCCATGCTGCAGATGGGGCTGTGGATCAGAGACTTGATGCAGAAAATGACTGTTCTAACGTTCGACATGTGTCAGTCTATTTTCAATAACAAAGAGCTTCTGGAGTCACTGAGACAGTCCAAGTTTGACGCGCTCCTTTCTGATCCGATGTTACCAGGCAGTGACTTAATCGCGGATGCTCTTGACTTGCCTCTGATATTCTCCCTGAGGTTCTCATTTGGCATGGTAATAGAGAGGCAATGTGCACAGATGCCAGCACCCTCCTCTTACGTCCCTTCCCCGGAATTGCCGTATACAGACCAAATGAGTTTCTTTGAGCGGGTCCACAATTTTGTTACGTATACTTTTTACGATGTCTTTATGAGTGTACACTTCCTAATGACCATGGACACTTTGTACAGTGAGATCAAGGGTAAGTTGATCAGAATTCTGTCTACGTCCCAAATGGTACCCTATTCCCATATAGTGCACTACTTTAGACCAGACCGTGCACTATGTAGGGTGCACTATGTAGGGAATAGGGTGCACTATGTAGGGAATAGGGTGCACTATGTAGGGAATAGGGTGCACTATGTTGGGAATAGGGTGCACTATGTAGGGAATAGGGTGCACTATGTTGGGAATAGGGTGCACTATGTAGGGAATAGGGTGCACTATGTTGGGAATAGGGTGCACTATGTAGGGAATAGGGTGCACTATGTAGGGAATAGGGTGCACTATGTTGGGAATAGGGTGCACTATGTTGGGAATAGGGTGCACTATGTAGGGCATAGGGTGCACTATGTAGGGCATAGGGTGCACTATGTAGGATGCACTATGTAGGGAATAGGGTGCACTATGTTGGGAATAGGGTGCACTATGTAGGGCATAGGGTGCACTATGTAGGATGCACTATGTAGGGAATAGGGTGCACAATTAAAAAAAAAAAATATTTCACCTTTATTTAACCAGGGAGGCCAGTTGAGAAGTTCTCATTTACAACTGAGACCTG
This sequence comes from Brachymystax lenok tsinlingensis, assembly GCA_030435695.1. Taxonomy (NCBI): domain Eukaryota; kingdom Metazoa; phylum Chordata; class Actinopteri; order Salmoniformes; family Salmonidae; genus Brachymystax; species Brachymystax lenok. The sequence continues at coordinate 3,529,224 of CM059795.1, read as the reverse complement.
GCCAAGATAAAGCAAAGCAGTTCAACACATACAACAACACAGAGTTACACATGGAGTAAACAAACATACAGTCAATAATACAGTAGAAAAAGTCGATATACAGTGTGTGCAAATGAGGTAAGATATGGGAGGTAAGGCAATAAATAGGCCATAGTGGCAAAGTAATTACAATATATCACTGGAGTGATAGATGTGCAGAAGATGAATGTGCAAGTAGAGATACTGGGGTGCAAAGGAGCAAAATAAATAAATAACAATATGGGTATGAGGTAGTAGGATGGGCTGTTTACAGATGGGCTATGTGCAGGTGCAGTGATCTGTGAGCTGCTCTGACAGCTGGTGCTTAAAGTTAATGAGGGAGACATGAGTCTCAAGCTTCAGTGATTTTTGCAGTTCGTTCCAGTCATTGGCAGCAGAGAACTGGAAGGAAAGGCGGCCAAAGGAGGAGTTGGCTTTGGGGGTGACCAGTGAGATATACCTGCTGGAGCGCGTGCTACGGGTGGGTGCTGTTATGGTGACCAGTGAGCTGAGATAAGGCGGAGCTTTACCTAGCATAGACTTGTCGATGACCTGGAGCCAGTGGGTTTGGCGACGAATATGAAGCGAGGCCAGCCAACGAGAGCGTACAGGTCGCAGTGGTGGGTGGTATATGGGGCTTTGGTGACAAAACGGATGGCACTGTGATAGACTGCATCCAATTTGTTGAGTAGAGTGTTGGAGGCTATTTTGTAAATGACATCACCGAAGTCAAGGATCGGTAGGATGGTCAGTTTTACGAGGGTAAGTTTGGCAGCATGAGTGAAGGATGCTTTGTTGCGAAATAGGAAGCCGATTCTAGATTTAATTGTGGGGAATAGGGTGCAGGGAATAGGGTGCACTATGTAGGGAATAGGGTGCACTATGTAGGGAATAGGGTGCACTATGTAGGGTGCACTATGTAGGGAATAGGGTGCAGGGAATAGGGTGCACTATGTAGGGAATAGGGTGCACTATGTAGAGAATAGGGTGCACTATGTAGGGAATAGGGTGCACTATGTAGGGTGCACTATGTAGGGAATAGGGTGCACTATGTAGGGAATAGGGTGTACTATGTAGGGTGCACTATGTAGGGAATAGGGTGTACTATGTAGGGTGCACTATGTAGGGAATAGGGTGCACTATGTAGGGTGCACTATGTAGGGAATAGGGTGCACTATGTAGGGAATAGGGTGCACTATGTAGGGTGCACTATGTAGGGAATAGGGTGCACTATGTAGGGAATAGGGTGTACTATGTAGGGTGCACTATGTAGGGAATAGGGTGCACTATGTAGGGAATAGGGTGCACTATGTAGGGAATAGGGTGCACTATGTAGGGAATAGGGTGCACTATGTAGGGAATAGGGTGTACTATGTAGGGAATAGGGTGCACTATGTAGGGAATAGGGTGTACTATGTAGAGTGCACTATGTAGGGAATAGGGTGCACTATGTAGGGAATAGGGTGCACTATGTAGGGAATAGGGTGTACTATGTAGGGAATAGGGTGCACTATGTAGATAGGGTTCCATTTGGGATGCATTAGAGTCTTTCCTCAGAGGGTAAATCTACAGGTCCGTTTTCTTTAGATCAGTACTTCCTGTCATCACTTGGTTTATCATGACATTGTCCTTCATTTATTTAGTTTTTCTGTTTTTTGGGGGGATTTTGAGTGAATGTGTCTGATTTGTCTGAGTGTATTAGTCTGAACCTCTATATTATACCTACAGTATGGCATGGCTTTCCAGTACAGTAACGGTTACATACTGAGAAGGAGAGTCCTCTGACAATGCAGAAGGGTTGTTCAGCAAGCCATGACTCCCACCGTCAGATTGTTCTGAAATCCTTTCTGTAGTTAGAAACAGATCAGATTAGCATTCCTGGAACGTTGTTTTGTTGAAATATAATTTGATTAAGATAATTGATTGCGCCAAAAATTTACATTTTAATTCATAGGATTCATATAATATTCAATAAATATACACTCAGACAATTTATTAGGTATGCTACCCCCGTTCGCAAAAAAAAATGGTTCGCTCCTACAGACCGTGAGTCATGTGGCGGTGGTTTACTATATAAAGCAGGCAGACAGGCATTCAGTTAGTGTTCGATTAAACGTCAGAATGGGCAAAACGAGTGACCTGAGTGACTGAGCGTGGTATAATCAGTGCCAGGCGCACCGGTTCCAGGATCTCAGAAACGGCCTTCTGGGCTTTTCACGCACGACAGTGTCTAGGGTTTACTGAGAATGATGCGACAAACAAACATCCAGTCAGCGGCAGTCCTGTAGGTGAGAACAGCTCGTTGATGAGAGGTCGAAGGAGAATGGGAAGAATCGTGCCAACTAACAGGCGGGTCACAAACAGACAAATAACGTCACAGTACAACAGTGGTGTTCAGAACGGCGTCTCAGAACACACAACTCATCAGTCCTTGTCACGGATGGTTCTATTGCAGGAGACGACCACACCGTGTTTCACTCCTATCAGCTAGAAGAAGCAGCTCCAGTGGGCACGCGATCACCAACACTGCCTGGTTCGACAAATCCCAGTTCCTGTTGCGTCATGCTGATGTCAGACTCAGGATTTGGTGTAAGCAGCATGAGTCCATGGCCCCCATCCTGTCTGGTGTCAACGGTACAGGCTGATGGTGGAGGTGTAATGGTGTGGGGAATGTTTTCCTGGCAGACGTTAAGTCCCTTGATACCAATTGAGCAATGTTTCCATGCCCTGAAGAATTCAGGTTGTTCTGTAGGCAAAGGGGGGGTGTCCAACCCGGTTCTATATGGGTGTACCTAATAAACTAGCCTCTGGGAGTAGTACCTAACATCTGATTTGGACCAAACTTTTTTTGGCAATGCGTAAGATGGTCAATAAATGCCACCCACGGACCCCCTACACCCCTGGCCCTCGCTACAGTACATGTTTTGTGGACAAGGCAATTTATTTAGCAGTACTGTGTATCTATACAAAATATACAGAGAATATAGGCAGAGGAATTTGCATCCAGTCGATACTGTATATATAATGTATGTAGACTGTGTAAATTCTGGGTATATGTACATTTCCTTGGCGAATAAAGGTTCTGATTCTATTCTCTACATTTATCAGGAAGTCCGACTAGGTTCTGTGACCTCATGGGGAAGGCTGACATCTGGTTGATACGAACATACTGGGACATTGAGTATCCTCGACCTTTCCTGCCAAACTTCAAATTCGTGGGAGGCCTTCACTGCAAACCTGCAAAGCCACTTTCAGAGGTAAGGGCTTTTGCTTTTAAACGCAGTGCTGTTTGCCGATGTCCGAAATGGAACCCCAATTCCCTCTAGTAGTGCACTAGGGTACCATTACGGACGTAGACAGTCCGTCAACTGTCCAAACAAGATACTGTAACAGTCAGGCATGAAGGCTAATATCATTGAATCACAATAAAGTCATATTTGGTACCATTGAGACACTGGGACTGTGTCGTTGTTGGTTATCAGGCCATGGAGGAGTTTGTGCAGAGTTCAGGAGATGATGGCATCGTAGTGTTTTCACTGGGCTCCATGGTCAAGAATCTGACTAAAGAGAGAGGAAACGCCGTAGCCACTGCATTGGGACAGATACCACAGAAGGTTAGTCTGGTTCTTTTTGTTTCAGGCTTTGTTTCAAATGGCCCTATTTATATCCACTATGCCCTATTTAGAGCACTAATTTAGGGCTCTGGTCAAGAGTAGTGCACTATATAGGGAATACCGGAAAAGAGAGCCATTTGGGACACTACCTTGGATGTTATAAGCAGAAGTTTCCCATTGAAACTAAGCAGGGAGCACATATGTCCCCTCAATCTGATCCATTTGTGGGATACAAATACACAAGATAGCCTACTGTTTTTTTTTTTGTTTTTGTTTTTTTACACAGAATTCATTCAGAGGGCCCCTTCAGAAAACCATAGCTTCTGGTTATGAGTACCATTTCATTGCAGATTGTTATTCCTGTTTTCTCACCATGTATAGGTGCTGTGGAGATACAGTGGGGAGAAACCAGAGACCCTGGCTCCCAACACAAGAGTTTACGATTGGATTCCACAGAATGACTTACTAGGTAATAACATGTCTTTCTTTATAATCCTTGGCCTGCGGTAGTGCTGATCTAGGATCAAGTTGAAGATAACAAAGGTTAAGACAACCATTCTAATATCCCATAACTATTTTCATACAACTGTGATGTGTTGTTGTTAAGATGAATGCACTAATTGTAAGTCACTTCTAGATTAGAGCATCTGCTAAATGACTGAAATGTAAAAAGGTATAACTGAGGAATGCTTTAACAGCAGCACTGGTCCTGAGACTCTGATGATTTCCAAATGCTTTAACAGCAGCACTGGTCCTGAGACTCTGATGATTTCCAAATGCTTTAACAGCAGCACTGGTCCCAAGACTCTGATGATTTCCAAATGCTTTAACAGCAGCACTAGTCCTGAGACTCTGATGATTTCCAAATTCTTTAACAGCAGCACTGGTCCTGAGACTCTGTTGAGTTCCAAATGCTTTAACAGCAGCACTGGTCCTGAGACTCTGATGATTTCCAAATGCTTTAACAGCAGCACTGGTCCTGAGACTCTGATGATTTCCAAATGCTTTAACAGCAGCACTGGTCCCAAGACTCTGATGATTTCCAAATGCTTTAACAGCAGCACTGGTCCCAAGACTCTGATGAGTTCCAAATGCTTTAACAGCAGCACTGGTCCCGAGACTCTGATGATTTCCAAATGCTTTAACAGCAGCACTGGTCCTGAGACTCTGATGATTTCCAAATGCTTTAACAGCAGCACTGGTCCCGAGACTTGTCCTAACCTGGGTATCTTCAACCTAGGGATCAGGTCCCCCTGTGTCCATTCATTATAAACTAAAAGTCAAACTGATCCTAGATCAGCACTCCTACTCTGAAACGCTTTATATACATGAGCCCTGTAGGTCCCACGCAGTCTTTGACCCTACAACCCTGCTCTCTCTCTGTCGTTGTGTTGAATCCGAAAAGGTCATCCGAAGACCAAAGCCTTCATCACTCACGGTGGGACCAACGGACTATATGAAGCCATCTACCATGGAGTTCCTATGGTGGGCATCCCTCTGTTCGCTGACCAGTCAGTCAACATCATGCACATGAAGACCAAAGGAGTGGCTGTCGCGATGGACTTCAACAAGATGACATCCAAAGATCTGGCGGAAGGACTCAACTCTGTGATCAATGATCCATCGTAAGTCCTTTTCAGATTTGACCAAACAAAACTATTCGCTATGATTGGGTTTCCTCACTTGCTGATTGGCTTATTTCAAAGCCAACAACCCGTAATCAGTAAGGTATTTCTTGACATTACTGTATTAAAAATTCAGGGAGGAAATGATCACGTTTTAGTTCTTCTGTCATGCCTCACTCCTCCTTAAATATAAAACAAAGCAACAGTGAACATGTCGTCCCCCACGGATGATGCAGCTCGGTGCATTCAACATGTTAATACCTCTCATGAATAAAAGTAGTGATGAAGTCAAACTCTCTTCCACTTTCATCCAGGGGAGATTGACGTGCATATTATTAATGTTAGCTGTCTGTGTACATCCAAGGGCCAGCCGTGCTTCCCTGTTCTGAGCCAATTGCAAAGTCCCTCTTTGTGGCACCTGACCACACGACTGAACAGTAGTCCAGGTGGGACAAAACTAGGGCCTGTAGGACCTGCCTTGTTGATAGTGTTGTTAAGGCAGAGCAGCGCTTTATTATGGACAGACTTCTCCCCATCTTAGCTACTGTTGTATCAATATGTTTTGACCATGACAGTTTACAATCCAGGGTTACTCCAAGCAGTTTAGTCACCTCAACTTGCTCAATTTATTTCCACATGATTTATTACAAGATTAGACACTGGCTTTACTCAACGCATGTCGTTAGTAAAGATTTAAGAAAGTAATGGGCCTAGACAGCTGCCCTGGGGAATTCCTGATTCTACCTGGATTATGTTGGAGGCTTCCATTAAAGAACACCCTCTGTGTTCTGTTAGACAGGTATCCACAATATAGCAGGGGGTGTAAAGCCATAGCACATACATTGTAGACTATGATCGATAATGTCAAAGCTACACTCAACTCTATTAAAACAGCCCCCAGATTATTTTTATTATCAATTTCTCCCGGCCAATCATCAGTCATTTGTGTAAGTGCTTGTTGCGTGTCCTTCCCTATAAGCGTGCTGAAAGTCTGTTGTCAATTTGTTTACTGTGAAATAGCATTGTATTTGGTCAAACACCATTTTTTTTCAAAAGTTTACTAAGGGTTGGTAACCGGCTGATTGGTCAGATATTTGAGACAGTAAAGGGGCTTTTACTATTCTTAGGTAGCGGAATGACTTTAACTTCCCTCCAGGCCTGAGGGCACACACTCTCTAGTAGGCTTAGATTGAAAATAGTCAAAGTCAAAAGTCAAAGTCACCATTATTAGTCAGTTGTACAACCGAATGCCTCTTCCGCATTTAACCCAACCCCTCTGAATCAGAGAGGTGCGGGGGGCTGCCTTAATCAACATCCACGTCTTCGGCACCCAGGGAACAGTTGGTTAACTGCCTTGTTCAGGGGCAGAACAACAGATTTGTACCTTGTCAGCTCGGGGATTCGAACTTGCAACCCTCCGGTTACAAGTCCAACACTCTAACCACTAGGCTACCTGCCGCCCTTGGCAAATAGGAGTGGTAAAATCGTACGCTATTATCCTCAGTAATTTTCCATCCTAGTTGTCAGACCCCGGTGGCTTATCACTGTTGATAGACAACAATAAGTACAATTCTCTTCTTTCCTAATTTGGTCAGATATACTTGGATGTGTAGTGTCAGCATTTGCTGCTGGCATGTCATGTTTAAGTTTTCTAATCTTGCCAATGAAAACTAGTTGGCAATATCAGTGGTGTTTTATGATGAATGATCCATCTGATTCAATGAATGATGGAGCTGATTGCTTTTTTTCCCCAAAATTTAATATAAGGTGCCCCAAAGCTTTTTACTATCATTCTTTATTTAATTTATCTTTGTTTCATAGTGTAGTTTCTTCTTCTTTTTATTCAGTTTAGTCACATGATTTCTCAATTTGCGGTACATTTGCCAATCGGTTGTGCAGCCAGACTTATTTGCCATTCCCTCTCAGCCACACCATTTTTCAATTCCTCATCAATCCAAGGGGATTTAACCTTTTTTAACAGTTATTTTCTTAGTGGGTGCGTGCTTATTAGTAACTGGAATAAGCAATTTTATAAATGTGTTTGCTCGTCATTACACACCATCAACAACATAGGAATCCCTACAAAATTGATTGTATGACCTCTTATACACTATATTAAGCCCAGCCTTTGGAACTTTGGTTTTCCTAGATAAGGCTAATATATTGTGATCACTACATCACTACGTCCTATGGATCTGTATTCTGCTTTAAAGGTACATTTCTGCAGCATTAGTAAAGATGTGATCAATACATGTTGATGATTTCATTCCTGTGCTGTTTGTAAACTACCCTGGTAGGTTGACTGATAACCTGAACCAGGTTGCAGGCACTGGTTACAGTTTGAAGCTTTATCTTGAGTGGGCAGCTTGATGAAAGCCAGTAAATATTTAAATCACCCAGAAAATATACCTCTCTGTTGATATTACATACATTATCAAGCATTTCACACATATTATCCAGATACTGACTGTTAGCACTTGGTGGTCTATAGCAGCTTCCCACCAGAATGGGCTTTAGGTGAGGCAGATGAACCTGTAGCCATATTACTTCAACAGTATTTAACATGAGATCCTCTCTAAGCTTTACAGGAATGTGGTTCTGAATATAAACAGCTACGCCTCCACCACTGTCATTTCTGTCTTTTATGTAGATGTTATAACCTTGTATTGCAACCACTGTAGAATCAAAGGTATTCTCTAAATGAGTTTCAGAGATGTATGAATGTCATCTGTTACTAGCAAATTATTGATTTCATGAACCTTGTTTCTTACTCTACATATGTTGACATGGGCTATTTTTAGCACTCTTCTGGGATGCTTGATTGTTTTTCTTGCTTTACTGGGAAACTTAGCAGAGGTAGACATGCTCATGTTATTTATGTTAGTGCAGGGTGAGATGCACACAGTGGACTTCCTACTAGGGCACACCGCCTCAGTGCTAACAGTATTACTCTGGTTCATAGGCATATGATTACTGCATACAATAGCTGTAGGATCAGCAGAGATATTAGCATAGCGCCCCCCCTTGGGTCTAACAGGGTAATTTTGTAAATGCCGGATCTCTATGGCAAGACACATCATTCACACAAGTTTTGTCAAAATTGGGACAGTTCTGTCTGATGTGCGTACGTACGAACAGCTGGAGACTGATTCAAAGTCAACTCCCAGATTCCAACAATGATTACCGTAATGTATTTAGTGCTTTAGACACTAAACCTGATCCCAGATCAGCTTAATATGACAATGAGTGACAAGGAGTTGGTGTGATAGCATAAACAGACTGGATACTTTAGATAAAATAACTATATCCCTTCTTTCACCAGGTACAAAGAAAACATGATGAGGCTTTCCAGTCTCCACCACGACCAGCCCATGAAGCCATTGGATACAGCTGTGTTCTGGATTGAGTTTGTGATGCGCAACAAGGGGGCCAAGCACCTGAGGGTGGAGTCCCATAACCTGAGCTGGTACCAGTACCACTGTCTGGACGTGGCAGCTGCCCTGCTCTCTGTAGTGGCACTCTTCATTGTAGTCTCAGTTAAAACATGTACTTTCTGCTTCAGGAAAACTAAAGCAAGACAGAAGACAGAGTGACCCCCTAGTCTGGTATAATGTGCTGAAACAATCATGGGTGACATTATCGTAGTGGGCATTCTCGTCATGGGCGACATTATCATAGTGGCCATTATCGTCATGGGTGGCATTATTGTAGTGGGCATTATCATCATGGGTGACATTATCGTAGTGGGCATTATCGTCATGTGTGACATTATCATAGTGGGCATTATCGTCATGGGTGACATTATCGTAGTGGGCATTATCGGCATGGGTGACATTATCGTAGTGGGCATTATCGTCATGGGTGACATTATCATAATGCAGAAGGGTCTTCGTGAACTAGGGTACCAATGAGGATTTCCTACACTGGACAACTTGTTACAGCTGCTGATAAGTCATTGATAATAATCCGCCATTTTGTTTTCATGTCATTACATTAAGATATAAGGGGTGGATTATAACTATATTCAATAAAATGTACTTGGCGATTTAAAACCTGTTTAACCTTTTATCATGGTTGATGTCTTGATGGATTTGTCCAAAATCATGTGACATAAAACATAACTTTTCTGTCCTTGCATTTATAGCAGTGTAAGTTGTCCTTATAACATATAATAAGCATTAATCAGTTAAATTAGACATTTAACTTGGATCTAGTTGTCGTATGGTTTTTTTGTATAGAGATTTCAGAAATCCAGCGTAACTACATAACATTTCGTGTCTCCTTATGTTATGGGGTGAAAACAGTTTTTATGGACACACAAATCCTAAATTATATATGGGATCAAATGCTCCTAACCTAAAAAAAATCCACCTTACCTTGATACTTACAACCTAAATTGATACTGACATTAACTTGGTTCTTCAGTAATTATGCACTTGTTGGATGTGCATTTGGTGTCAAGCTGTTCAGCTACTCCGTGATATTTTCACACATCATCATCTGATCCAGGAAGGAATTTCCCCGAATGACAGTCAAGTAAAGAAACGACTGTTGTGATAGGCAGCCCAAGAGCTGGGAAAAAAAGGTGTGTCCGGAATATGTTGGTGTCTCATTTCGTTACGCCAGTGAAGACAGTTGGATCTAATATCCCTAGAGAATTGATGTAAATCTTGGTGGGGCAAACTCAACCATTTTCTTTTTTTTTTTAGACACATGCCAGCAAAAGCCACTACACAACACATCACTAAACAATACGTCAATTGCACTATAACGGTGCCCACAAACTGTTAGGGCCTACATAAAGCTGTCCCGACAGCAGAGCTTTCCTTTTAGCACCATGGAGTTAAACCTTAACACTGCTAAGTCAAAGTCAAAGTCACCATTATTAGTCAGTTGTACAACCGAATGCCTTCAACTGAAATGTGTCTTCCACATTTAACCCAACCCCTCTGAATCAGAGAGGTGCGGGGGGCTGCCTTAATCGACATCCACGTCTTGAGCGCCCGGGGAACAGTGGGTTAACTGCCTTGTTCAGGGGCAGAACGACAGATTTTTACCTTGTCAGCTCGGGGATTCGAACTTGCAACCCTCCGGTTACAAGTCCAATGCTCTAACCACTAGGCTACCTGTCGCCCCCCTAGGCTACCTGCTACACCTGGCTATCAGCGGTGCCTCGTCTGGCAGCGATACAATTCATTCAGCCTGAATTACTGACTTTTTAAAACCATAGCTGATATGGTTGACTTGATTAAGCAAATGTGGTTTCCACTGACTCCTTGTAGACTTGTGTAACTCGATAAGAACAGCCTTGTCCTTCAGTAATAACGAACGCCAACATGAGTTTTGAACCGTACACAAACATTATTACATTCAGTAAATTCATAATGTTTTCATAATGTTTGTTCTTACATCATTAACACTTAGCTCAAAGTATGAGCAAGTGCAAGCAAACGAGCTGCGACGAGGTAGGCCTTTTCGTTCAGCACTTTTCAAAATGGACAGCGACAGAAATTTCAGGTAGATGTTCGTTCAGATAAATTCAGCAAGATGTTGAGGCCTTAACTTTACTCTTCTTTAAGTCACCACACACAGAGCGAGAAAGAAGCGGTTAGCCTACCATTTGAAGTATTTCATTAGGCCTGTGTGATCTAGAAAGGCAGTAAAATACAATCGCGAGGATCCACTTTTCTATACAATATACCGAAGCACAGACAGCGCATTGTGCAAACAAAACAACCCTATCAAATAAAATTGTATTTCTCACATGTGCCGAATACAACAGGTAGACCTTACAGTGAAATGCTTACTTACAAGCCCTGGAATTACATTGTCTATTACTGAACTTTTTGTTGAAAACAAATATTTGAATGGGAAAAGACTGTCTCTGGCAAACATGGTTACAGACCCTGTCTTTGTTGTTGTCCTGGCACCAGCACCTATAGGCTGTCTTGTTGTTGTCGGTGATCAGGCCTACCACTGTTGTGTCATCGGCAAATGTAATGATGGTGTTGGAGTCGTGCCTGGCCATGCAGTCATGAGTGAACAGGGAGTACAGGGTGGGGCTGACCACGCACCCCTGAGGGGCCCCTGTGTTTAGGATCAGCGTGGCGATAGTGTTGTTACCTACCCTTACCACCTGGGGGCGGCCCATCTGAAGTCCAGGATCCAGTTGCAGAGGGAGGTGTTTAGTCCCAGGGTCCTTAGCTTAGTGATGAGCTTTGAGGGCACTATGGTGTTGAACGCTGAGCTGTAGTCAATGAATAGCATTCTCACATAGGTGTTCCTTTTGTCCAGGTGGGAAAGGGCAGTGTGGAGTGCAATAGAGACTGCATCATCTGTGGATCTGTTGGGGTGGTATGCAAATTGGAGTGGGTCTAGGGTTTCCCGGGATGATGGTGTTGATGTGAGCTATGACCAGTCTTTCAAAGCACTCCATGGCTACAGACGTGAGTGCTACAGGTCGGTTGTCATTTAGGCAGGTTACCTTAGTGTTCATGGGCACAGGCACTATGGTGGTCTGCTTAAAACATGTTGGTATTACAGATTCGGACAGGGAGAGGTTGAAAATGTCAGTGAAGACACTTGCTAGTTGGTCAGCTCATGCTCACAGTACACGTCCTGGTAATCCATCTGGCCTGCGGCCTTGTGAATGTTGACCTGTCTAAAGGTCTTACTCACATCGCCTGCTGAGAACTTGATCACACAGTCTTCCGGTACAGCTGGTGCTCTCATGCATGTTTCAGTGTTATTTGCCTCGAAGTGAGCATAGAAGTAGTTTAACTTGTCTGGTAGGCTCGTGTTACGCTTTGCCTGTTTGATGGTTCGTCAGAGGGCATAGCGGGATTTCTTATAAGCTTCCGGGTTAGAGTCCCGCTCCTTGAAAGCGGCAGCTCTAGCCTTTAGCTCAGTGCGGATGCTGCCTGTAATCCATGGCTTCTGGTTGGGATATGTACGTACGGTCGCTGTGGGGACGACGTCATCAATGCACTTATTGATGAAGCCAATGACAGATGTGATGTACTCCTCAATGCCATTGGAGGAATCCCAGAACATATTCCAGTCTGTGCTAGCAAAACAGTCCTGTTGCTTAGCATCTGCTTCATCTGACTACTTTTTTATTGATTGAGTCACTGGTGCTTCCTGCATAAATTTTTGCTTGTAAGCAGGAATCAGGAGGATAGAGTTATGGTCTGATGTGCCAAATGGAGGGTGAGGGAGAGCTTTGTATGCAACTCTGTGTGTGGAGTAAAGGTGGTCCAGAGTTCCTTTCCCTCTGGTTGCACATTTAACATGCTGATATAAATTTGGTAAAACTGATTTAAGAGTCCTTGGAGTGCCGCCTCTGGGTGAGCATTTTTTTGTTTGCTTATTGCGGGAATACACCTCATTCAACGCTATCTTAGTGCCAGCCTCTGACTGTGGTGGTATGTAAACAGCTACAAAGAATACAAATGAAAACTCTCTCGGTAGGTAGTGTGGTCTACAGCTTATCATGAGAAACTCTACCTCAAGCTTGAGATGTCCTTAGATATCGTGCACCAGCTGTTATTTACAAAAATACATAGTCCGCCGCCCCTTGTCTTACCAGACGCCGCTGTTCTATCCTGCCGGTGCAGCGTATAACCAGCCAGCTGTATGTTGATATTGTCGTCGTTCAGCCACGACTTTGTACCCAATCAGGCCAACGGATTCAATCGTGGTTTCATCAGACCAGAGAATCTTGTTTCTCATGGTCTGACAGTCTTAAGGTGCGTTTTGGAAAACTTCAAGCGGGCTGTCATGTGCCTTTTACTGAGGAGTGGCTTCAGTCTGGCCACTCTAGATGGTTGTCCTTCTGGAAGGTTCTCCCATCTCCACAGAGGAACTCTGGAGCTCTGTCAGAGTGAGCATCAGGTTCTTGGTCACCTCCCTGACCAAGGCCCTTCTCTCCCGATTGCTCAGTTTGGCCGGGTGGCCAGCCCTAGGAAGAGTCTTGTTGGTTCCAAACTTCTTCCATTTAAGAATGATGAACAATGCCACTGTGTTCTTGGGGACCTTCAATGCTGCAGATATACAGTTGAAGTCGGAAGTTTACATACACTTAGGTTGGAGTCATTGAAACTCGTTGATTCAACCACTCCACAAATTTCAATTGTTTACAGACAGATTAATTCACTGCATCACAATTCCAATGGTTCAGAAGTTTGCATACACTAAGTTGACTGTGCCTTTAAGCAGTTTGGGAAATTACAGAAAATTATGTCATGGCTTTAGAAGCTTCTGATAGGCTAATTGACATCATTTGAGTCAATTGGAGGTGTACCTATGGATGTATTTCAAGGCCTACCTTCAATCTCAGTGCCTCTTTGCTTGACATCATGGGCAAATCAAAAGAAATCAGCCAAGACCTCAGAAAAAAATGGTAGACCTCCACAAGTCTGGTTCATCCTTGGGAGCAATTTCCAAACTCCTGAAGGTACCACGTTCATCTGTACAAACAATAGTACGCTAGTATAAACACCATGGGACCAAACAGTCTTCATACCGCTCAGGAAGGAGACGCGTTCTGTCTCCTAGAGATTAACGTACTTTGGTGCAGAAAGTACAAATTAGTCCCAGAACACCAGCAAAGGACCTTGTGAAGATGCTGGAAGAAACAGGTACAAAAGTATCTATATCCACAGTAAAACAAGTCCTATATCAACATAACCTAAAAGGCCGCTCAGCAAGGAAGAAGCCACTGTTCCAAAACTGCCATAAAAAAAGCCAGACTACGGTTTGCAACTGCACATGGGGACAAAGATTGTACTTAATGTCACTTATGACCCACTGGGAATGTGATGAAAGAAATAAAAGCTGAAATAAATCATTCTCTCTACTATTATTCCGACATTTCACATTCTTACAATAAAGTGGTGATTCTAACTGACCTAAGACAGGGAATTTTTACTGGGATTAAATGTCAGGAATTGTGAAAAACTGAGTTCAAATGTATTTGGCTAAGGTGTATGTAAACTTCCGACTTCAACTGTATTTTGGTACCTATCCCCAGATCTGTGACTCGACACAATCCTGTCTCGGAGCTCTATGGAAAAATTCCTTCGACATGGCTTGATTTTTGCTCTGATATGTACTGTCAACTGTGGGACCTTATATAGACAGGTGTGTTCCTTTCCAAATTATGTCCAACCAATTGATTTTACCACAGGTGGACTCCAATCAAGTTGTGGAAAAATCTCAAGGATGATCATTGGAAACAGGACGCACCTGAGCTCAATTTCCAGTCGCATATGAATAAAGTTTTTCTGTTTTTTTTTTACACAAGGATTTTTTTTTTTATTTAATCCATTTTAGAAAAAGGCTGTAATGTAACAAAATGTGGAAAAAGGTCAAGAGGTCTGAATTATTACATTTTTATTTCACCTTTATTTAACCAGGTAGGCCAGTTGTGTTCGTTCTGAACCCGCTACAGTGCTTTAGGTGCCAAGGATTTGGACATGTGGCAGCAAATCAAATAACATTTTATTGGTCACATACACATGGTTAGCAGATGTTAGTGCGAGTGTAGCGAAATGCTTGTGCTTCTAGTTCCGACGGTGTAGCAATATCAACAAGTAATCTAACAATTCCACAACTACCTAAAACACACAAAAATCTAAGTAAAGGGATGGAATAAGAATATGTACATATAAATATATGGATGAGCAATGGCCGATGAGGAAGAAGGTTTCATATACTGAGGCAGTAAGGACAGTAGAGGATAGCCCAAGGGTGACTGGGAGGCCCCCCCCCAGTGAGTAGGCCTGAAGAGAGATATCCTGAGAAGATTTGTTTTAGTACGGTTGGATTTCTTGTGTTAATAGCTATGGTGGAGCAGAAATCACAGGAGATACATGTGGTAGTTAAAGCAGCAAAGAAATATTTGTGCAGGAAATCTACAGGGAGTTTTGAGAGAAGGGGTTCAATCTTTCCAGTCCATCGGCCTGGTGTAGTATCGTTTTAGGGCCAAACTAGTGGGATCAGTGGAGGTTCTAGACCCTTTCAACTGGGGGGGGGCCAAGCTGGGGCCAGATGTACTGTTAGAGGGGCCAGTCATATCGTTTTCTTCACTTCATTGCAGGCATTAGTAGGCAAAAGACCATGTCCCTCTAGTAAATGTGTGGGTTTAATTAGTGTTCCGCGTTGCCACTGTCTAATAACGGATGTAAAAAATAGAACGATAGCAAAAATTAGTTATGCAAAAATTATTTCATACTCCACATTTAGGGGGGCCACAAGGGGGTCCAAAATTGTTGTCACAGGGGCACTGCCCCCCCCCCCAGAAAAGACAGTGAGTGGGATGGGTGTAGGGTAAGATTGTGGTGCAATTAAAATTCTTTCCCCTTTTTTTTTTTTATTGTTAGAAATGTGCAATCTGCACTCCGACCTGCGATAGGCAGCAATACACAACACGGGGTCTAGTCTGACGGGGGAATTGAACACGAACAACAAGGAGGGAGTCGCCATTTCAGTAGCTACGATGAGACCCACTTCCAGTAAACATTGAGAGTGGCGGCATAATTTTAACACACATTGTTTTGCCAAAAATAAGTATCTAGTTAGATATCGGGCAACCGCGAAGAGAAAGACAAAACGAGTCCTCTAAAGGTTAGCGGTAAGGGGCGAAAGATGTCGGTCGACAGACGAGATGAGAAAGGTACGTACGCGTTCATCGCAGTAGTTATAGCAACTAGCCGTCTCGCAAAGAGGGAAAGAGGCGAAAGCGAGAGGTTTCACTCCCGCCCAAAAATGCGGGAGTGAAACCTTCGTCGCCTGTTTATACCTTCCCGACTCTGAGAAAGAATCCCACTTGTTTTTACAGGCGGAGACAATGAGCATCTCCGTCATTTATATACACATCTCTGGTGGTCTTTCTAAAGTTAGCTAGCTTGCTAACCATCAACGACGCGAACGTTAACTAGTCCAGTTTCTCTCAAACTAGGTTTTTTTACAATGGCCAGTCCACTGAGTTCATTTTTTTTTATTAAACACGCTAATATTAATTTATACACAAAACAAGGTTAACGTTACCAACGTCTCGATAGCTAGTCATAACGAGTTATAATACTAAATGGGTTACTAGATACTAGTGTGGCCAAGCAGACAAGGCCAAAAAAGGTGTGCAATTCTGGGGGCCCTTCGACTTTTCCCATTGAGTCCTTCATTAACCCCCATCACCCATCCCATCACCCCCATCACCCATCCCATCACCCCCATCACCCATCACCCCCAATCACCCATCCCATCACCCATCACCCCCATCCCCTCATCACCCCCATCACCCTTCTGGGGTAGCTAAATCTAGCTACCCCAGAAGTTGTGGGTCGAACAAATGATGCTTTATTACCCACCCTCATCACCCCCATCACTCACCCATCACCCATTTATTTTTTCTATAGCTTTGACAGTGCTACTTAATGGATTTCGCCTGTTGTCTTTTTTACTTTTTCAAATGACTTTCTCGATCCACACAGTCAGCAGACATTGTGGGCTAGTTTAAGAAATGCTGTGTTGCACGTACAGCGCAAAGTTTTACGTGGCGTCATTACGTCATCTACCCTACGTTATATCAGGTATGCACGTCAGCTTTGACATCGGTTTTACACATTCGGCCGTTAAACTAGACATCCGCCGATATCGATGTTGGCATGTTTAGCTAATATCGGCCGATTTACGATATGTTCACCTGAACAATCGTGCATCCCAATTTTAGTTATATATATATATTTTACCCTCTGGCCATAGCTAGCTATTCAGTTATTCGTTAGCTAGCTATTAGCTAATTAACTTAACAGAACTAATCACGTCTCATTAGCTAGCTAACGTTAGCCAGACGAGATCAAGCAGAGCTGTGCAACTCGAGTGCCTGGGTTGTGCACCCCCCTAGCTCTAGCCCGAGACTAGAGGGCTTGGATGACTTGTCTCCTGTGGTTCCTAACTACTTTAATCACAACGATGATGTTGATGATCATATCTAATAACCATTGATTAGCCCAACAGGGCCAGTCCAAACATCCGCTCGCTAGGCCAGAGGTGCTCAACTCTGTTGTGCGCTCACTAATGCTACTAATTGTAAACCACTAATGCTGGCTACGTCCCAAATAGCATCCTGTTCCCGTAATCAGGGCTGCCCAATCCTGTCCTGGAGGGCCGAAACTCTTCTGTTTTTTGTTTTTTTTTCTACTGGTAGTTCATTGCACTCACCTGGTGTCCCAGGTCTGAATTAGTCCCTGATTTTTAGAAAGCGAGGATGTTTCGGCCCTACAGCACCTGGATTGGGCAGCCCTGCCCTACGCAGTGCACTAGTTTCTGACCAGAGCTCTATGGGCCTTGATCAAAAGTAGTGCGCTCTGTGTTAATAGAAAATCTACTGTGCCTAAGTGTGGCTGAATCTGTCCTTCAGACGGAGAGCTCAACGTGCTGGACGACATCCTCACCGAGGCCCCTGACCAGGACGACGAGCTCTATAACCCTGAGAGTGAACACCACGTCAACCAGAAAAAAGGTACTTTTAACCCACACCGTTAGGAGAATGGGCAGATTAAAAGCCTATATTGGTTAGCCTGAGTCTGTTTGTACCATCCTGCTAAATCTACTCATAGTAATCATCCCAGTTTGCAATGGCGCTGGCAAGAGCACAAACGGATGGTTGAATAAGGGTTAAAAAAAACAACAAGATGTTTGCTTGCAACTTTTTTTTGCTTTTTATTGAGTTCAGTATCGAATCAGACCCAAACAGATCAAGAGCACAAACAGACCAGGTTAGATATTTGGCCTTAATATTTGAAGATGAATGACTTTTCCCCCCCATCCAGGGTCTAAGAGGAAGAACGACCGAGGGGATAACCACGTGCTGAAACGTCTTCGGCCCTCGGCTCACACCGCCACCAGACAGGCCACGAAGAGACCAGCCCCCTCGGCTGGGGCCAGCGGGAAAAAGCCGGTCAACCCCGGGAGGGGGCGGCACCCCTCCGAGTACAGTACTGAAGATTACTATGAGGACAGGAAGACCCATGCTATGAGAGACGGTGGGGCGCCCAGGGGGGAGCCCCCCAAAGCAGCCCACCCTGACAAGCCACTGGGCCGCAGGAGAGAGCCAGACAGACACAGGATCAAGCCTGAGCTCACCACAGAGGTAGGAGCAGCTTTACTAAGGATCATGGGGGGAAATTACTTTAGCATAGCTGCAGGGCTGTTCAATTCTGGTCCTGGTGGGCATGAATTGTTTGTACCTGGTAGATATTGGCACTCACCTGGTGTCCACAGGTGAAAACCACAGGTGAAAAGCTTCCAGGATGGCCATTGAACAGCGCATAGCATTTAACTTAATCCAAGCCACACATTGTTTCTTTCCACAAAATCAAGTAGAAAATAGCTTCATTTTCATCCAGTGACAATGGAAGTTCAACGCTATTTGGCTGGCAGCCACAAGTATATGAACTTACAATGAAAAAGCAAGAAGCATGGCCATCATTTACAATGTTTAGGCCTATCATAGAAAAATGTAGTCAGCTACATGTTCCTATGTTTTACTTAAAGTTAATCTTGCATTTTAATGGGGAAAAGTAGGCTGGCTACACCCGGGAAAAGTGCCCGGGAAAAGTAGGCTGGCTACACCCGGGAAAAGTGCCAGGGAAAAGTAGGCCCGCAGCAATCAGAGAGCTGTCTGCTGATAGAATGCCCTTTGGTGAATTCTCATCAGAGTGGAGAAGTGAAGCACAAAACATTTGTTTGATGCAGAAAGACTCCTTTTCGATCTACGTTTACAAAACGCAGGAAGATATTTCTTAGGCGTTTCAATATATATATATATATATATATTTTTTTTTTTCCTGCTTGAAAAACACAGAATTGTTAACACGACCCCTAGTTTAACTTGGTACCTAAAGTAAATGGCTGAATTTATACTTTTTCTCTCCGTTGCCCTAGCAACTCCAGACTCGACAAAGCAAATCAAATTGTATTGGTCACATACACTTGGTTGGCAGATGTTAATGCGAGTGTAGCGAAATGCTTGTGCTTCTAGCACGGCGACACGGCGTGCAGACATGCTGTTGGAAAGACAGTACTGCATGCGACACAACGTTGTTCACTTAGACAGTGCCTCTCGTTCACATTCGCTTGGAAATGTCCAAACTCACCAAAAAATAACATTCTGTAGCTTCTATCTATGCATGTATAGCTTTATGAGCTGGATTGCCTGTCTTTGCAATTTGTTTATTTTTTCGTTTTTTGTGCTCTTTAGCGTATTTAGCTAGCAGCCTCTGGAAATTCGATGTTACTTGTGTTCATTTTGTTAGCATTCTGGTAATAGACGGCCAATGGGCTTCTTTGCGTTTTGTGGCGTCCCCTTGTGTACTGAGCCGGTAATACAGTAAATCCAGGGGTAAAATCAGGACAGTGAAACTAAAATGGATCGGTAGCTAGCTGTTGAGACATTTCTTTATTTCCCAATTAATTTGGTGATCAAGCTGAAACTGTTTCCCAAGTCGGTGCTTATGCCGCGTTATGACAATAAGAAACATCTGGATACAGCCCAACTCTAGTCTATGCCTACTTGTAACACATATATTCTTATGTTGTGTGCAGGATTGAGGAGTAACGGATTACAAAAGAAAACCCGACTGTAATCTCAAATATTGTCATTAGATTACAGATACTTTTTGAAAAACTAGGATTACTTTTAATTTCTGAAAGGATGTTTTAAAGATATTTACATTATATATTTTTCCATGACATTCAAATCAGGTTTGAAAAAGGCACAAGTTTTAAGTTGGTTCTGCCAGAGCGAGTCCGATGACAAGTCCGAGACCGCTATGATGACACACCAGATGTGCTTGATGGATCGCTGGAAAAGAGCAGGAAAAGGCTTTTGTAGGCTACAGTCCAAGCTATGCCTTCCAGTGGTACGACTGCTGCCAGCATCTACAGATTATACATCAAACTTGGGCAAACGCTTGGAGGTATACTACCGTTCAAACGCTTGGAGGTAGACTACCGTTCAAACGCTTGGAGGTATACTACCGTTCAAACGCTTGGAGGTATACTACCGTTCAAACGCTTGGAGGTATACTACCGTTCAAACGCTTGGAGGTATACTACCGCTCAAACGCTTGGAGGTATACTACCGTTCAAACGCTTGGAGGTATACTACCGTTCAGACGCTTGGAGGTATACTACCGTTCAGACGCTTGGAGGTATACTACCGTTCAAACGCTTGGAGGTATACTACCGTTCAAACGCTTGGAGGTATACTACCGTTCAAACGCTTGGAGGTATACTACCGTTCAAACGCTTGGAGGTATACTACCATTCAAACGCTTGGAGGTATACTACCGTTCAAACGCTTGGAGGTATACTACCGTTCAGACGCTTGGAGGTATACTACCGTTCAAACGCTTGGAGGTATACTACCGTTCAGACGCTTGGAGGTATACTACCGTTCAAACGCTTGGAGGTATACTACCGTTCAGACGCTTGGAGGTATACTACCGTTCAGACGCTTGGAGGTATACTACCGTTCAGACGCGGAGGTATACTACCGTTCAGACGCTGGAGGTATACTACCGTTCAGACGCTGGAGGTATACTACCGTTCAGACGCTTGGAGGTATACTACCGTTCAGACGCTTGGAGGTATACTACCGTTCAGACGCTTGGAGGTATACTACCGTTCAGACGCTTGGAGGTATACTACCGTTCAAACGCTTGGAGGTATACTACCGTTCAGACGCTTGGAGGTATACTACCGTTCAAACGCTTAGGCTTTGTTTTTTTCCTTTTTTTTTCTTTAAAGAAAATAACCTTTTTTTTTTGTCCGTTAAAATAACATCAAATTGATCCGAAATACAGTGTAGACATTGTTAATGTTGTAAATTACTATTGTAGCTGGAAACGGCAGATTATTAATGGATTATCTACATAGGCGTACAGAGGCCCATTATCAGCAACCATCACTCCTGTGTTCCAATGGCACGTTGTGTTAGCTAATCCAAGTTTATCATTTTAAAAGGCTAATTGATCATTAGAAAACCCTTTTGCAATTATGTCAGCACAGCTGAAAACTGTTGTGATTAAAGAAGCAATAAAACTGGCCTTCTTTAGACTAGTTGAGTATCTGGAGCATCAGCGTTTGTGGGTTCGATTACAGGCTCAAAATGGCCAGAAACAAAGGACTTTCTTCTGAAACTCGTCAGTCTATTCTTGTTCTGAGAAATGAAGGCTATTTCATGCGAGAAATTGCCAAGAAACTGAAGATCTCGTACATCGCTGTGTACTACTCCCTTCACAGAACAGCGCAAACTGTCTCTAACCAGAATAGAAAGAATAGTGGGAGGCCCCGGTGGCACAACTGAGCAAGAGGACAAGTACATTAGAGTGTGTAGTTTGAGAAACAGACGCCTCACAAGTTCTCAACTGGCAGTTGTAGCCTACTCCTTCTCATTTCGCAAAACTTTTAATTCCGTAATTTTACTCCATCTCGCATCAATGAACTCTCACTCCACTTGCTACACATTGAGCCTCTTTGCCGCTTTGATTGGCCAACATAACCAACAGGCTAAGCATGTGTAGGCTACCAGTCAGCTACCAGTTTTTTGGGGGGCCGCATGTCATAAAAACCATAGGCTAAATTGAAACGTTTTGTTTTTATTAAATTAATCATTTGAAATGTAATGTTATATCCTTGTATGTAACATTGTCACATATTTTAATTTAGAAAAAGCATTTTCAGTGTTAAAATAGGCCTATAGGGAAGTTTGCCTACAGAGCTGGAAGCTACCGATATCTTCTCGCATTTCAAAGTGTTTTAGTCTGTAATTAACATTGTTTTTAGAACAGTGATTAACAGATTCAACATTCCTACATGCCGTGTTGCATTATTCAAATGTGTTAACTTCTTTATAAAATGAGTGGCACTAACATGATACAGTCCAGACTCCCAGTGGTTCCTCAGGACAGACTAGAGTCAGTATGAGAGGAGAGACAACATGATACAGTCCAGACTCCCAGTGGTTCCTCAGGACAGACTAGAGTCAGTATGAGAGGAGAGACAACATGATACAGTCCAGACTCCCAGTGGTTCCTCAGGACAGACTAGAGTCAGTATGAGAGGAGAGACAACATGATACAGTCCAGACTCCCAGTGAGTTCAGTGATTCTTCAGGACAGACTAGAGTCAGTATGAGAGGAGAGACAACATGATACAGTCCAGACTCCCAGTGGTTCCTCAGGACAGACTAGAGTCAGTATGAGAGGAGAGACAACATGATACAGTCCAGACTCCCAGTGGTTCCTCAGGACAGACTAGAGTCAGTATGAGAGGAGAGATAACATGATACAGTCCAGACTCCCAGTGGTTCCTCAGGACAGACTAGAGTCAGTATGAGAGGAGAGACAACATGATACAGTCCAGACTCCCAGTGGTTCCTCAGGACAGACTAGAGTCAGTATGAGAGGAGAGATAACATGATACAGTCCAGACTCCCAGTGGTTCCTCAGGACAGACTAGAGTCAGTATGAGAGGAGACAACATGATACAGTCCAGACTCCCAGTGGTTCCTCAGGACAGACTAGAGTCAGTATGAGAGGAGAGACAACATGATACAGTCCAGACTCCCAGTGGTTCCTCAGGACAGACTAGAGTCAGTATGAGAGGAGAGACAACATGATGCAGTCCAGACTCCCAGTGGTTCCTCAGGACAGACTATAGTCAGTATGAGAGGAGAGACAACATGATGCAGTCCAGACTCCCAGTGGTTCCTCAGGACAGACTATAGTCAGTATGAGAGGAGAGACAACATGATGCAGTCCAGACTCCCAGTGGTTCATCAGGACAGACTAGAGTCAGTATGAGAGGAGAGACAACATGATACAGTCCAGACTCCCAGTGGTTCCTCAGGACAGACTAGAGTCAGTATGAGAGGAGAGACAACATGATACAGTCCAGACTCCCAGTGGTTCCTCAGGACAGACTAGAGTCAGTATGAGAGGAGAGACAACATGATACAGTCCAGACTCCCAGTGGTTCCTCAGGACAGACTAGAGTCAGTATGAGAGGAGAGACAACATGATACAGTCCAGACTCCCAGTGGTTCCTCAGGACAGACTAGAGTCAGTATGAGAGGGGAGACAACATGATACAGTCCAGACTCCCAGTGGTTCCTCAGGACAGACTAGAGTCTGTATGAGAGGAGAGACAACATGATACAGTCCAGACTCCCAGTGGTTCCTCAGGACAGACTAGAGTCAGTATGAGAGGAGAGACAACATGATACAGTCCAGACTCCCAGTGGTTCCTCAGGACAGACTAGAGTCAGTATGAGAGGAGAGACAACATGATACAGTCCAGACTCCCAGTGGTTCCTCAGGACAGACTAGAGTCAGTATGAGAGGAGAGACAACATGATGCAGTCCAGACTCCCAGTGGTTCCTCAGGACAGACTATAGTCTTGTATGAGAGGAGAGACAACATGATGCAGTCCAGACTCCCAGTGGTTCCTCAGGACAGACTATAGTCAGTATGAGAGGAGAGACAACATGATGCAGTCCAGACTCCCAGTGGTTCATCAGGACAGACTATAGTCAGTATGAGAGGAGAGACAACATGATGCAGTCCAGACTCCCAGTGGTTCATCAGGACAGACTAGAGTCAGTATGAGAGGAGAGACAACATGATACAGTCCAGACTCCCAGTGGTTCCTCAGGACAGACTAGAGTCAGTATGAGAGGGGAGACAACATGATACAGTCCAGACTCCCAGTGGTTCATCAGGACAGACTAGAGTCAGTATGAGAGGGGAGCAGTCACGGTGCCCTCACGCTATAAGGACACAACCGCTGTGTTGACACACTTGATACTAGACGACGTGAGACACATTTGACAGAAGTACCGAAAGTAACAAGTCGAGTACCGAACCGTTTTTTTAATGATCTAGTATCAAAAAAAGTACATTAGCTTCAGTATACCGTGCAACACTAGTCCTTCCTCTGTGTTCTGTAGAGACTGAGGGTTGTCTTACTGATGTCCATCTGTTCTGTTGTCTAGAAGCGGAGTCATCCCAGTGAGGAGAGCTTTGGCAGGGTCAGCCCTTCCTCTAAGGAAGACGCAGAAGAAGAGGAGGCATCAGACCAGGAGACAGGCAGCACGGCCGAGTCCTCCGAGGGACACCAATCCAACACGGAGGAGGAGGAGGAAGAGGAGGGCGACGAGGAAGAGTATGAGGTGCAGGAAGTGGATCAGAGAGCCAAGAATGCGCCAAATGATTACGACACTCGCAGTGAAGCCAGCGACTCCAGGTCTGTGTCCTTCTCTGAGGGGGAGTCTGTTCTCTCTGGATCTGGCTCTGAGGCTTCAGGTAATACACACCTGCTCAACATTCACATGGGCTATGTCCCAATTATCTGTCCCTCCTCCCAAGTGTGCACTTGTTCGCTTCCCTTCATGGATTAAGAAGGAAATGGCTGGAATAAGAAAATGGTGGGAACTCCCTCTAGTCTATGCCTACACCAATTCAATGGGAAGTAGTGAACAAGTGCACACTTCAGGAGGAAGATGAGATTATTGGGACACTCTCTTAGGCTTTCTTTACACAGTCTTTGTCAGACTCTTTAATTCACCCATACTTTACGCCCTCCTAGTTCACTGTTGAAGTAGTACCATGATCACTACCCCCTCCTAGTTCACTGTTGAAGTAGTACCATGATTACTACCCCCTCCTAGTTCACTGTTGAAGTAGTACCATGATCACTACCCCCTCCTAGTTCTCTGTTGAAGTAGTACCATGATCACTACCCCCTCCTAGTTCTCTGTTGAAGTAGTACCATGATCACTACCCCCTCCTAGTTCACTGTTGAAGTAGTACCATGATCACTACCCCCTCCTAGTTCACTGTTGAAGTAGTACCATGATCACTACCCCCTCCTAGTTCACTGTTGAAGTAGTACCATGATCACTTTACCCCCTCCTAGTTCACTGTTGAAGTAATAAGATATTTAGTATGGTGAACCTGTTCATGGAAAAGCCCCTATCAGCAAGATGTGAGTTGTGTCCAGTCCGGTAACCTACACAGCTCTGCCGGTTAAAAACTCTTAATTTTCCAGCAAATTACATAGGCTTTTTTCATTGAGGGACAACCAATGATTTCCCATGCAGATGTAGCCTACCAGTGTTAGAACAGGGATAGGGTAGGTCTACCTGTCGTTGGCGTCGACAGCTTCCACACTGGTAAGACAGTTATTTGACTTTTAGGTCCGTGCCATACTCAGTTACATGCAGACAAGTTTGATAAGGCTGAAGGAGAGGTCTCATCAATTCAGTCACAACAGATTAGAGGAATAAGGCTGAAGGAGAGGTCTCATCAATTCAGTCACAACAGACTAGAGGAATAAGGCTGAAAATCATTAGTCAACTGGCGATTCATAACATTGGAATCGGTTTTCTTAGCGATGCACCCTTTTGGATCGGTTTGGTCTCCCGCGGACTGATGCGCTTGCGTCGTACGCATCGGTCCCCGGTTTCCAATGTTTATCTGTGAGTTGTTATATCCTTAAAGCACACTGTCCATTTATGTCTTTCGTTGCTGACGACTCAATGTATCGATTTATCTCTTGTTCTGAGTTTTTTTTTTTTTTTTTTTGCAGCCATAGCATGTGCTATGAATAAGTTATTTCCATGTATTTGAAGAAAAAAAAACTGTGTGGCGTTCTCCAGGTTCTGAGAAGACACGTGAGAAACTGTCATCGTCTGTACGGCCGTCCGCAGGAACCAGACCAGCAAGCTGAAGTACGTCCTACGAGACGCCCGCTTCTTCATGATCAAGAGCAACAACCATGAGAACGTCTCCCTGGCCAAGGCTAAGGTATCTTAAAAGGGATGCTGGGATATTTCTGGCGTACATAGGCCATTTGTTCTACTTCCTCAGAGTCGGATGAACTTGTGTGCAGTGTAAAATACAGTGGGGCAAAAAAAGTATTGTCAGCCACCAATTGTGCAAGTTCTCCAACTTAAAAAGATGAGAGGCCTGTAATTTTCATCATAGGTACACTTCAACTATGACAGACAAAATGAGGGGAAAAAATCCAGAAAATCACATTGTAGGATTTTTAATGAATTTATTTGCAAATTATGGTGGAAAATAAGTATTTGGTCACATACAAACAAGCAAGATTTCTGGCTCTCACAGACCTGTAACTTCTTCTTTAAGAGGCTCCTCTGTCCTCCACTCGTTACCTGTATTAATGGCACCTGTTTGAACTTGTTATCAGTATAAAAGACACCTGTCCACAACCTCAAACAGTCACACTCCAAACTCCACTATGGCCAAGACCAAAGAGCTGTCAAAGGACACCAGAAACAAAATTGTAGACCTGCACCAGGTTGGGAAGACTGAATCTGCAATAGGTAAGCAGCTTGGTTTGAAGAAATCAACTGTGGGAGCAATTATTAGGAAATGGAAGACATACAAGACCACTGATAATCTTCCTCGATCTGGGGCTCCACGCAAGATCTCACCCGTGGGGTCAAAATGATCACAAGAACGGTGAGCAAAATCCCAGAACCACACGGGGACCTAGTGAATGACCTGCAGAGAGCTGGGACCAAAGTAACAAAGCCTACCATCAGTAACACACTACGCCGCCAGGGACTCAAATCCTGCAGTGCCAGACGTGTCCCCCTGCTTAAGCCAGTACATGTTCAGGCCCGTCTGAAGTTTGCTAGAGAGCATTTGGATGATCCAGATGAGGATTGGGAGAATGTCATATGGTCAGATGAAACCAAAATATAACTTTTTGGTAAAAACTCAACTCGTCGTGTTTGGAGGACAAAGAATGCTGCGTTGCATCCAAAGAACACCATACCTACTGTGAAGCATGGGGGTGGAAACATCATGCTTTGGGGCTGTTTTTCTGCAAAGGGACCAGGACGACTGATCCGTGTAAAGGAAAGAATGAATGGGGCCATGTATCGTGAGATTTTGAGTGAAAACCTCCTTCCATCAGCAAGGGCATTGAAGATGAAAGCGTGGCTGGGTCTTTCAGCATGACAATGATCCCAAACACACCGCCCGGGCAACGAAGGAGTGGCTTTGTAAGAAGCATTTCAAGGTCCTGGAGTGGCCTAGCCAGTCTCCAGATCTCAACCCCATAGAAAATCTTTGAAGGGAGTTGAAAGTCCGTGTTGCCCAGCGACAGCCCCAAAACATCACTGCTCTAGAGGAGATCTGCATGGAGGAATGGGCCAAAATACCAGCAACAGTGTGTGAAAAACTTGTGAAGACTTACAGAAAACGTTTGACCTCTGTCATTGCCAACAAAGGGTATATAACAAAGTATTGAGATAAACTTTTGTTATTGACGAAAAACTTATTTTCCACCATAATTTGCAAATAAATAAATAAAAAATCCTACAATGTGATTTTCTGGATTTCTTTTTCTCATTTCGTCTGTCATAGTTGAAGTGTACCTATGATGAAAATTACAGGCCTCTCTCATCTTTTTAGGTTGGATTACTTGCACAATTGGTGGCTGACTAAATACTTTTTTGCCCCACTGTAAGTTAGCAACGCTACTCGTATTGTGGGAGATTAACTCACTACAATTATTACATTTTCCAGTATTCTGATTGATCACTTTGAAGTAGTAAGACAGAAAAACATATATAATGTATAAGACTTATTAAAACAGAATATCTGATGAGCTCAGGCTAAATAGATAAGGCTAAATAGTGGAACAAACAGATCTGAGGATCAACAGGTCAGCAGAGGGTCATCTGGAACGGATTTACAGACCTGAGGAATAACAAGGTGCCAGAAGACAAGGTAACAAAGAACCTATTGAAACAGGACATATGGGAAGCTGTAAAGCTTGGGGAGGGGTCTATGTATTTAATGTAAGGAAAATACTATAAAGGCTGTGCTCTGCTATACGGAGTGAGCTGTGATCCGGGTCACAGCTCAGCCTTTGATTACTCTGAATTAAGTTTCTTGTATGAGTGTCATAATTTGAAGATCAAATTTTCCACGACAGTATCTGTAGACTTTCATTCATTGCGCTAACGCTAGTTTGCATTGGCTCGTGAAGCGACTACGAACTTCCTTTATACTGCACGCACAGACATACAAATGCTGTAAGTAGAACTAGGGCTTGTATGCCAGAATTTCACAGTATCCCTTTAACTCAGAAGCTGCGTCGCAAATGGCACCCTATTCCCTATGTAGTGCACTGCTTTTGACCAAAAGTATTGCCATGGTTAAAAGTTGTGCATCATATAGTGAATACGGTGGCGTTGGGGACATAACCATAGTCTCTTAGGAAGACTGTACAAAACACTGTCAAATGTCTTAATGAACTGCATAAAATGTACAAAATAAAAGCTGTCAATGAAAATGTTTCACCATGTTGAATGCAAGCAAACAGTTGGATGTTGACTGTGTTATTCCCCAGGGAGTGTGGTCCACCCTGCCTGTTAATGAGAAGAAGCTGAACGCCGCCTTCCGTTCCGCTCGCAGTGTCATCCTGGTCTTCTCAGTCAAGGAGAGTGGCAAGTTCCAAGGTGAACTTCTGTGGTTAATATCATCTGTATATATGTATTCAACTCCACCAGAAGTGTCGAGGCTCCGCAGGACTGGAGTTGGCTTTCCCAATGTCGTGTAAATGTTGATCGCCCTTTTAACTCGAGAGAGCAGCAAGATGCGAACTGAATGTGTCCTCCTCTGTGTGTGTGTGTGTGTGTGTAGGTTTTGCCAGGCTGTCCTCTGAGTCTCATCATGGAGGGTCTCCCATCCACTGGGTCCTGCCTGCTGGGATGAACGCCAAGATGCTGGGCGGGGTGTTCAAGATCGACTGGATCTGCAGGCAAGGCCTTAAACCATGTCTTTTTATAATGTGGTAGCTAGAATTCAAATGTAACTTCAGTCAAATGAATTACGGCACGATTTCCCTAGTCCAAGACTAAAAGAGAACTCAATGGATAATGTCCATATAAAGAGCTTTTACCCGCCCCCTTGGTGTTTTGTCATCTCAGACCTGTTTTCAGACTTCTGTATCTAAACCATTTTGTTTTCAGACGGGAGTTGCCGTTCACTAAATCCGCTCACCTCTCCAACTCATGGAATGAACACAAGCCTGTAAAGATCGGCCGAGACGGACAGGTAAACATTCTTGATTAATACATTCTATCCATGTGCCAGAGTCGGGCCTAGTCGCAGTGCTGCCGAACTACGGACCACGGTTTAGAGCCCGGGGCATGGGTTCAAAACCCCTCCCTGTGACCTTCCAGTCTGTTTGTCCACACATGTCTCCTCCTCTAATTCACCTCCTATATACACTACATGACCAAAAGTATGTGGACACCTGCTCGTCCAACATCTCATTCCAAAATCAGGGGCATTAATATGGAGTTGGTCCCCCCCTTTGATGCTATAACAGCCTCCACTCTTCTGGGAAGGCTTTCCACTAGATGTTGGAACATTGCTGCTATAACAGCCTCCACTCTTCTGGGAAGGCTTTCCTCTAGATGTTGGAACATTGCTCCCGAGTGGCGCAGCGGTCTATGGCACCGCATCTCAGTGCAAGAGGCGTCACTACAGTCCCTGGTTCGAATCCAGGCTGTATCACATCCGGACGTGATTGGGAGTCCCAATGGCAGGGGTAGGGGTACAGAATGTCATTGTATGCTGTAGCGTTACGTTTTCCCTCCGCTGGGGCCTAGGCCAAACCATAAAAAAACTGCCTCGGACCATTATTCCCCCTCCACCAAACTTTACAGTTGGCATTCGGGCAGTTAGTATTCTCCTGGCATCCGCCAACCCCAGATTCGTCCGTCGGACTGCCAGATGTGGAAGTGTGATTCGTCACTCCTGAGAACGCGTTTCCACTGCTCCAGAGTCCAATCGCGGCGAGGTCTACACCACTCCAGCCGACGCTTGTCATTGTGCATGGTGATCTTAGGCTTGTGTGCGGCTGCTCGGCCATGGAAACCCATTGCATGAAGCTCCCGACGAACAGTTATTGTTCAAACGTTACTTCCAGAGGCAGTTTGGAACTCGGTAGTGAGTGTTGCAACCGAGGACAGAGGATTGTTACGCGCTTCCGCATTCTGCGGTCCCGCTCTGTGGGCTTGTGCGGCCTATCACTTCGCGGCTGAGACGGTTTTACGGTCCTAGACGTTTCTACTTCACAATAACAGCCCTTACAGTTGACCAGAGCAGCTCGAGCAGGGCAGACATTTTAACGAACTGACTTGTTGGCAGCATCCTATGACGGCGCCACGTTGAAAGTCACTGAGCTCTTCAGTACGGGGCCATTCTACTGCCAATGTTTGTCTATGGAGATTGCATGGCTGTGTGCTCGGGTTTTATACACCTGTCAGCAACGGTTGTGGCTGAAATGGCCGAACTCATTAATTTGAAGTGTAAATATAGCTGTATCTATCTGTCTCCTCTAATTCACCTCTTTTATACAGTGTCTTCAGAGAGTATTCACACCCCTTGACTTTTTCCACATTTTGATGTGTTAAAGCCTGAATTTATAATGGATTAAATGGACATTTTGTGTAACTGGCCTACACACAATACCCCATAGTGTCTAAGTGTAAATTATGTTTTTTAGAAAATGTATTAAAAAGGAAAAGTTGAGTTAAGTATTCAACCCCTTAGTTCTGACAAGCCTAAATAAGTTCAGGAAATGAAAATGTACTTGACAAGTCACCATAATAAGTTGCATTGACTCACTCTGTGTGCAATAATAGTGTTTAACATGAGTTTTGAATGACTACCTCATCTCTGTATCCCAACACATATACAATTAATCTGTAAGTCCCTCAGTCAAGCAGTGAATTTCAAACAGATTCAACCACAAAGACCAGGTAGATTTTTCAATGCCTTGCAAAGAAGGGCACCTAACGGTAGATTTTTCTTTTTTAAAAGCAGACGTTGAATATCCCTTTGAGCACGATGAAGTTATTAATGACACTTTGGATGGTGTATCAATACACCCCAGTCACAACAAAGATACAGGCGTCCTTCCTAACTCAGTTGCCGGAGAGGAAGGAAACCACTCAGGGATTTCACCATGAGGCCAATTGTGACTTTAAAACAGTTTGTTTTATGGCTGTGATGGGAGCAAACTGGATTATGTATCAACAACGTTGTAGTTATGCTACATAACATCACAATACTAACCTAAATTACAGAGTGAAAAGAACCTGTACAGAATAGAAATATTCCAAAACATGCATCCTGTTTGCAACAAAGCACTTATCATCGGCTTCTTGACGTGAGTGCGCAGTTTATCGCAGGAATTTGGGACTTGGCTCATTTTCTCGTGCCGAAACCAGATTAGATGCATAGCTATTTTAAATCGGCGTTTAAAAGACAAAAAATATTATATTTGCGTTGTCACTAAGCAAAAGACAAGCAACTACAATGTCAAAACATGATTGTGTCATGTTCAGTACCATTTGCTTGATTTTTAAAGACCTGCGACTATGGTGTATTGTCATTAGCCAGCTAGCTAACATTGGCATGCTAGTGTTAGCTAGCACGCTCTCGTATAGTCCAATGAAAACCGATGCAACCCTGCTGGCTACGTGGCTAGCTGGATGACCAGTGGTGACAGGGAGATCCAATTGAGATTTAAGGGTTTAATTAGTGCGATTGTGCAGAAAATAGCAAAGAAAATACTGTTTAAAAAAAGAAATGTATTTCACCTTTTATTTAACCAGGTAGGCCAGTTGAGAACCAGTTCTCATTTACAACTGCGACCTGGCCAAGATAAAGCAAAGCAGTGCGACTATAACAACAACACGGAGTTACACATGGGATAAACAAGCGTGCAGTCAATAATATAAAATAAAAATAGAAAGATCTATGTACAGTGTGTGCAAATATAGAAGATTAGGGAGGTAAGGCAATAAATAGGCCATAGTGGCAAAATAATTACAATTTAGCATTAACACTGGAGTGATAGAGACTGGAGTGATGGATGTGCAGATGATGATGTGCAAGTAGAGATACTGGGGTGCAAAAGAGCAAGAGGGTAAGTAATAATATGGGTATGAGGTAGTAGGATGGGCTGTTTACAGATGGGCTATGTGCAGGTGCAGTGATCTGTGAGCTGCTCTGACAGCTGGTGCTTAAAGTTAATGAGGGAGACATGAGTCTCCAGCTTCAGTGATTTTTGCAGTTCGTTCCAGTCATTGGCAGCAGAGAACTGGAAGGAAAGGCGGCCAAAGGAGGAGTTGGCTTTGGGGGTGACCAGTGAAATATACCTGCTGGAGCGCGTGCTACGGGTGGGTGTTGTTATGGTGACCAGTGAGCTGGGCTTTACCTAGCAAAGACTTATAGATGACCTGGAGCCAGTGGGTTTGGCGACGAATATGTAGCGAGTGCCAGCCAACGAGAGCGTACAGGTCGCAGTGGTGGGCAGTACATGGTGCCCCGGTTTGATGGGCTAACTAAGTTAACTAGCAAGGTATACCAGTTATCAAAGAGGATGCTAGCTAGCCTAGCATGCATGGCAGGACCAGTGATGTCAAATATGGTAGACCGTGTCAACATTAAAACCAGGATGGACTGTCCTATGGGACGCAACAACACTGGCACATACACAGATGCAGCTCTCATGCAATGATTTATTTTTTTATTTTTCTGTCGTTAAATAAATCAGTACACATACATTCCCATAGCTATGAGCTAGCATGTTGTAAAGTAGTTGGCTAGATGTCATCTCCATTAGAAAAACACATGACAAAATAGCTGTCAATACACTGCATGTTAGTGCACAATTTCTCTGACATTTGGCTCGTAGTTCTTGCGCAGGAAAGAAGTCGATTTACCACTTTTGGTGGTAAATTTACCACTTGGCTGTCTGTTGTATCACCCTGTCACAGGCCCTCCCCAGTCAACACCACCTCATAAGACCCCGGGGTCGCCTGATGTGAAAATGGGGTTCTTGGGAGAGTTTGGACACGTCTACTCATTCAAGGGTTTTTCTTTATTTTTTTTTACTATTTTCTACATTGTAGAATAATAGTGAAGACATCAAAACTATGAAATAACACATGGAATTATGTAGTAACCATGTAGTACGCAAAACAGTGTTAAACAAATCAAAATATATTTTATATTTGAGTTTCTTCAAAGTAGCCACTCTGTGCAGAGCTGTCATCAAGGCAAAATCTTGGCATTCTCTTGGAATGCATCTTGTGTGCCTTGTTAAGTTCTTTCCTTCTAATGCATTTGAGTAAAGCAGTTGTGTTGTGACAAGGTAGGGGTGGTATACAGAAGATAGCCCTATTTGGTAAAAGACCAAGTCCATATTAGGGCAAGAACAGCTCAAATAGCCAAAGAGAAATGACGGTCCATCGTTACTTTAAGACAAGAAGGTCAGTCAATCTGGAAAATGTTAAG
The DNA here is from genome assembly GCA_030435695.1 of Brachymystax lenok tsinlingensis. Taxonomy (NCBI): domain Eukaryota; kingdom Metazoa; phylum Chordata; class Actinopteri; order Salmoniformes; family Salmonidae; genus Brachymystax; species Brachymystax lenok. The sequence continues at coordinate 3,495,542 of CM059795.1, read as the reverse complement.
AACGTTGAAAGTTTCTTCAAGTGCAGTCGCAAAAACCATCAAGCGCAATGATGAAACTGGCTCTCATGAGGACCGCCACAGGAAAGGAAGACCCAGAGTTACCTCTGCTGCTGAGGATAAGTTCATTAGAGTTAACTGCACCTCAGATTGCATCCCAAATAAATGCTTCACAGAGTTCAAGTAACAGACACATCTCAACATCAACTGTTCAGAGGAGACTGCGTGAAGCAGGCTTTCATGGTTGAATTGCTGCAAAGAAACCACGACTAAAATACACCAATAAGAAGAAGAGACTTGCTTGGGCCAAGAAACATGAGCAATGGACATTAGACCGGTGGAAATCTGTCCTTTGGTCTGATGAGTCCAAATTTGTGATTTTTGGTTCTAATGGCCATATCTTTGTGACAGAGTAGGTGAATGGATGATCTCCGCGTGTGGTTCTCACCGTGAAGCATGGAGGAGGAGGTGTTATGGTGCTTTGCTGGTGACACTGTCAGTGATTTATTTAGAATTCAAGGCACACTTAACCAGCATGGCTACCAAAGCATTCTGCAGCGATGCACATTCCCATCTGGTCTGTGCTTAGTCCCACTATCAGCATAGTTGTGGGTCTGCAAAATCAAGCAAATGGGATTGAACTCATGACAAAATCACATTTCGACATTTGTAGTGGCTATTGATGTTTTGGTTTCTTTTTTGCTTAGTGAAATTGCAAATATCTTCTTTTGGGCGTTTAACTCTGATTTAACTACCGGTATTTATCTACTCTGGTTTCGGCATGAGAAAATTCATGAAGTCCCAAATTCCCGCAAGATACTGCAAGATTTTACTCACAGATACAGAGCCTCTAAAATGAAAGGTCTGTTCACGGATTTGGAGCCAGTCCCTAACAAAGAAACGGACACTGGGAGACAAATTCACCTTTCAGCAGGACAATAACCTTAAACACAAGGCCAAATCTACACTGGAGTTGACCTTAACTAGATTTTTGGCCTTGAAAATCCTTGGCAAGACTTGAAAATGGGTGTCAAGCAATGATCAGCGCTTGAAGAATTTAAAAAAAGAATATGCAAATATTGACCAATCCAGGTGTGCAAAGCTCTAAGAGACTTACCCAGAAAGACTCACAGCTTTAATCACAGCCAAAGGTAAATTTAAAAATGTTTTGACTCAGGGGTGTGAATACTTATGTACTTTTTTTTTTTTTAATTTAATACATTTTGAATTCAGGCTGTAACGCGACAAAATGTGGAATAAGTCAAGGGGTCTGAATACTTTCTGAAGGCACTGTCCAATATAGAGAAAATACTATCCATCCCTGTTCTACCTAACTATTCACTGTCATGCAAATTACCCTAAAGAGTGACCGGCGGCTAACCAATTAACAGTTAACTGTTAACATCCCAAAAGGGAATAGTTTGTTGGAGTGAATAGTTAAGACTAACTATTAACTCTTAACTTAGTTTGATTCACAGAGATTCTATGGGCTGATCTACTAATCTGCCTCCTCCTCTTCCTCCCTCCTCTTCCGGCCCTGCAGGAGATGGAGCCAGGGTGTGGGATGCAGCTGTGTATGCTGTTCCCCCAGGACGAGAGCATTAACTTGTATCAAGTTATTCATCAAATGCGACACAAGAGGAGGATTCCTTATGAGCCCCGCTCTCGAGGACGTCCGCCGCACAGAGAGGCCGGCCGAGGCGACCTGGGAAGGTGAGACATTACTATTTCGACTGCAAGTGAGCTCTTGTCGACGTGATGACGGAGCGGTTCTGATATGACCGTCTAACCGTCCTTCCCAGAGTTCTCTGCTCTCATCACATCCCCACGAAGAGGGAGACCTGAAATCCTTTGTGGGCCAGTGCTAACCACAGTGTCTCTGTGGGCCAGTGCTAACCACAGTGTCTCTGTGGGCCAGTGCTAACCACAGTGTCTCTGTGGGCCAGTGCTAACCACAGTGTCTCTGTGGCCCAGTGCTAACCACAGTGTCTCTGTGGCCCAGTGCTAACCACAGTGTCTCTGTGGCCCAGTGCTAACCACAGTGTCTCTGTGGCCCAGTGCTAACCACAGTGTCTCTGTGGCCCAGTGCTAACCACAGTGTCCCTGTGGCCCAGTGCTAACCACTGTGTCCCTGTGGCCCAGTGCTAACCACTGTGTCCCTGTGGCCCAGTGCTAACCACAGTGTCCCTGTGGCCCAGTGCTAACCACAGTGTCTCTGTGGCCCAGTGCTAACCACAGTGTCCCTGTGGCCCAGTGCTAACCACAGTGTCCCTGTGGCCCAGTGCTAACCACAGTGTCTCTGTGGCCCAGTGTTAACCACAGTGTCTCGGTGGCCCAGTGCTAACCACAGTGTCTCTGTGGCCCAGTGTTAACCTCGGTACTAGTAGTGTGAGTCTGGCTCGTTTCTGTCTGCACGTGGTGGTGATGTATAATTCAGTGTAAAGAAACAGGATCAAGACCCTGTAATGAATACAGTCTCAATTTGAACCACAGGCACTAGCTACTTAAACCACCAATGTTTTAGTTGACTTTATACACACTTTTCAACAGTCATAGGTTCATTTTCTTTTCAGGAGTAATCCTCGGGAGAAACTTAATAATTGAAGGGGACTTATGAACCGAATCATATATGGACATACAGTATGATATATAATATAACGACAACCTACACTGCCATAAATAGAAGGACAGAAAAGTAATGTTTTATGTCACGTGATTTTGGACAGATCTGTCAAGACACCAACCATGATAAAAGGTTAAACAGGTTTTAAATCAACTCATGAATTGTATTGAATATTGCTATGAACTCTATATATATCTACCACTGGGGAGAGAGAGGGGGCAGTATGGCCTGAACTCTATATATCTACCACTGGGGAGAGAGAGGAGGCAGTATGGCCTGAACTCTATATATCTACCACTGGGGAGAGAGAGGAGGCAGTATGGCCTGAACTCTATATATCTACCACTGGGGAGAGAGAGGAGGCAGTATGGCCTGAACTCTATATATCTACCACTGGGGAGAGAGAGGAGGCAGTATGGCCTGAACTCTATATATCTACCACTGGGGAGAGAGAGAGGAGGCAGTATGGCCTGAACTCTATATATCTACCACTGGGGAGAGAGAGGAGGCAGTATGGCCTGAACTCTATATATCTACCACTGGGAAGAGAGAGGGGGCAGTATGGCCTGAACTCTATATATCTACCACTGGGAAGAGAGAGGAGGCAGTATGGCCTGAACTCTATATATCTACCACTGGGGAGAGAGAGGAGGCAGTATGGCCTGAACTCTATATATCTACCACTGGGGAGAGAGAGGAGGCAGTATGGCCTGAACTCTATATATCTACCACTGGGGAGAGAGAGGAGGCAGTATGGCCTGAACTCTATATATCTACCACTGGGGAGAGAGAGGAGGCAGTATGGCCTGAACTCTATATATCTACCACTGGGAGAGAGAGGGGCAGTATGGCCTGAACTCTATATATCTACCACTGGGGAGAGAGAGGGGGCAGTATGGCCTGAACTCTATATATCTACCACTGGGGAGAGAGAGGGGGCAGTATGGCCTGAACTCTATATATCTACCACTGGGGAGAGAGAGGGCAGTATGGCCTGAACTCTATATATCTACCACTGGGGAGAGAGAGGAGGCAGTATGGCCTGAACTCTATATATCTACCACTGGGGAGAGAGAGAGGAGGCAGTATGGCCTGAACTCTATATATCTACCACTGGGGAGAGAGAGGGGGCAGTATGGCCTGAACTCTATATATATCTACCACTGGGGAGAGAGAGGAGGCAGTATGGCCTGAACTCTATATATCTACCACTGGGGAGAGAGAGGAGGCAGTATGGCCTGAACTCTATATATCTACCACTGGGGAGAGAGAGGGGGCAGTATGGCCTGAACTCTATATATCTACCACTGGGGAGAGAGAGGGGGCAGTATGGCCTGAACTCTATATATATATCTACCACTGGGGAGAGAGAGGAGGCAGTATGGCCTGAACTCTATATATCTACCACTGGGAAGAGAGAGGAGGCAGTATGGCCTGAACTCTATATATCTACCACTGGGTAGAGAGAGGAGGCAGTATGGCCTGAACTCTATATATCTACCACTGGGGAGAGAGAGGAGGCAGTATGGCCTGAACTCTATATATCTACCACTGGGGAGAGAGAGGAGGCAGTATGGCCTGAACTCTATATATCTACCACTGGGAAGAGAGAGGGGGCAGTATGGCCTGAACTCTATATATCTACCACTGGGGAGAGAGAGGAGGCAGTATGGCCTGAACTCTATATATCTACCACTGGGGAGAGAGAGGAGGCAGTATGGCCTGAACTCTATATATCTACCACTGGGAAGAGAGAGAGGAGGCAGTATGGCCTGAACTCTATATATCTACCACTGGGAAGAGAGAGAGGAGGCAGTATGGCCTGAACTCTATATATCTACCACTGGGAAGAGAGAGAGGAGGCAGTATGGCCTGAACTCTATATATCTACCACTGGGGAGAGAGAGGGGGCAGTATGGCCTGAACTCTATATATCTACCACTGGGGAGAGAGAGGGGGCAGTATGGCCTGAACTCTATATATATCTACCACTGGGGAGAGAGAGGAGGCAGTATGGCCTGAACTCTATATATCTACCACTGGGGAGAGAGAGGGGGCAGTATGGCCTGAACTCTATATATCTACCACTGGGGAGAGAGAGGAGGCAGTATGGCCTGAACTCTATATATCTACCACTGGGGAGAGAGAGGAGGCAGTATGGCCTGAACTCTATATATCTACCACTGGGGAGAGAGAGGGGGCAGTATGGCCTGAACTCTATATATCTACCACTGGGGAGAGAGAGGAGGCAGTATGGCCTGAACTCTATATATGTTGTGATGTATCTAGGATGTTATAGGGCTACTAGGATGTTATAGGGCTACTAGGATGTTGTGATGTATCTAGGATGTTATAGGGCTACTAGGATGTTGTGATGTATCTAGGATGTTATAGGGCTACTAGGATGTTGTGATGTATCTATGATGCTATAGGGCTACTAGGATGTTGTGATGTATCTATTGTGATGTATCTATGATGCTATAGGGCTACTAGGATGTTGTGATGTATCTATGATGTTATAGGGCTTCTAGGATGTTGTGATGTATCTAGGATGTTATAGGGCTACTAGGATGTTGTGATGTATCTAGGATGTTATAGGGCTACTAGGATGTTGTGATGTATCTATGTTGTTATAGGGCTACTAGGATGTTATAGGGCTACTAGGATGTTGTGATGTATCTATGATGTTATAGGGCTACTAGGATGTTATAGGGCTACTAGGATGTTGTGATGTATCTATGATGTTATAGGGCTACTAGGATGTTATAGGGCTACTAGGATGTTATAGGGCTACTAGGATGTTATAGGGCTACTAGGATGTTGTGATGTATCTATGTTGTTATAGGGCTACTAGGATGTTGTGATGTATCTATGATGTTATAGGGCTACTAGGATGTTATAGGGCTACTAGGATGTTGTGATGTATCTATGATGTTATAGGGCTACTAGGATGTTATAGGGCTACTAGGATGTTGTGATGTATCTATGATGTTATAGGGCTACTAGGATGTTGTGATGTATCTATGATGTTATAGGGCTACTAGGATGATGTGATGTATCTATGATGTTATAGGGCTACTAGGATGTTGTGATGTATCTATGATGTTATAGGGCTACTAGGATGTTATAGGGCTACTAGGATGTTATAGGGCTACTAGGATGTTATAGGGCTACTAGGATGTTGTGATGTATCTATGTTGTTATAGGGCTACTAGGATGTTGTGATGTATCTATGATATTATAGGGCTACTAGGATGTTATAGGGCTACTAGGATGTTGTGATGTATCTATGATGTTATAGGGCTACTATGATGTTATAGGGCTACTAGGATGTTGTGATGTATCTATGATGTTATAGGGCTACTAGGATGATGTGATGTATCTATGATGTTATAGGGCTACTAGGATGTTGTGATGTATCTATGATGTTATAGGGCTACTAGGATGTTGTGATGTATCTATGTTGTTATAGGGCTACTAGGATGTTATAGGGCTACTATGATGTTGTGATGTATCTAGGATGTTATAGGGCTACTAGGATGTTATAGGGCTACTAGGATGTTATAGGACTACTAGGATGTTATAGAGCTACTAGGATGTTATAGGGCTACTAGGATGTTGTGATGTATCTATGATGTTATAGGGCTACTAGGATGTTGTGATGTATTGATGTTGTTATAGGGCTACTATGATGTTATAGGGCTACTAGGATGTTGTGATGTATCTATGTTATAGGGCTACTAGGATGTTATAGGGCTACTAGGATGTGATGTATCTATGTTATAGGGCTACTAGGATGCTATAGGGCTACTAGGATGTTGTGATGTATCTATGTTGTTATAGGGCTACTAGGATGATGTGATGTATCTATGATGTTATAGGGCTACTAGGATGTTGTGATGTATCTATGATGTTATAGGGCTACTAGGATGTTGTGATGTATCTATGTTGTTATAGGGCTACTAGGATGTTATAGGGCTACTATGATGTTGTGATGTATCTAGGATGTTATAGGGCTACTAGGATGTTATAGGGCTACTAGGATGTTATAGGACTACTAGGATGTTATAGAGCTACTAGGATGTTATAGGGCTACTAGGATGTTGTGATGTATCTATGATGTTATAGGGCTACTAGGATGTTGTGATGTATTGATGTTGTTATAGGGCTACTATGATGTTATAGGGCTACTAGGATGTTGTGATGTATCTATGTTATAGGGCTACTAGGATGTTATAGGGCTACTAGGATGTGATGTATCTATGTTATAGGGCTACTAGGATGCTATAGGGCTACTAGGATGTTGTGATGTATCTATGTTGTTATAGGGCTACTAGGATGTTGTGATGTATCTATGATGTTATAGGACTACTAGGATGTTGTGATGTATCTATGATGTTATAGGGCTACTAGGATGTTATAGGGCTACTAGGATGTTGTGATGTATCGATGTTGTTATAGGGCTACTATGATGTTATAGGGCTACTAGGATGTTGTGATGTATCTATGTTGTTATAGGGCTACTAGGATGTTATAGGGCTACTAGGATGTGATGTATCTATGTTGTTATAGGGCTACTAGGATGCTATAGGGCTACTAGGATGTTGTGATGTATCTATGTTGTTATAGGGCTACTAGGATGTTGTGATGTATCTATGATGTTATAGGGCTACTAGGATGATGTGATGTATCTATGATGTTATAGGACTACTAGGATGTTGTGATGTATCTATGATGTTATAGGGCTACTAGGATGTTATAGGGCTACTAGGATGTTGTGATGTATCTAGGATGTTATAGGGCTACTAGGATGTTGTGATGTATCTAGGATGTTATAGGGCTACTAGGATGTTGTGATGTATCTAGGATGTTATAGGGCTACTAGGATGTTGTGATGTATCTAGGATGTTATAGGGCTACTAGGATGTTGTGATGTATCTATGATGTTATAGGGCTACTAGGATGTTGTGATGTATCTATGATGTTATAGGACTACTAGGATGTTATAGGGCTACTAGGATGTTGTGATGTATCTATGTTGTTATAGGGCTACTATGATGTTGATGTTATAGGGCTACTAGGATGTTATAGGGCTACTAGGATGTTGTGATGTATCTAGGATGTTATAGGGCTACTAGGATGTTGTGATGTATCTAGGATGTTATAGGGCTACTAGGATGTTATAGGGCTACTAGGATGTTGTGATGTATCTATGATGTTATAGGGCTACTAGGATGTTGTGATGTATCTATGATGTTATAGGGCTACTAGGATGTTGTGATGTATCTAGGATGTTATAGGGCTACTAGGATGTTGTGATGTATCTATGATGTTATAGGGCTACTAGGATGTGATGTATCTATGATGTTATAGAGCTACTAGGATGTTGTGATGTATCTATGATGTTATAGGGCTACTAGGATGTTGTGATGTATCTATGTTATAGGGCTACTAGCATGTTATAGGGCTACTAGGATGTTGTGATGTATCTATGTTGTTATAGGGCTACTATGATGTTATAGGGCTACTAGGATGTGATGTATCTATGTTGTTATTGGGCTACTAGGATGTTATAGGGCTACTAGGATTTTGTGATGTATCCATGATGTTATAGGGCTACTAGGATGTTGTGATGTATCTATGATGCTATAGGGCTACTAGGATGTTGTGATGTATCTATGGTGTTATAGGGCTACTAGGATGTTGTGATGTATCTATGATGTTATAGGGCTGCTAGGATGTTGTGATGTATCTATGATGCTATAGGGCTACTAGGATGTTGTGATGTATCTATGGTGTTATAGGGCTACTAGGATGTTGTGATGTATCTATGATGTTATAGGGCTGCTAGGATGTTGTGATGTATCTATGTTGTTATAGTGCTACTAGGATGTTGTGATGTATCTATGATGTTCTAGGGCTACTAGGATGTTGTGATATATCTATGTTGTTATAGGGCTACTAGGATGTTATAGGGCTACTAGGATGTTGTGATGTATCTATGATGTTATAGGGCTACTAGGATGTTATAGGGCTACTAGGATGTTGTGATGTATCTATGATGTTATAGTGCTACTAGGATGTTATAGGGCTACTAGGATGATGTGATGTATCTATGATGTTATAGGGCTACTAGGATGTTGTGCTGTATCTATGATGTTATAGGGCTTCTAGGATGTTGTGATGTATCTATGATGTTATAGGGCTACTAGGATGTTGTGATGTATCTATGATGTTATAGGGCTACTAGGATGTTGTGATGTATCTATGATGTTATAGGGCTACTAGGATGTTGTGATGTATCTATGATGTTATAGGGCTACTAGGATGTTGTGATGTATCTATGATGTTATAGGGCTACTAGGATGTTGTGATGTATCTTGTGTATCCTTGTCTCAATTGTTTACCTATTTCATGTAGGGGTCGGCCAGAGGAAAATGCCATTCACAACAGGAAACGCCCGAGGCTTGACTATCCAGCAGAGCTCCCACAGAGACCAGGTTACTATTACTACCATATGATTTGGTACAGTATGAAAATGTGTCCCAAATGGTACCCTATTCCCTATAAAGTGCACTACTTTAGACCAGAGCCCTATGGAACCCTATTCCCTATAAAGTGCACTGCTTTTGACCAGAGCCCTATGGAACCCTATTCCCTATCTAGTGCACTACTTTAGATCAGAGCCCTATGGAACCCTATTCCCTATCTAGTGCACTACTTTAGATCAGAGCCCTATGGAACCCTATTCCCTATCTAGTGCACTGCTTTTGACCAGCTACTTATTGTATTGGTACTGTATGTTGTTTATTATAAGGACAAGAAAGACCAACCCGATGGTCAGCCATGCGCAGAGTAGATCGCCTGCTGTGTTTAGGAACAAACGATGGCGCTGAAACACGTAGAGTCGTCACGGGCCTCATTTATCAACCGTGGAAACTTCCGTTAATAAATTCTGCCGTACGTGGAGATTTTAGAATTTGCATGTCGCACACAACATATATATATTAAACTTTCCACCTTCTAATGGTAACACAACCACCCCTCCATTCACCTTCTATGGTAACACACACACCCCTCCATTCACCTTCTATGGTAACACACACACCCCTCCATTCACCTTCTATGGTAACACAAACACCCCTCCATTCACCTGCTATGGTAACACACACACCCCTCCATTCACCTTCTATGGTAACACACACACCCCTCCATTCACCTTCTATAGTAACACAAACACCCCTCCATTCACCTGCTATGGTAACACACACACCCCTCCATTCACCTTCTATGGTAACACACACACCCCTCCATTCACCTTCTATGGTAACACACACACCCCTCCATTCACCTGCTATGGTAACACACACACCCCTCCATTCACCTGCTATGGTAACACAAACACTCCTCCATTCACCTTCTATGGTAACACACACACCCCTCCATTCACCTGCTATGGTAACACACACACCCCTCCATTCACCTGCTATGGTAACACACACACCCCTCCATTCACCTGCTATGGTAACACACACACCCCTCCATTCACCTGCTATGGTAACACACACACCCCTCCATTCACCTGCTATGGTAACACAAACACCCCTCCATTCACCTGCTATGGTAACACACACACCCCTCCATTCACCTGCTATGGTAGCACAAACACCCCTCCATTCACCTGCTATGGTAACACAAATGGCCTCATTTGCTGAATGAGTTGTGTTGGAAGTGGGCCATGGCAAATTTGAAGACATTTCTGTAGAGCTTTTTTTTTATTTTACCAGGCAAGTCAGTTAAGAACAAATTCTTATTTTCAATGACGGCCTAGGAACAGTGGGTTAACTGCCTTGTTCAGGGGCAGAACGACGGGGATTCGACCTTGCAACCTTTCGGGTTACAAGTCCAACGCTCTAACCACTAGGCTACCCTGCGGCCCGAATTACAAATGATTTTGTTAAAACTATTTTAAAGTGCAGCCTTATGCTGTGAAAAATAAACTAAATATTGAACAATCCTTGTTATCAGTTGATGTTTCTATGGCCTGCCTCGGTTTAGGCTCTGAGGTCAATAGATTGATGTTTCTATGGCCTGCCTCGGTTTAGGCTCCGAGGTCAATAGATTGTGTTTCTATGGCCTGCCTCGGTTTAGGCTCTGAGGTCAATAGATTGATGTTTCTATGGCCTGCCTCGGTTTAGGCTCTGAGGTCAATAGATTGATGTTTCTATGGCCTGCCTCGGTTTAGGCTCTGAGGTCAATAGATTGATGTTTCTATGGCCTGCCTCGGTTTAGGCTCTGAGGTCAATAGATTGTGTTTCTATGTCCTGCCTCGGTTTAGGCTCTGAGGTCAATAGATTGTGTTTCTATGGCCTGCCTCGGTTTAGGCTCTGAGGTCAATAGATTGATGTTTCTATGGCCTGCCTCGGTTTAGGCTCTGAGGTCAATAGATTGATGTTTCTATGGCCTGCCTCGGTTTAGGCTCTGAGGTCAATAGATTGTGTTTCTATGTCCTGCCGTTATTATAATTCGGATGTGTCTAAACACCTGTATTGGTGATTTGCGTGGCGATACGTACACTTTCCCGGCAACTTCAAAATGGAGAAATACCGACCTTTCTGTGGGAAAACTGGTGCACACAAGGTTTAACCGTATTTTTTCTTGATAAATGCGGCCCCAGGAAAATACAAAACAGAAAATGATGGCGGATGTTCTGTGGTCAGAGGTGATAGGACGGCCACCTGCTATGGATGGACAACTTTGGTTTTTGGTCTGTCTTGTCCTTTATTGGCAACAGGATCTGAATGATATATTATAATATATATATATATATATATATATATATATATATATATATATATATATATATATATATATATATATATATATATATATATATATATATATATATATATATATATATATATATATATAAATAATGTGGTATTGGAAAAACTACTTGAGTTTCAAATGAAAGCTCATTGCATCTATTCGTGCAACATATGAACCAAAAAAAGTTTGAAGCCAAATCCAGATGAACGTTGTCTACTGTTACAACTATGGGTTACTATAGTTACAAGTGACTTCTGTCTGAATGTCTACTGTTACAACTATGGGTTACTATAGGTACAAGTGACTTCTGTCTGAATTGCATTTCGTATATGACCTATGGTATTGTGATGTTTTCCACTCTTCAGGATGGTATTGTTATTAATCAGAGGATGGTTTCTATCGCATAATGTTAAGTAGTATATTATGTGTTCTTTTGAAGTGGGTGTTCATGAGTACTGATTTCAAGTTCTTATTGACTACTGGTTGTGTGACTATATTAGGACCCGAACGTTTAGAAACCAGAGCTGGTGTATCTTTGTAGACGGAGAAGTGTTACATAAGGACTTAACTCGCCAGTCAGAGTAAATCAGCTTTTCTCTCTTCGCACAGGCTATACACCGGACCCGAGCAACCCGCCAGTTGACCGGTAAGTACCTCACAACAGCCTCATCCTTTGACCCCAAATCTAAACCCTAGCCCGTAGGCACTTGTGTAGCTTGGAGAGGATTGGGTTAGGTGTAAGCAATACGGTGAACTTCCACCTGGCCTATCAGAGGGCAAGACAAAGCTGGCACCATATTGATTCCGTCAATCCAGTCCTCTTAGTGCTTCACAAGTGACAAGAGGTCCGATTTAGGACCCATGGTTCCACACTCCACCAATCATTTCCCAAGTCTTCCTCTCTCCACCAATCGTTTCCTTGCCCTCCCCCAAACAATAATCAGTAAGTCAATTTTTCCCAAAGGCGGTTCTCCACTGGAGTAAGAAGAGATGTTTTTCTCAATGGGGTGAGTTCAGGGGTACCCCTGCTATTGATTTCAAGTATATATTAAACTGTCATTGATAGTAACATGATGTGGTTAATGTGTTCCCCAGTTCTATTGATAGTAACATGATGTGGTTAATGTGATCCCCAGTTCTATTGATGGTAACATGATGTGGTTAATGTGATCCCCAGTTCTATTGATAGTAACATGATGTGGTTAATGTGTTCCCCAGTTCTATTGATAGTAACATGATGTGGTTAATGTGATCCCCAGTTCTATTGATAGTAACATGATGTGGTTAATGTGATCTCCAGTTCTATTGATGGTAACATGATGTGGTTAATGTGATCCCCAGTTCTATTGATAGTAACATGATGTGGTTAATGTGATCCCCAGTTCTATTGATAGTAACATGATGTGGTTAATGTGATCTCCAGTTCTATTGATAGTAACATGATGTGGTTAATGTGATCCCCAGTTCTATTGATAGTAACATGATGTGGTTAATGTGATCCCCAGTTCTATTGATAGTAACATGATGTGGTTAATGTGATCCCCAGTTCTATTGATAGTAACATGACGTGGTTAATGTGATCCCCAGTTCTATTGATAGTAACATGATGTGGTTAATGTGATCCCCAGTTCTATTGATAGTAACATGATGTGGTTAATTTGATCCCCAGTCCTACAACGATTACATGAGAGAGTTCCACCACACCATTGGGCAGCCTACTCCTTGGCAAGGAATGGTATGTTAAAAATGATTTAGTATGTAAATGTTAAATGTTCTAGAATCGGTCCATTTCTCCTTTGCCAAGATAATGTATCCACCTGACAGGTGTGGCATATCATGAAGCTGATTAAACAGCATGATCATCACACCTGCACTTTGTGCTGGGGACAATAAAAGGCCACTATAAAATGTACATTGAAGTCTCAAGTTTTGAGGGAATGTCCACCAGAGCTGTTTTGCCAGAGAATTGAATGTTCATTTCTCTACCATAAGCCGCTTCCAACGTCGTTTTAGAGAATTTGGCAGTACGTCCAACCGGCCTCACAACATCAGACCAGGTGTAACCACACCAGCCCAGGACCTCCACATCCGGCTTCTTCACCTGTGGGATCATCTGATACCAGACATCCTGACAGCTGATGAAACTTTCTGCACAAACGGTCAGAAACCATCTCAGGGAAGCTCATCTGTGTGCTGGTCGTCCTCACCGGGGTCTTGACCTGACTGCAGTTCAGCGTCGTGACCCGAATTCAGTTGGCAAATACTCACCTTCGATGGCCAGTGGCACGTTGAAGTGTTTTATTCCCGCATGAATCCCGGTTTCATCTGTACCAGGCAGATGTCAGACAGTGTGTATGGCGTCATGTGGGCGAGCGGTTTGCTGACGTCAACGTTGTGAACAGAGTGCCCCATAGTGGGGTTATGGTATGGGCAGGCATAAGCTATTAACAATGAACATACATTTTATCGATGGCATTTTCAATGCACAGATATACCGTGACGAGATCCTGAGGCCCATTGATTGTCCTGCCATTCATCCGCCGCCATCACTTCTTGTGATGCACGGCCCCATGTCGCAAGGATCTGAACACAATTCCTGTAAGCTGAACATGTCCCAGTTCCATGGCCTGCATACTCACCAGACATGTCACCCGTTGAGCATGTTTGGGATGCTCTGGATCGAGGCGTACGACAGCGTGTTCCAGTTCCCGCCAACATCCAGCAAATTTGCTCAGCCGTTGAAGACGAGTGGAACAACATTCCACGGGCCACAATCATCAGCCTGATCAACTCTGTGCTGTGAATGAGACAAACGGTGGCAACACCAGATGCTGACTGGTTTTCTGATCCACGCCCCTGCTTTTCTTTTGTTTAAGGTGTCTGTGACCAACAGATGCATGTCTGTATTCCCAGTCCATGTGAAATCCACAGATTAGGGCAATAATGAATTAATTTCAATTGTCTGATTTCCCTTCATATGAACTGTAACTCAGTAAAATCTTAGAAATTGTCGCATGTTGCGGTTTATATTTCTGTTCAGTGTGCTTAATTTTACCTGCATTCAATACTAATTTCAGGTCAGTTAAATTTTTCTGTAATACGATGAAGGCAGACTGTAGTTCAGATAGAGCCTGGTCAACCGTTGGGACAATAGCAGACACAACAGTATCATCAGCATACAAGTGCAGGTAAAAAAAAGAAAATGTTCTAGACAAGTCGATATTGTTAATGTAAAAAGTACAGGACCCAGAATCGACCCCTGCTGGACACCTTTTGTAAAATCCAGTAAACCTGCCCTAATAGTTCAGTTCTAGGTAATCTTGTATCTATTCCAATTCAAGCCAACCCCATGGTATTTTCTAATAGGAGGTTACCTGTTGAACATGAAATGTTTATATTAGAGACTCCGTCTGATCTGAAATCAGCTGTGGGCTTGGACTGATTCATGTAAATGCCAAAGTTTGACTTAAAATATGGATTTTTATAGTAACTTTCCTCAAACCAATGCTGGTTACAATTGAACCTTGGCTAAAGAAGTCTATGCCGGACTCTGATATTTGGCAGAAGGGGGGTTGCCATTTACAGTGCATTCGGGAAGTATTCAAACCCCTTGACATTTTGTTACGGTACAGCCTTATTCTAAAATGGTTTTTCCTCATCACTCTACACACAATACCCCATAATGACATCACAATACCCCATAATGACATCACAATACCCCATAATGACAAAATGAAAACAGGTTTTTTAGAAAAACATAAATACCTCATTTACATAAGTATTCAGCCACTTTGCTATGAGATTTTAAATTTAGCTCAGGTGCATCCTGTTTCCATTGATCATCCTTAAGATGTTTCTACAACTTGATTGGAGTCCACCTGTGGTAAATCCAATTGATTGGACATTATTTGGAAACAGGATGCACCTGAGCAATCGGGTGAGAAGGGCCTTGGCCAGGGAGGTGACCAAGAACCCGATGGTCACTCTGACAGAGCTCTAGAGTACCTCTGTGGAGATGGGAGAACCTTCCAGAAGGACAACCATCTCTGCAGCACTCCACCAATCAGGCCTTTATGGTAGACTGGCCAGACAGAAACCGCCACTCAGTAAAAGGCACATGACAGCCCGCTTGGAGTTTGCCAAAAGGCACCTAAAGACTCTGACCATGAGAAACAAGATTCTCTGGTCTGATGAAACCAAGACTGAACTCTTTGGCCTGAATGCCAAGCGTCACGTCTGGAGGAAACCTTGCACCATACCTACGGTGAAGCATGGTGGTGGCAGCATGCCGTGGGGATGTTTTTTAGCGGCAGGTACTGGGAGACTAGTCAGGATCGAGGGAAAGCTGAACGGAGCAGACAGATAATTGATGAAAACCTGCTCCAGAGCAGGGACGAAGGTTCACCTTTCAACAGGACAATGACCCTAAGCACACAGCCAAGACAACGCAGGAGTGGTTTCGGGACATGTCACTGAGTGGCCCAGCCAGAGCTCGGACTTGAACCTGATGAACATCTCTGGAGCGGCCGTGAAAATAGCTGTGCAGCGACGCTCCCCATCCAACCTGACAGAGCTTTTTTTTTTATGTTTCAATTTAACCTTTATTTAATTTTTATTTAGGCAAGTCAGTTAAGAATCCATTCTTATTTACAATGACAGCCTACGCCGGCCAAACCCGGACGACGCTGTGCGGCGCCCTATGGGACTCCCAATCACGGCCGGATGTGATAGAGGTGTGCCAAGCTTGTAGCGTCATACCCAAGAAGACTCGAGGCTGTAATCGCTGCCAAAAGTGCTTCAATAAAGTACTGAGTAAAGGGTCTGAATACTTACAGTGAGGGGAAAAAAGTATTTGATCCCCTGCTGATTTTGTACATTTGCCCACTGACAAAGAAATGATCAGTCTATAATTTTAATGGTAGGATTATTTGAACAGTGAGAGACAGAATAACAACAAAAAAATCCAGAAAAAAACGCATGTGTAAAATGTTATAAATTGATTTGCATTTTAATGAGGGAAATAAGTATTTGACCCCTCTGCAAAACATGACTTAGTATTTGGTGGCTAAACCCTTGTTGGCAATCACAGAGGTCAGACGTTTCTTGTAGTTGGCCACCAGGTTTGCACACATCTCAGGAGGGATTTTGTCCCACTCCTCTTTGCAGATCTTCTCCAAGTCATTAAGGTTTTGAGGCTGACGTTTGGCAACTCGAACCTTCAGCTCCTCCACAGATTTTCTATGGGATTAAGGTCTGGAGACTGGCTAGGCCACTCCAGGACCTTAATGTGCTTCTTCTTGAGCCACTCCTTTGTTGCCTTGGCCGTGTGTTTTGGGTCATTGTCATGCTGGAATACCGATCCACAACCCATGTTCAATGCCCTGGCTGAGGGAAGGATGTTCTCACCCAAGATTTGACGGTACATGGCCCCGTCCATCGTCCCTTTGATGTGGTGAAGTTGTCCTGTCCCCTTAGCAGAAAAACACCCCCAAAGCATAATGTTTCCACCTCCATGTTTGACGGTGGGCATGTTGTTCTTGGGGTCATAGGCAGCATTCCTCCTCCTCCAAACACGGCGAGTTGAGTTGATGCCAAAGAGCTCCATTTTGGTCTCATCTGACCACAACACTTTCACCCAGTTGTCCTCTGAATCAGATGTTCATTGGCAAACTTCAGACGGGCATGTATATGTGCTTTCTTGAGCAGGAGGACCTTGCGGGCGCTGCAGGATTTCAGTCCTTCACGGCGTAGTGTGTTACCAATTGTTTTCTTGGTGACTTTGGTCCCAGCTGCCTTGAGATCATTGACAAGATCCTCCCGTGTAGTTCTGGGCTGATTCCTC
The DNA here is from genome assembly GCA_030435695.1 of Brachymystax lenok tsinlingensis. NCBI lineage: Eukaryota > Metazoa > Chordata > Actinopteri > Salmoniformes > Salmonidae > Brachymystax > Brachymystax lenok. The sequence continues at coordinate 3,478,251 of CM059795.1, read as the reverse complement.
ACCGTTCTCATGATCATTGCAACTCCACGAGGTGAGATCTTACATGGAGCCCCAGGCCGAGAGAGATTGACAGTTCTTTTGTGTTTCTTCCATTTGCGAATAATCGCACCAACTGTTGTCACCTTCTCACCAAGCTGCTTGGCGATGGTCTTGTAGCCCATTCCAGCCTTGTGTAGGTCTACAATCTTGTCCCTGACATCCTTGGAGAGCTCTTTGGTCTTGGCCATGGTGGAGAGTTTGGAATCTGATTGATTGATTGCTTTTGTGGACAGGTGTTTTTTATACCGGATAACAACCTGAGATTAGGAGCACTCCCTTTAAGAGTGTGCTCCTAATCTCAGCTCGTTACCTGTATAAAAGACACCTGGGAGCCAGAAATCTTTCTGATTGAGAGGGGGTCAAATACTTATTTCCCTCATTAAAATGCAAATCAATTTATAACATTTTTCACGTGCGTTTTTCTGGATTTTTTTGTTGTTATTCTGTCTCTCACTGTTCAAATAAACCTACCATTTAAAATTATAGACTCATAATATCTTTGTCAGTGGGCAAACGTACAAAATCAGCAGGGGATCAAATACTTTTTTCCCCTCACTGTATGTAAATGTGATATTTCTGTTTATTTTTAATACATTTGCAAAATATATATATATTATTTTTGTTTTGTCATCATGGGTTATGGTGTGTAGATTGATGAGAGGGGAAAAAAACGTAAGAAAAATGTGGGAAAAGTCAAGGGGTCTGAATACTTTCCGAATGCCCTGTACATACAGAGCAATTTAAATGTTTCTGTATCCTTCACCACCTCTGTCCCTAAGCAATTTGAATGTCTAGTCCTAAATGTGGGACTTGGCGCCCATCTGACGCTAATGGGAATTTATCATACCACCCTGCATCCCACTGCTGGCTTGCTTCTGAAGCTAATCAGGGTCAGTCCCTGGATGGGAGACCAGATGCTGCTGGAAGTGGTGTTGGAGGACCAGTAGGAGGCACTATTTCCCTCTGGTCTAAAAAAAAAAAAATATCCCAATGCCCCAGGGCAGTGATTTGGGACATTGCCCTAAGTAGGGTTCTGTCTTTCAGATGGGACGTTAAACAGGGGTCCTGACTCTCTGTGGTCACTAAAGATCCAATGGCACTTATTGTAAGAGTAGGGGTGTTAACCCCAGTGTCCTGGCTGAATTCCCAAGCTGTCCCTCATACCATCATGGTCACCTAATCATCCCCAGTTTACAACTGGCTCATTCCTTCCCCTCCTCTCCCCTGTAACTATTCCCCAGGTCGTTGCTATAAATGAGAATGTGTTCTCAGTCAACTTAAAAAAAATAAGGATCAAATAAAATCTCAATCTCCCTCTGCCTTCATTATGTGCTCTCAGTAAATGGATGTGATTACTTGTTTTAAAGAAGAAATTCATCAATACTTGGAGTGGAAGTTGATAAACATAGGAGCTGATTCACTTGATTCCTTCTAACTGCAGGATAAATCCATAGGAGCTGATTCACTTGATTCACTCTCTATCTAGGTCATATATCTAGGCAGCTAAATGAAAGACCTGATTGGTCGAAACAGGTTGCCGTATGCGACCTTCTGTAATATAATAGGTTGATCTTCTATCTTTTTTTGTGAATAGTTCACGGGAGTTTATCACACTGGTCACATTGTCTACCTGCCATTCAGGGGACTTTTTTCTACTGCCCTCATTCATTCATTCATTCATTCATTGATTTGTGCCTTTTCATCTCTAGGCACAGTACCCTGGGATGGAGCAGCCTCCTCACCACCCGTTCTACCAGCACCATCCTCCTCCTCCCCAGGCACACCCCCCCTACGCTGGGCAACACCCTGTGCCACACGACGCCCGCTTCAGAGAGAAGAGACTTGTTCGCTCTTTTAGCTCCAGCCTGGTAAAAGCTCATTTCTGTCTGCTCTGGATGTGATTACTTGTTTTTAAAGAAGAAATTCATCGACGCTTGGAGGGCAGTGGAAGTTGATTTAAAAAAAAAAAAAAAAACTGCAAAATAAATAAATAGAAATGAAGACTTAAGGGCCGAATTACTTTAGTTTTTTTTTTATCAATAAAGAAGAGGTTTTCAGCACTTCAGTTTGCTCCTCACGCACCTTGTTTGGAGCTTGGAGCGTGTTCCCTTTTTGTAGTGACCACTTGTTTTACCAAACGACGAAACTGTGGAAATGTTTCATTTAGTTACAATTTTTTATAGTTATAATTTTTTTTCCACTGAGCTCATACTTGATAGGTGTCCGCTGCCCAGCCTACCCGACAGAAGAACTGACCATTACCCATATTCACATATCAAACGTTCACTTAAACGTGTTATTGTCCAGAGGGCGAGTGTAACTTAGTGAACACCACCGTCTCTCTCTCTCCCTCTGCAGCATGACTATGACATGCGGGTGGATGACTTCCTGAGACGGACCCAGGCCGTGGTGACCAGTCGCCGCAGCCGCCCCCGGGAACGAGACAGGCAGAGGGAGCGAGAACGGCCCAGAGACGCCCGCCGGGAACGAGATCGCGGACGCGACCGGGAGAGAGACCGGGACAGAGAGAAGGAGAGGGGACGCTACAGGAGATAATCAGGGACTAAATTAAACAGCAAGTCCTGACGGTAGTTTCTCTTACCGCGTTTCCTTGTTAAAAAGAAATGAGCTGTACCTTTTTTTTAAGTGTTTTTTTTTTTTTTTTTACATGATGTTGTCAAGTCCATCGGCTCATGTGTGTCACGAATGCAGTGTAACTGAACAAAGGCAACAACAGGAGAAGTAGTTTTGGGAGCGGCAAACTATTGCAGATGTGATGTTACGGTTGTTTTTGGTTTGTTTCCTTAGACCCAGACAGACAGTAGTGACTTTTAAATGTTTAATGCCATATTGTCTTTATGTTGTTCATAATTGTACATGGTTCAAATGAATATCTTGCTTTCTAAAAGGTGTAGAATTGAGTTGTACTGAATCTGTTGTTGCAAGTCCCTTTTTACTGACGGTTTTTAGTTTCAAGCCATAAAAAAAAAAAAAAAAAAACATTTTTTTTTAATTATTGTGTTTGACTGGTCCAGAAGCAAAAAACAATATTGTCTGTCTAGATCTTTATTTTCTGAAGTTTAAATCCCGACTCTATAATCAGTTCTGTAAGGAGATTAGATGTTTTCTAGGGGAGTATCATGTTTTGAAGGTCTGTTTTGTACAACAAAAAATACTGTGTATTTTACTACTGTCGTCAGTTGATGAGTAAAAGACTGGTCTGGATTGATTCACTTCATAGAAACTGGGTTTTTTTTCTCTCAGAACTGAGGAGATTTTTAAGGTATTCAAGCCTTTATGAAACCAGTCATAACACCGTGTTGCGTGTTAAAATATCATAAAAAGGGTCGTAATCAATGATTCGTGTATACTGATAGGGGGGGCGCTGTGTCGAAGCCACCGTCCCTCCATCTTGGCACTCCCCCACCATTGGAAAACATCGGATTATGTTTTTTGGCACATTTATTTTATTACAGACGCCTGTACGAGTGTGAAGTGACCCCGTGCACATGTGCAGATAGCCTAGCGTTTAAGCGCTTTTGGCCAATAACCGGAAGGTTGCTGGTTCAAATCCTCGACCGGGCAAGGTGGGGAATCTGCCGTTCTGCTCTTGAACAAGGCCAGTTAACCCCCAACAACAACTGGTCCCTGGGTACCGATGCTGTGGATTTAAGGCAGCCCCCCGCACCTCCCTGGTGCAGCTGAGTCGGTGTCCCCCCGGGTTCCCTGTGTGTGACTGTGAGGGCGATGTTTTTTTGCGGTGCTGCTCGTGGCAACGTCATTTCGCTGAGTCTACTTTTTTTTTAAGCAGCCTTAACGTATGGGGGGTTAATGGTGGGCCCTCCTAAGCTTGGGTCCCAGGAAAACACAACATTTCTAATTTGTGTCCCAGGCTGAAAAAGTTTAAGAACCCCTGTTTTAAAGTGTATATATTTTTTTGAGATTACTAATGTTACTGTCCCCAACGCACACAAACAGAATACCTGTAATTTTTTTCATTGAAGGAATTCTACAGCATTTCATTGGAATGCTGTAGAATTCCTAACATTCCTTGTAGCCGAGTTTGTTATTTAGCAACAATGGGGCAAGGCGGGTTGGATTAGGTTGTTGACAACATGCAGGCCTAAACAATATTTAGTCTCCGAAAATGTTCATTGAAAACATAAATACATTTGCACAATGAGCACTTGTCTTTCAAATACATTGTTGATACAGTCAAAAGAATACGCGTTATCAAGAACAAGATAGGTGTCTCTTTTCAGATAAAACTATGATTACCCACATGGCAGCTCTTGTCATTGTTGTTAGCTATCTGACCGTTCAGCATCATAAAGCACGGCTTCCGGCAACATCATTTTCGTGACGTTGTCAGCCAACCTGTCTATGGAGGACTGCTCCTATTGGGGAGTGCCAATATGGCCAACCGGTGGCCTCTCAATGGCCAATACATAGCAACCGCAATCCAGGGTTTAAATACACTGAGTGTACAAAACATTAGGAACACCTTCCTAATATTGAGTCCCCCCCCCCCTTGGCACACAGAACAGCCTCAATTCGTCGGAATCATGGACTCCACAAGGTGTCAAGCGTTCCACAGTGATGCTGGCCCATGTTGACTCCAATGCTTCCCACAGGTGTCAAGTTGGCTGGATGTCCTTTGGGTGGTGGACCATTCTTGATGCACACAGGAAACTGTTGAGTGTGAAAAACCCAGCAAAGTTGCAGTTCTTGACACAAACCAGTGGACCTGACACCTACTACCGTACCCTGTTCAAAGGCACTTCAATATTTTGTCTTGCCCATTCACCCTCTGAATGGAACACATACACAATCCATGTCTCAATTGTCTCAAGGCTTAAAAATCCTTCTTTAACCTGTCTCCTCCCCTTCATCTACACTGATTTGAAGTGGATTTAACAAGTGACATCAATTAGGGATCATATCTTTCACCTGGATTCACCTGGGCAGTGTATGTTATGGAAAGAGCAGGTGTTCTTAATGTTTTGTGTTTAGTGTACAGGGCATTCGGAAAGTATTCAGGCCCCTTCCCTTTTTCCACATTTTACGTTACAGCCTCATTCTGAAATGAATTAAACTACCTCATGAAGCCGGTTGAGAGAATGCCAAGAGTGTGCAAAGCTGTCATTAAGGCAACGGGTGGCTTCTTTGAAGAATCTCAAATATGAAATATATTTTGATTTGTTTAACACTTTTTTTTGGTCACTACATGATTCCATATGTGTTATTTCATAGTTTTCATGCCTTCACTATTATTATATATAATGTAGAAATTAGTCAAAATAAAGAAAAACCCTGGAATGAGTAGGTGGTGTCCAAACCTTTGACCGTTTATCAGGTGAACCCATCTAGTACTGGGTCGGACCCCCCCTTTGCCTCCAGAACAGCCTGAATTCTTTGGGGCATGGAAACATTGCTCAATTGGTATCAAGGGATTTAACATGTGGCAGGAAAACCATCACCAGCCTGTACCGTTGACACCAGGCAAGCTGGGGCCATGGATTCTGCCATCAGCATGACGCAACAGGAACTGGGATTCATCAGACCAGGCAATGTTTTTCCACTCCTCAAATGTCCAGTGCCCACAGGAGACCCTTCTTCTCCTTGTTTTTAGCTGATAGGAGGGGAACCCAGTGTGGTCGTCTGCTGCAATAGAACCATCCGTGTAAAGGACTGAGGAGTTGTGTGTTCTGAGATGCCGTTCTGAACACCACTGTTGTACTGTGACGTTATTTGTCTGTTTGTGACCCGCCTGTTAGTTGGCACGATTCTTCCCATTCTCCTTCGACCTCTCATCAACGAGCTGTTCTCACCTACAGGACTGCCGCTGACTGGATGTGTTTGTTTGTCGCATCATTCTCAGTAAACCCTAGACACTGTCGTGCGTGAAAAGCCCAGAAGGCCGTTTCTGAGATCCTGGAACCGGTGCGCCTGGCACTGATTATACCACGCTCAGTCACTCAGGTCACTCGTTTTGCCCATTCTGACGTTTAATCGAACACTAACTGAATGCCTGTCGATGCCTGCTTTATATAGCAAGCCACATGACTCCACTGTCTGCAGGAGTGAAACATTTATAGCTAATAAACTGGCCACTGAGTGTATATAGGCCTAAAAATACATCACTGATAGTAATATGACCCGCAGAGCATCAGCTGCCTCCTCGATAATCACGCACACACACACACACACACACACACGTGTGACTCAAATCATTAGTACTGTAACCTTTCTGTGTCAACCCATTAAACTGTGTCTTTCTAACCTCAATTATAGATGTGTGCACCTGGGTATCTCCTGTAGAAAGTGGCCCTCTTGTTTAACTCTTGGTTTTCCATCCTTCTTGAACCCACCTGTTCTTATGGTGTCGTCCTCACGTCAGATCAGCATACTAACCTGATGCTACACGACACAGATACAGACAGTGCAATTAGTGTAGATTTTAGATGGAACGAAGGAAATTAAAAGGTGGTACTGATTTAACATCAGATGTGATCAGATCAAAGTTTTTTTTTTTGGTCACATGCGCAGGACACAAGATGTAGACTAAATGCTGTAGTGAAAATGCCAACTCATGGGCTTCTTCTCAACAGGGTGCAGTACGCATCCACCGTTACCGAAGGATGGCAATATCATCTGTTAATGATAATGTAATTACAATATCCCAGTGATGTGTACACCTGTCCGCTTAGGCTGGCTGAGTCCAGAGGATGGTGGTCATTCGAATGGGCTGGGGAAGACACTCCTTTATGATGCAGAGACATGTTGGAAGTTTCTGTGTGTGGCCTGACAAAAATAAGCTAAAGATGGATTCCCCTTGAAGTCTTATAGGAATATGTCCTGTCCAGCTAGAATCAGCTTAGATACACTGTACAGTGCATTCGGAAAGTATTCAGACGCCTTCACTTTTTTCATATTTTGTTACGTTACAGCCTTATTCTAAAATGCCTTAAATTATGTTTTTTTTCCCTCATCGATCTACACACAATACCCCGTAATGACATCACAATACCCCGTAACGACATCACAATACCCCGTAATGACAAATCAAAAACTGTTTTTTTGAAATTTTGCAAATGTAAATATAAAAAACAGAAATACCTTATTTTCATAAATATTCAGACCCTTTGCTATGAGACTCGAAATTGAGCTCAGGTGCATCCTGTTGCCATTGATCATCCTTGAGATGTTTCTACAACTTGATTGGAGTCCACCTGTGGTAAATTCAATTGATTGGACATGATTTGGAAAGGCACACACCTGCCAATATAAGGTCCCACAGTTGACAGTCCATGTCAGAGCAAAAACCAAGCCATGAGGTTGAAGGAATTGTCCGTAGAGCTCCGTGACAGGATTGTGTCGAGGCACAGATCTGGGGAAGGGTACCTAAAAATGTCTGCATCATTGAAGGTCCTCAAGAACACAGTGGCCTCCATCATTCTTAAATGGAAGAAGTTTGGAACCACCAAGACTCTTCCTAGAGCTGACCACCTGGCCAAATTGAGCAATCGGGGGAGAAGGGCCTTGGTCAGGGAGGTGACCAAGAACCCTATGGTCACTCTAACAGAGCTCTAGAGTTCCTCTGGGAGAACCTTCCAGAAGGACAACCATCTCTGCAGCACTCCACCAATCAGGCCTTTATGGTAGACTGGCCAGACAGAAGCCACTCCTCAGTAAAAGGCACATGACAGCTCGCTTGGAGTTTGCCAAAAGGCACCTAAATGACTCTCAGACCAGGATAAACAAGATTCTCTGGTCTGATGAAACCAAGATTAACTCTTTGGCCTGAATGCCAAGCGTCACGTCTGGAGGAAACCTGGCACCATCCCTACGGTGGAGCATGGTGGTGGCAGCATCATGCTGTGGGGATGTTTTTCAGTGGCAGGGAGACTAGTCAGGATCGAGGGAAAGATGAACGGAGGAAAGTATCTTGAAGAAAACCTGCTCCAGAGTGCTCAGGACCTCAGACTGGGGTGAAGTTTCACCTTCCAACAGGACAACGACCTTAAGCACACAGCCAAGACAATGCAGGAGTGGTTTCGGGACAAGTCACTGAATGTCCTTGAGAGGCCCAGCTAGAATCCGGACTTGAACCTGATCAAACATCTCTGGAGAGATGTGAAAACTGTGTAGCGACGCTCCCCATCCAACCTGACAGAGCTTGAGAGGATCTGCAGAGAAGAAGAGGAGAAACTCCCCAAATACAGGTGTGCCAAGCTTGTAGCGTCATACCCAAGAATACTCGAGTCTGTAATCGCTGCCAAAGGAGCATCAACAAAGTACTGAGTAAAGAGTCTGAATACTAATGGAAATGTAATATCATTATATATATATATTTGTTTGTCATTATGGGGTATTGTGATGTCATTATGGGGTATTGTGATGTCATTATGGGGTATTGTGATGTCATTATGGGGTATTGTGTGAAGATTGATGAGGGGGAAAAAACGATATAATCAATTTTAGAATAAGGCTGTAACGTAACAATATGTGGTCTGAATACTTTCCAAATGCACTGTATATACAAAAGTATGTGGACACCCCTTCAAATTAGTGGATTTGGCTATTTATAACCACACCTGTTGCTGACAGGTGTATAAAATCGAGCACACAACCATGCAATCTCCATAGACAAACATTGGCAGTAGAATGGCCCCGTACTGAAGAGCTCAGTGACTTTCAACGTGGCGCCGTCATAGGATGCCACCTTTCCAACTAGTCAGTTGGTCAAATTTCTGCCATATCTTTATGATATGTATATGTGTGTATGTTCATACGTGCAACGTGGCTGCAAGACACAGGTCGGAATGTCTGACTGAAATACGGGAGAAATCGACTTTTCTTTTTCGGTGTTTGAATTTGTTTATAAAATGCGGGACATGATTGTTTGGTTTCAGGACAAAGGGCCAAAATGTGGGACTGAAATGTGGTCACCCTGGGTTAGATGGCGGTGCAATTATTCTCTCTGAACAACAAATGTGCAATATACTTTCCAACCCGTGAAAGGCAGCAGTACGCAACACCGCGTCCAGTCTACCGGAGACACGCGAAGAAGAGCTCGTGACGATAGTGAAATGGCTGCGCCCGCGGAGAATGGGCCACACTTTGGTCAATGGATAGGCATTTTGTTATTTTTGGGGGGTTTCATACCCTCTGCCACGGCGCTTATCGATGCTTTATTGTGGCACCGAGATTTGCTACGATGTCCTCGGAGTACCGAGAGAAGCGGCCAAAACCGACATAGGTCGTGCATACAGACAGCTGGCCAGAAAGTATCACCCGGACAGATTCTCAAGTCTTACAGGCGAGACACGTGAAAGTGCTCATCAACATTTTTTACTCATTGCAACTGCATATGAAACTCTGAAGGTACGTGGAGAAACCACACAGATGATCGGTACCATGGACCTCTGTAATGCCAACTCCTGAATCAAAGGCCCGCAGTCAATTTGATCGTTTTTGTCTTGGCCTATAGTGTACCAATACTGTCAATTACCATTTACTCAATAGACCTGAAGAGGCTCACAGTGAAGTGATCAGTGTTGTCCCTTCTCATGTAGCTACCGTAGTAGTATCCCGAGAAAGGTAGAGCTGCTATGGCTGTCCTGCTTCTTAAAGTAGGGCTGCTGATCTAGGATCAGGGCTCCCATGGCTATATTCTCTTGTTTGTTGTAATCTAAAAGCCATAACTGATCCTAAGTAAGCACTCCTACTCTGAGATGCTTGATCTATACATACAGCTGTAAATCATTCTGATAAGGGGCAGGCGGCCTTGTGGTTGGAGGGTAGGGGCGGCAGGTAGCCTAGTGGTTAGAGGGTAGCCTAGTGGTTAGAGGGTAGGGGCGGCAGGTAGCCTAGTGGTTAGAGGGTAGGGGCGGCAGGTAGCCTAGTGGTTAGAGGGTAGGGGCGGCAGGTAGCCTAGTGGTTAGAGGGTAGGGGCGGCAGGTAACCTAGTGGTTAGAGGGTAGGGGCGGCAGGTAGCCTAGTGGTTAGAGGGTAGCCTAGTGGTTAGAGGGTGAGGGCGGACAGGTAGCCTGGTGGTTAGAGGGTAGGGCGGCAGGTTCCTAGTGGTTAGAGGGTAGCCTAGTGGTTAGAGGGTAGGGCGACAGGTGGCCTAGTGGTTAGAGGGTAGGGGCGGCAGGTAGCCTAGTGGTTAGAGGGTAGGGGCGGCAGGTAGCCTAGTGGTTAGAGGGTAGGGGCGGCAGGTAGCCTAGTGGTTAGAGGGTAGGGGCGGCAGGTAACCTAGTGGTTAGAGGGTAGGGGCGGCAGGTAGCCTAGTGGTTAGAGGGTAGCCTAGTGGTTAGAGGGTAGGGGCGGCAGGTAGCCTAGTGGTTAGAGGGTAGGGGCGGCAGGTTCCCTAGTGGTTAGAGGGTAGCCTAGTGGTTAGAGGGTAGGGGCGGCAGGTGGCCTAGTGGTTAGAGCGTTGGGCCAGTAACCGAAAGGTTGCTGGATCGAATCCCCTGAGCTGACAAGGTAAAAATCTGTCAGTCTGCCCCATGAACAAGGCTGTCAACCCACTGTTCCCCGGTAGGCCGTCATTGTAAATAAGATTTTTTTTTTTTCCTTAACTGCCTTGCCTAGTTAAATAAAGGTAAAATAAATTATATATATATATATAAAATCATCTTCTTGTAGCTTGTCTTGTTTATTAGGCCTATTATCTAGTAGTGGTAATAGTTTGTTATAGGAAGATGACAATAAGGGTGATTTCCTCCTGTGTATCAGGACGAGGATCTCCCGTAGAGATTATGACTGTCTGCTGGATCACCCGGAGGAATACTACAGCCACTACTACACCTACTACAGGAGACGACTGGCACCTGAAGTGGACGTGCGGATAGTCATTCTGGTGACCGTGGTTGCTATATCTATCTTTCAGGGTACAGTCGTATCTTCACATACTCTTTAAAGTCTCTTGGCTAAATGCAATATTTATTTCAATTGCAAAACTGTTTCCACACTAAATACCGAGAGTCCCATGTGGCAACCTATTTCATGTCCCGTAGGGCTCTGGTCAAAAGCAGTGCACTGAATAGGGAATAGGTTGCCGTTTTGGGGAAACATCCTAACAGTTTTCTTCCTTCAGTACTACAGCTGGTGGGCCAGCTACACTGAAGCCATCAACTACCTATCAACGGTCCCCAAGTACCGTATCCAGGCGACGGAGATAGCCAAGCAGCTGGGTCTCCTGAACAAGACGAAAGAGAAGGGCAAGAACCGACGGTCCAAAGACGAGATCCGGGAACAGGAAGAAGAGATCATCCGTGACATCATCAAGAACAAGATCGACATTAAGGGAGGCTACCAGAAGCCTCAAATCTTGGACATCCTGCTCTGTAAGATCGTCCTGTTCCCTTACTGCCTGTGTGCCTATGTGGTCTGGTACTGCAAGTGGATCTACAGGTTCACCATCTGCAGGGAGGAGTACGGAGACGAGGAGAAGCTGTACGTCATCAGGAAGAATATGAAGATGTCTCAGTTTGACAGTCTGGAGGAGGAGCAGAGAGAGACCTTACTGAAGAGGCAGCTCTGGATCAAAGACAACTATGAGGTCGGTAGTAGTAGTAGTGGTAACGCTGTAGCAGTATTAGTAGTATTATGTAGTAGTTGTATAGTTATAGTAGTAGTATAGTTTTAGTAGCTAGTAACAGTAGTAGTATAGTTGTAGTATCACTGGTATAGTTGTAGTAGTAACGCTGTAGCAGTATTAGTAGTATTATGTAGTAGTTGTATAGTTATAGTAGTAGTATAGTTTTAGTAGCTAGTAACAGTAGTAGTATAGTTGTAGTATCACTGGTATAGTTGTAGTAGTAACGCTGTAGCAGTATTAGTAGTATTATGTAGTAGTTGTATAGTTATAGCACTAGTAGTAGTATAGTTTTAGTAGCTAGTAGTAGTATAGTTGTAGTATCACTGGTATAGTTGTAGTAGTAACGCTGTAGCAGTATTAGTAGCAGTAGTATTATGTAGTAGTTGTATAGTTATAGTAGTAGTAGTATAGTTTTAGTAGCTAGTAACAGTAGTAGTATAGTTGTAGTAGCTAGTAAGAGTAGTAGAATAGTTGTAGTAGCTAGTAAGAGTAGTAGAATAGTTGTAGTAGCTAGTAACAGTAGTAGAATAGTTGTAGTAGCTAGTAACAGTAGTAGAATAGTTGTAGTAGCTAGTAACAGTAGTAGAATAGTTTTAGTAGCTAGTAACAGTAGTAGAATAGTTGTAGTAGCTAGTAACAGTAGTAGAATAGTTGTAGTAGCTAGTAACAGTAGTAGTAGTAACGCTGTAGCAGTATTAGTAGTATTATGTAGTAGTTGTATAGTTATAGTAGTATAGTTTTAGTAGCTAGTAAGAGTAGTAGAATAGTTGTAGTAGCTAGTAACAGTAGTAGAATAGTTGTAGTAGCTAGTAACAGTAGTAGAATAGTTGTAGTAGCTAGTAACAGTAGTAGAATAGTTGTAGTAGCTAGTAACAGTAGTAGAATAGTTGTAGTAGCTAGTAACAGTAGTAGTATAGTTGTAGTAGTTAGTAACAGTAGTAGAATAGTTGTAGTAGCTAGTAACAGTAGTAGAATAGTTGTAGTAGTATAGGGATATTTGTAGTAGTATTATAGTAGCTAGTAGTAGTAGTATCACTGGTATAGTTGTAGTAGTAACGCTGTAGCAGTATTATTAGCAGTAGTATTATGTAGTAGTTGTATAGTTATAGTAGTAGTATAGTTGTAGTAGCTAGTTACAGTAGTAGCATATTTGTAGTAGTATTAGGATATTTGTAGTAGTATAGTTGTAGTAGTTGTAGCAGTATAGTTGGTGTAGCAGTGTAGTTGTAGGTGTTGTAATAGTATAGTTGTAGCAGTATAGTTGTAGTTTAGTGGTAGTAGCTAGTAGTAATAGTATAGTTGTAGTAGCTAGTAGCAGGTGTAGCAGTATAGTTGTAGTGTAGTTTTAATAGTGTAGTTGTAGTAGCTAGCAGCAGTTGTAGTGTAGTTGTAATAGTATAGTTGTAGTAGCAGTAGTAGGTGTAGTAGTAGCAGTATAGTTGTAGGTGTAGTGTAGTTGTAATAGTGTAGTTGTAGTAGCTAGTAGCAGTAGTATGTGTAGTTGTAGCAGTATAGTTGTAATAGTATAGTTGTAGTAGCAGTATAGTTGTAGCACTATAGTTGCGGTATAGTTGTAGCACTATAGTTGTAGTAGTAGCAGTATAGTTGCAGTATAGTTGTAGCACTATAGTTGTAGGTGTAGTAGTAGCAGTATAGTTGTAGTAGCAGTATAGTTGTAGTAGCAGGTGTAGTAGTAGCAGTATAGTTGTAGTAGCAGGTGTAGTAGTAGCAGTATAGTTGTAGTAGCAGGTGTAGTAGTAGCAGTATAGTTGTAGTATCAGGTGTAGTAGTAGCAGTATAGTTGTAGTAGCAGTATAGTTGTAGCACTATAGTTGTAGTGTAGTTGTAATAGTGTAGTAGCTAGTAGCAGTAGTAGGTGTAGTTGTAGCAGTATAGTTGTAGTAGTAGTATAGTTGTAGCAGTGTAGTTGTAATAGTATAGTTGTAGTGTAGTTGTCATAGCAGTATAGTTGTAGTATAGTTGTAGTAGTATAGTTGTAGTGTAGTTGTAATAGTATAGTTGTAGTGTAGTTGTCATAGCAGTATAGTTGTAGTAGCAGTATAGTTGTAGCAGTATAGTTGTAGTGTAGTTGTAATAGTATAGTTGTAGTGTAGTTGTCATAGCAGTATAGTTGTAGTAGTAGTATAGTTGTAGCAGTATAGTTGTAGTGTAGTTGTAATAGTATAGTTGTAGTGTAGTTGTCATAGCAGTATAGTTGTAGTAGCAGTATAGTTGTAGTGTAGTTGTTGTAGCAGTATAGGTGTAGTTGTAATAGTGTAGTTGTAGTAGCAGTATAGTTGTTGTAGCAGTATAGTTGTAGTGTAGTTGTTGTAGCAGTATAGGTGTAGTTGTAATAGTGTAGTTGTAGTAGCAGTATAGTAGCAGTATAGTAGTTGTAGCAGTGTAGTTGTAGCAGTATAGTTGTAGTTGTAGCAGTATAGTTGTAGTAGCAGTATAGTTGTAGTGTAGTTGTAATAGTATAGTTGTAGTGTAGTTGTTGCAGTGTAGTTGTAACAGTATAGTTGTAGTAGCAGTATAGTTGTTGTAGCAGTGTAGTTGTAGCAGTGTAGTTGTAGCAGTATAGTTGTATTAGCAGTATAGTTGCAGTGTAGTTGTAGCAGTATAGTTGTAGCAGTATAGTTGTAGTAGCAGTATAGTTGTAGTAGCAGTATAGTTGTTGTAGCAGTATAGTTGTTGTAGCAGTATAGTTGTAGTGTAGTTGTAGCAGTATAGTTGTAGTAGCAGTATAGTTGTAGTGTAGTTGTTGTAGCAGTATAGGTGTAGTTGTAATAGTGTAGTTGTAGTAGCAGTATAGTTGTTGTAGTAGTATAGTTGTAGTGTAGTTGTTGTAGCAGTATAGGTGTAGTTGTAATAGTGTAGTTGTAGTAGCAGTATAGTAGCAGTATAGTAGTTGTAGCAGTGTAGTTGTAGCAGTATAGTTGTAGTTGTAGCAGTATAGTTGTAGTAGCAGTATAGTTGTAGTGTAGTTGTAATAGTATAGTTGTAGTGTAGTTGTTGCAGTGTAGTTGTAACAGTATAGTTGTAGTAGCAGTATAGTTGTTGTAGCAGTGTAGTTGTAGCAGTATAGTTGTATTAGCAGTATAGTTGCAGTGTAGTTGTAGCAGTATAGTTGTAGTAGCAGTATAGTTGTAGTAGCAGTATAGTTGTAGTAGCAGTATAGTTGTTGTAGCAGTATAGTTGTAGTGTAGTTGTAGCAGTATAGTTGTAGTAGCAGTATAGTTGTAGTGTAGTTGTAGCAGTATAGTTGTAGTAGCAGTATAGTTGTAGTGTAGTTGTAGCAGTATAGTTGTAGTAACAGTGTGAAGCTTTGCACCATGTATTACGATGTGATTACAACCTATAGATGTTTTGCCAGCTCCATGTTCAGCAAGGGGGCAGAAACAGACTGATACCAATGGGAAATGGTTACCCACAAATTATATCTGAATGTGTTTGTATATTTCTATTGTTTTCTGTTGTCGTACCAGGTTTACAAGGAGGAGCAGGAGGAAGAGATGAAGACGAAGATGGCCCTGGACCCCAGGTGGAAGAGGTACCGACGGTGGATGAAGAATGAAGGACCTGGACGACTCACTTTTATTGACGATTGACAACATGCCTATCAAAAAATCACACCTGGCTTGTGCCAGTTGTACAGTCACACTGTTATACAGTCACGTTGTGTTTGCATACCTGTGTATTTGTAAATAAATCTACTGATGATGTTTATACAGACGATTGACAACAATGCCTGTCTGTGTGGAATAGTAACGTTATTTTCAGAGATATTGTATTGGGGCAGAGATCTTCATTTAATGATGAGATGCTCATGTCTCCGCCCTAACAACAGGAGTCGTTGTCCGGGCAGGCAATAATCTTTGGTCTGCTTAAGCCCATAGAAACGCATTGGGCTTATTTTGGACAGAGTTTTGCTGAGAGATAACCCTCTTGTTCAACCTCTTCCTCTCGGATTGGGGACATTTTAAGGCGAACGGTATTATAATAACTTTACAAGGTATATGGAAGCCTTTTTGCAACATATTCACTGCTGGTATAAATGCTGCTTTTCATTAAATGGTCTTTCAGCGTTCTGCCTGTAAGAAGGTGTATCAGAAACCTGCCTGAAGGAACTGCCCTTAATATGAAGCCTTCTGTACGTTCCAAGTTGTCATTTGTGAAACAACCCAAGGTTAATACAAAAGTTTGTCCGTATAGTCCGTTGTAGCTGCTCGTCTGTCTCTGGTCTGAACTGACATCCCATCAGACCCAGATTAGGCCTACAATCTGCTCTCCGTTGGTCCATGAACCTTTGGGGCTCCCGAGGGGCGCAGCGGTCTAAGGCACTGCGTCACAGTTCTAGAGGCCTCACTACAGACCCTGGTTCGATCCCGGGCTGTATCATAACCGGCCGTGATCGGGAGTACCATAGGGCGGTGTGCACAATTGGCCCATCCTGGCTATGGTTTAGCCGGGGTAGGCCGTCATTGTAAATAAGAATTTGTTCTTAACTCGAGCCATGAACGGTCTTCATCTGGGCGGGGCGGGGCAAACCTCCCCGTAATGTATCTGAATGACATATGTCTTTGTATGCATTGTCTTACCTGGGAAGGCTGTTTTGAATCACAATTGAAAGTACCGGTACACACAATTATACAAAAGCATTCATAACCCCCTTAACCCAACTAAAATATATATATATATATTTTTTAATTATATATTTTAACTGTGGATATTTTTTTTCTTCATATTCCTGTCAGATTCAAAACATGAAGATGCTAATGGGAATGTAGTAGTCAACAGTGCAGCTGTGGGCCTCTGAGAGCCTCGTGTTATTTTAGGGTTTGGAGATCCAGCAGCCCCTGAGCTCAGCTCTCTGCATGGTCCTCAGTCCCTCCCCAGAGGCGTCAGAGCCATCGGGAGCATGGGCACTCGGGCAAATGCCCCCCCCCTCAGATTTGATCGGTTAAAGTTTGAATTTGGGCACACAAAAAAAAAATATATATATATATATATTCTAACAAAAAAATAGAGTTTGCCTTTGGTGGTTGGTCGATGTGTCATTCTGGTCATGCACACCGTAACCGACCAGGCTAGTTGGTTAGCTAAGCTAGCCTGTAACTCCTCCAGTAATGCGTTGACGTCATTTCACAGGATTTGTTTTGAACGGAAACTGTAGAGATCAGTACAGAAAAGGCACTTCTTTGGCCAAATATATTATTCATCCAATTTTGTTTTGGTTTTTAAGCATTAAATGACCTGGTATGATTGTGCCTGGTATGATCAGCTATACAGTTGAACGTTCTTTGTGTTTTGTTTTTTTTATTGCGTTTTTGCCCAAAGTCGACCTTAAACAACACACTGCTGTTGTTTTTCTGTAATACTGATAGTCACCTAGCAATTGTATGAAGTTGGCTTTAGCTAGCACAGATAGGTCCCCAATCTCCCATCCTCATAACTAGCTACCAAGAAGCCATTCCAGGCTATAAATCAATTTAGAATATCTAGCTTGTCTAACTATCTTAGCTGGTAGACTTTAGAAAAGAAAGCAATAACTAAATGTACTGAATAAGACTCACATTCCTTTCAATCTTTTACCCTGATTTTAGCAGAGAAGCATAGTTATTAACATTTTTTAAAAGAATGACTAGTCAGGAGGATATAGACCGTTTTAGATATGCAGAACAAAAGTAAAAAAAAATTTGACAGGATGAATCAATAATTATGGCTCTAGATTGCAGGAAAAAGCTGTTTCAAGTGTTTGAAAAATGCCAAATTCTCCAGAATTCACCACTCCCAGCCATCCTCGCAGGGGTGTCATGCACCCCAAAACCAGAGGGGGGGACAAAGAACGTGAGGATGGCCCAGCTTTTTCCTGAAATCTACAACCATAATCATTATGCTTAATTGTAAAAATATGTATTTCTCTGCATATCTAAGCATACCTCTTGAGCTGTCTGGATCCTCCTGACTGGTGGTTATTTTAAAATATATATATATATATAAATCAGGGTAAAAAATGTAAAGGAATGCATGTCTTATTCAGTTCATTTAGTTATTTCTTGCTTTTCTAAAGTATACCAACCTTGCCAGCAGACATGCCAGCTAAGATAGTTAGACAAGCTAGATATTCTAAATTGATTTATAGCCTGAAATTGCTTTTTTGGACGCTAGTTATGAGGATGCGAGATTGGGAACCTATCTGGGCTTGCTAGCCAACAATTTCATACAATTTGCTAGGTGTCTAGTAGTAAAGAAATGTTTATTTTATTTCAAGGAACATGAATGAGCACGATGCCTCTGCATCCTCGTACTTTGTGGCCCCTCAGATTGTTGAGTTGCATGACGCCCTTGGTCCTCCCCATCCGAGGATGTGGCTTCCTGCTTCAAAAGTTTGGGAAGTGCATTTTTTTTTCTTCTTCTTTTTTTACCAGTTCAGAAAGCGCCGTTTCTCGTCAATATTTCCAATAGTCCTCAAAACAATTAGACGAAATAAAGAAAGAAGTCATCAACATGACGTCCAATTCCAACGTGTCCAACATGCGTCGACTTGTAGAACAACTGAGACTCGAAGCCAGTTTGGAACGGATTAAGGTAAACCAAAAGAAAGACGGGCAGAAGCTTCTGCACAGGATCGATGCTGGGGTGTATTTAATGCATTTCATTTCAAAGGACGATTGTAAACGTGTGGGTCCTATTAGTCTACTGCATCTGGTTTCAGATAGCTCGTTTGTGGTCCACTGTGATGTGACTGATGCCGTGAAGAAGAAAATAAATATGTTAATAACGTTTAAAATTGAGTCAATCAAAATTGGCCTTGATACCTTCCTAAATAGAAAGTGATTCACCATGGCATTGTATAATTCATTAATTCATTGTCTGCCGTCTCATTAATTATATGATATTATTGCTTTATGATATTAAAAGGGTCACTGCAGGTAAACAAATAAATGACAATAGAGCTATGATTTGGTGTCCATTGATGTTCTGGTCCCTAGTCAGCCTCTGCATATTTTTTTTAATCATCTATAACCAGAAATTATTAGGAAATAACTGATCATGTCCCCCACTCACACACACACACACTTTTACAGTGTTAGTTTCATCAGCTGTTGTACACATGTGATCCAAAACACCATTTTGTTATTGCACAGAACCTTTAAGCATTTAATCACTAATTGTTCCCCCAGGTGTCTCAGGCAGGGGCAGAGCTCCAGCAGTACTGCCAGCAGAATGCAGCTAAAGATGCTCTGCTGGTAGGGGTGCCGGCAGGCTCCAACCCCTTCAGAGAACCACGATCCTGTAACCTGTTCTAAGGTACTAAACTCTGGTCTATGTTGCATCTCATTATGACAGGCTATTCCCTATATAGTACACTACTTTAGACCAGAGCCCTATGGAACCCTATTCCCTATATAGTGCACTACTTTAGACCAGGGCCTATGTGCCATTTGGCTCAGGTAGACCTACTATGTTTAGTAATTTTGGGTGATGCTGGGGTCTAGGCTGGGGGACCTATGCTGGGGTCTAGGCTGGGGTTTAGGCTGGGGGACCTATGCTGGGGTCTAGGCTGGGGTCTAGGCTGGGGGACCTATGCTGGGGTCTAGGCTGGGGGACCTATGCTGGGGTCTAGGCTGGGGTCTAGGCTGGGGGACCTATGCAGGGACCTATGCTGGGGTTTAGGCTGGGGTCTAGGCTGGGGTTTAGGCTGGGGTTTAGGCTGGGGGACCTATGCTGGGGTCTAGGCTGGGGGACCTATGCTGGGGGACCTATGCTGGGGTCTAGGCTGGGGTTTAGGCTGGGGGACCTATGCTGGGGTCTAGGCTGGGGGACCTATGCTGGGGCCTATGCAGGGGCCTAGGCTGGGGGACCTATGCAGGGGCCTAGGCTAGGGGACCTATGCTGGGGCCT
The DNA here is from genome assembly GCA_030435695.1 of Brachymystax lenok tsinlingensis. Taxonomy (NCBI): domain Eukaryota; kingdom Metazoa; phylum Chordata; class Actinopteri; order Salmoniformes; family Salmonidae; genus Brachymystax; species Brachymystax lenok. Next base: position 3,458,696 of record CM059795.1, on the reverse strand, counting down.
GTGGGTTCTCCGGAGAGGGGGAATACAACTAAATATTATGAAGTGCCTTGGTCCTTGTTTTTGATGTCCAATGAACCCCTTAACCCAAGAGCAACTCTGATCTACAAAGGGCTATAGTGCTTTTTATCCTCCTTTAATAAATATATATATGTGTTATTTATGTTTTTTTTTTTTTTGCAGGACAGGACACAAAAACGCCAGAAATCATGCAGAGGAAAACTTATGTCGGAATCCAAAAACGATGACAAAGTGATCATTTTGCATTCATTTTAGAGATATATGGTTTCTCTTGTGCCACGTGACTTTGTCATGTTTCTTTTTTAATAATATATATTATATGAAGTAATAATAGGTTTGTATATGGAGCTCATTTTTTCTTTATATTTCTTTTCTTTTGGATGTTAGTATTTTAGTCCCAAAGTTCGGTAACACGTTTGATATGAAGCTGCTCTTATACAGTAGCGGTAAAGTAGAGTCTGACACTGCAGTTGCAACATTGTGACGACATTGTTCTTTAGGAATTGCTTTGTATTTGCGTTGCATCATCTTATACTGAAGAGATGTTTAAGTCGGAGAAACTGCCTGGGAATCGTTAAAAAAAACTCCTTCCTTTCCTGTTGTTGAGACGTTCCATGCTTAACGGCAACCGTTACAGTCAGCGACAGGAAGCTAGGTCTTCCTGTTTAAACCCACCAAAAGATACTTATAAGTCACAATGTTATTCCAGTTATTTTCAGTTACTTTCAGATAATTCACAACATACAAGATGTTGTGCTGAGAGGTGGTGGTGGGACTTGATCGGTTTCTTTTAGCGTCATGGAAAAGCTGTAACTGATACCAAGGAAAGCACTTTCCACCCATAGACGGATGTTTCCACCACCACCCGGTGTCAGTAGAGCCACTAACCACCGGATGTTACTGTGACTTCCCTTTAACTTAGCTTGTGTCCCAAATGGCACCTTATGGCTCATAGAACTCTGGTCAAAAGTAGGGCACTTTATAGGGAATAGGGTTCCATAGGGGCTCTGGTCTAAAGTAGTGCACTTTATAGGGAATAGGGTTCCATAGGGGCTCTGGTCTAAAGTAGTGCACTATATAGGGAATAGGGTTCCATAGGACTCTGGTATAAAGTAGTGCACTATAAAGGGAATAGGGTGCCATTTGAGACATATAGCATTATTGTGCCATATCCTGTTTGATACAAGAGCGGCAGTCGTGGGTCCAGGGACCAAGGTCTCTTTTGCAAGGGAGCCTAACATGCAGACAAACATTACAAACACACTCATTATTGCCATCGCCACTTCCGGTCTCAGAGTGGAACAACTTCATTAGGCTTCTAAAGGGGCAATCTGGGATTGTTACATTTTAATTAATGTTTTAATTATTGTCATAAAGCCATTGTTGTTGGAATCCCAGATTCCCTCATTAATGATTGTTATTAGTGGTTTCTAAGTGTCAGTTGTTTGTCATCCTCAGATGAAGAGAGGGTAATGCCAGTTGTTTGTCATCCTCAGATGAAGAGAAGGTCATCCCAGTTGTTTGTCATCCTCAGATTAAGAGAGAGTAATGCCAGTTGTTTGTCATCCTCAGATGAAGAGAGGGTAATGCCAGTTGTTTGTCATCCTCAGATGAAGAGAGGGTAATGCCAGTTGTTTGTCATCCTCAGATGAAGAGAGGGTAATGCCAGTTGTTTGTCATCCTCGGATGAAGAGAGGGTCATGCCAGTTGTTTGTGATCCTCAGATGAAGAGAGGGTCATGCCAGTTGTTTGTGATCCTCAGATGAAGAGAGGGTGATGCCAGTTGTTTGTCATCCTCAGATGAAGAGAGGGTAATGCCAGTTGTTTGTCATCCTCAGATGAAGAGAGGGTAATGCCAGTTGTTTGTCATCCTCGGATGAAGAGAAGTTCATGTCATTTTGAACATGTCTGCTGATAGGCTACCCTCGCTCAACGCTCTTCTTCTTACCAGCCTGGTTACCACGTCAACAGAAAACACAGACTTAACAGAACTTCTGCTTTTTCAGGAGCAAATCAAATCAAACTTTATTTGTCACATGCGCCCAAATACAACAACAACTGTGTAGACTTTTACCGTGAAATGCTTTCTTTACAAGGCATTAACCCAACAGTGCAGTTCAAGAAGAGTTAAGAAAATATTTACCAAGTAGACTAAAATAAAAAGTTATAATTAAAAGTAACACAATAAGAATAACAATAACGAGGCTATATACAGGGGTTAGTTGAGGTAATTTGTATATGTAGGTAGGGGTGAAGTGACTATGCCGTGCGGTAGCAGAGAAAACAGTCTATAACTTGGGTGACTGGAGTCTCTGACAATTTGATGGGCTTTCCTCTGACACCGCCTAGTATATAGGTCCTGGATGGCAGGAAGCTTGGCCCCAGTGATGTACTGGGCCGTACGTACTACCCTCTGTAGCACCTTACGGTCAGATGTTGAGCAGTTGCCATACCAGGCGGTGATGCAACCGGTCAGGATGCTCTCGATGGTGCAGCTGTAGAACCTTTTGAGGATCTCAGGACCCATGCCAAATCTTTTCAGTCTCCTGAGGGGGAAAAGGTTTTGTCGTGCCCTCTTCACAACTGTCTTGGTGTGTTTGGACCATGATAGTTTGTTGGTGATGTGGACACCAAGGAACTTGAAGCTCTCAACCCGCTCCACTACAGCCCCAGCGATGAGAATGGGGGCGTGCTCAGTCCTCCTTATCCTGTAGTCCACGATCATCTCCTTTGTCTTGCTCACATTGAGGGAGAGGTTGTTGTCCTGGCACCACACTGCCAGGTCTCTGACCTCCCTATAGGCCGAGGTCATTCAGAAACTTCCTCCATCGGGTTCGGTTTTGAGTGGTTTTTCTCCATGTATTTAAAGGATGTTCCTACTTTTTTTCAAATGCAGGCTACCATCCTTCAAAACGATATACCTTTTTTCTTCTTACCAGGCTAGTTACCACATCAATGGAAAATTCTGCAACCCTTTCAATTCACCACAAGATGGACACCTTTTAGTATCATAAAACACTTAACTACCCCTAAAGGCGCTAGGTTACTACTGTATGTATGTAGCTGTCCCATCATATAGTATTATATTAATAGGTCCATCCTGGTGAAGACACCATGCTGTAAAACAGACATCACTGGATGAGGTTGAACCAGATCAAAGCAGGACGTTATTTTACAGGAGGACAAAGTCTGAGTGTTGCTAGATGTACAACAGTCAGCGATTTATAGAGGTTGTTTAAGTGCACCAGAAAGGCAAATGTTTAGTAAACAAACCAAACATGCTGCATAGATTAATGTTGGTTGAATGTTCACCCGTCTGTTTGGTATCGTTCAAATATTGTGCACTGTTGAATTTTAAAAATATGTCTAAACTTGAATTATAACACGCTTTTGTTTCACACGTGGCCTGTTTTGTGTGTAAATTATTAAAATAATGTTTAAACCAAAACGTGTTTTGATTGAGCTATTTATGTGAAATGATCTTGAAGTATTTCTATCGATGGTAATATAGACCTATTGTGGTAACGCCCAGTTAAAGTGTACTGAATGGGTCAACTTCAACACACCCACATCTCATAATAGTGAGGCAATACTCGGCGTGTAATAGACCCATCCCATAATAGTCTATATGACTAGTGTGAAGTCGCCCGTTGCTCCCATTGATACATGTCCTCATGGCATCATGTGACCTGGATACGTGTCGTCGTGATGTCATGTGACCTGAGCTCCTCTGGCAGTTTCCGCCGATACTTTTTATTATGGTAACATCTATTACGCGCGGAGTATTGCCTCACTCTCACTGACAATGGACATCTCTCTGAAGTCATGCACCATGCACGAGGAAGCAACCGTGTGTGTGTGTGTGTGTGTGTGTGTGTGTGTGTGTGTGTGTGTGTGTGTGTGTGTGTGTGTGTGTGTGTGTGTGTGTGTGTGTGTGTGTGTGTGTGTGTGTGTGTGTGTGTGTGTGTGACAGAGGGGAAGTGTGCGTGTTTGGAAACTCCCAGCGGATATAAGAATTGCTGAAGTACATTCCCAATTACAAGTCATGCATACCATGAATACAAGGCAGTTTTGTTAAAAGACTTGAATTAAATGATTTGTTCATGAAGATAACAGGAAACTTGACTGCAAACACCAAATGTAATTTTTCTTCTGTTCTGCTAATGTTATGGCAGTGGGTCTGTAGTAGAAGGAGTCAGGCGCAGGAGGTCGTTGCGTGTGAAAGGTATTTAATAAAGCCACCAGTCAAAAACAATACACTCTGGGGAAGCAAAAATACCCACACGAATCAATAAGATACGGGCGCAAACAAGCAACCCGGCAACAACGACAACCAAAATCAAATAGCCCTCAGTACAACAGACTGGGATGCACCGATGACACAACATAACAATCACGCACAACGGGACGAGGGGAAAGGAAGGAAAATAACGGGCGTGACGGAGGAAATGAACAACAGGTGTGTACAATCAAGACGAAACCAACAGACACACGAAAAGGGGAGCGGTGATGGTTAGAACACCGGCGACGTCGACCGCCGAACACCGGCCGAACAAGAAGAGGGACCGACTTCGGCGGAAGTCATGACAGCTAAATCAAGCTTAACAGCTTCTACACAACCTACAATTTAAGCTAGTCCTCCTCTGAGGCACTCCTTTCTCCAACATAGGCCTACAATTATATTAAGAACTGTTGATGATATTACAATAAACTATAATTCTAAAGAATAGGGGCGGACTAGCAATCTGGCATTTCGGGCAAATGCAGATGGGCTGGTCCATTTTTAGCCCAGTAGACCTGTTTAACTTGGGTTTTCTGCTCAAAATTATAATTATCTCACTAATAATGGGGGCCTTAAGGAAGAACTTGGCTGGTGTGGGGGCCTTGAGGGAAAAATGGGGCTGGTGTGGGGGCCTTGAGGGATAAATGGGGCTGGTGTGGGGGCCTTGAGGGAAAAATGGGGCTGGTGTGGGGGCCTTGAGAGAAAAATGGGGCTGGTGTGGTGGCCTTGAGGGATAAATGGGGCTGGTGTGGGGGCCTTGAGGGATAAATGGGGCTGGTGTGGGGGCCTTGAGGGATAAATGGGGCTGGTGTGGGGGCCTTGAGGGAAAAATGGGGCTGGTGTGGGGGCCTTGAGGGATAAATGGGGCTGGTGTGGGGGCCTTGAGAGAAAAATGGGGCTGGTGTGGTGGCCTCGAGGGATAAATGGGGCTGGTGTGGGGGCCTCGAGGGAAAAATGGGGCTGGTGTGCTGGCCTCGAGGGATAAATGGGGCTGGTGTGGTGGCCTCAAGGGAAAAATGGGGCTGGTGTGGGGGCCTTGAGGGATAAATGGGGCTGGTGTGGTGGCCTTGAGGGATAAATGGGGCTGGTGTGGTGGCCTCAAGGGAAAAATGGGGCTGGTGTGGGGGCCTCGAGGGATAAATGGGGCTGTTGTGGTGGCCTCGAGGGAAGAATGGGGCTGGCGTGGGGGCCTCAAGGGATAAATGGGGCTGGCGTTAGCTCTGCTAAAGAAGGAGTAAGCCAAAGGGTTTTAGTTGAGTCGCCCCTTTTTTTCTAGGAAACCGTTACGCAAAAATGAATCACGTGACCAATATTTAGGAAGAGGTCGTTGTTTCATGGAGTCTGTGAAGGATGAAAACACATGGTAAAAGAGGTAAGCAAGTTAGATGCAAAAGAAACACAAATTTCTCACAAAGTCAAATTATTCTCTTATAGGTGTCATGATGCTTTGTATCTAAACCAAAGTAGATGGTTTTAAGATTGTTTTATACATCAGTTGAGGTCTCTATCAGCTGCAATATGAGGTTCTAACCTTGACACGAGAATGTATCCTTGTAGCTGTGTGGCCTAGTATAGTCAACATGTTTGCCTTGGGCTAAGTTGAGCCAATGGCCACCATACCCCATACGAATGATGATTTACATATTACGCATAATATTCATTGTATTTTCGCAGTGTGTCGTACATGTGAACTCAAGATGGCGTATATTTGTATTGTTACAGATCAGACATCATCATGTCCCGTGTAAACAAACGTAAAACAAGCAGCAGGGGGGGGGGGTCTGATCCCCCTCAATGCTCTTCAGAGAACAGCCAAGGAAGTGAGACAAGGGGAAGAAGTCCGTTAGAGCAGCAGCAAGGGCTGACAACATCGACTGAGTGACACTGACGAGGGGACATCGAACAAACAAGAAAACGAACATGTTCCCGTGTGGAAGAGAGGCTATGATTTGAGTAACAGAGACTAACAAAAGGGTCTTATCTGATGACATGGAGTCTCAGCTTGATAAACATATCAATCATTTTGTGGACCAGTTTCATGGGTTTAGTAGCCTCAAATACAGAGAACTTGCCTATGAATTCGCACAGTGAAACAACATCCCTGTCCCAGACAACTGGTCAAGAAATGGAAGGTTAAGTGATATTGAAGAGAGATCTATATCTGAATGTAGGCATACATTTAAGATACACAATATACCACACCCACATTCCATGAATTACACTTTGAATATACCACACCCAATGCTCAACTATCCCTGTCCCTATACTCAACTATCCCTGTCCCCTATACTCAACTATCCCTGTCCCAATGCTCAACTCACTGTCCCTATACTCAACTATCCCTGTCCGAAATGCTTAACTCCCTGTCCTGTCCCAATGTAATACCCTTGGTAATTTGTGCCAGGAAACCACTTTTTAGGACAGCCTATGTTTTAAAAACGTTTGTTTACATGAATTGTGATTATTTCCAGGGATACACACAACATCCTGAAATATATGTAGATACAGTATATATGTAGATTTTTTTTTTGTTGGACAGAAAACTATTGGCTCAACTTACCCCCACTCTCCCCTATTACGACGGTGGATATTACTGAGCGCCTGCTGCTAACCAGTCAGAACCCTTCATTCATAACCAGTAGCAGGCTTGTTACTGAGCGCCTGCTGCTAACCAGTCAGAACCCTTCATTCATAACCAGTAGCAGGCTTGTTACTGAGCGCCTGCTGCTAACCAGTCAGAACCCTTCATTCATAACCAGTAGCAGGCTTGTTACTGAGCGCCTGCTGCTAACCAGTCAGAACCCTTCATTCATAACCAGTAGCAGGCTTGTTACTGAGCGCCTGCTGCTAACCAGTCAGAACCCTTCATTCATAACCAGTAGCAGGCTTGTTACTGAGCGCCTGCTGCTAACCAGTCAGAACCCTTCATTCATAACCAGTAGCAGGCTTGTTACTGGCGCCTGCTGCTAACCAGTCAGAACCCTTCATTCATAACCAGTAGCAGGCTTGTTACTGGCGCCTGCTGCTAACCAGTCAGAACCCTTCATTCATAACCAGTAGCAGGCTTGTTACTGAGCGCCTGCTGCTAACCAGTCAGAACCCTTCATTCATAACCAGTAGCAGGCTTGTTACTGGCGCCTGCTGCTAACCAGTCAGAACCCTTCATTCATAACCAGTAGCAGGCTTGTTACTGAGCGCCTGCTGCTAACCAGTCAGAACCCTTCATTCATAACCAGTAGCAGGCTTGTTACTGAGCGTGCCTGCTGCTAACCAGTAGCAGGCTTGTTACTGAGCGCATGCTGCTAACCAGTAGCAGGCTTGTTACTGAGCGCCTGCTGCTAACCAGTCAGAACCCTTCATTCATAACCAGTAGCAGGCTTGTTACTGAGCGCCTGCTGCTAACCAGTCAGAACCCTTCATTCATAACCAGTAGCAGGCTTGTTACTGAGCGCATGCTGCTAACCAGTAGCAGGCTTGTTACTGAGTGCATGCTGCTAACCAGTAGCAGGCTTGTTACTGAGCGCCTGCTGCTAACCAGTCAGAACCCTTCATTCATAACCAGTAGCAGGCTTGTTACTGAGCGTGCCTGCTGCTAACCAGTAGCAGGCTTGTTACTGAGCGCCTGCTGCTAACCAGTAGCAGGCTTGTTACTGAGCGCCTGCTGCTAACCAGTCAGAACCCTTCATTCATAACCAGTAGCAGGCTTGTTACTGAGCGTGCCTGCTGCTAACCAGTAGCAGGCTTGTTACTGAGCGCCTGCTGCTAACCAGTAGCAGGCTTGTTACTGAGCGCCTGCTGCTAACCAGTCAGAACCCTTCATTCATAACCAGTAGCAGGCTTGTTACTGAGCGTGCCTGCTGCTAACCAGTAGCAGGCTTGTTACTGAGCGCCTGCTGCTAACCAGTCAGAACCCTTCATTCATAACCAGTAGCAGGCTTGTTACTGAGCGCCTGCTGCTAACCAGTAGCAGGCTTGTAACTGAGCGCCTGCTGCTAACCAGTAGCAGGCTTGTAACTGAGCGCCTGCTGCTAACCAGTAGCAGGCTTGTTACTGAGCGCCTGCTGCTAACCAGTAGCAGGCTTGTTACTGAGCGCCTGCTGCTAACCAGTAACAGGCTTGTTACTGAGCGCCTGCTGCTAACCAGTAGCAGGCTTGTTACTGAGCGCCTGCTGCCTGGCAGTAGCAGGCTTGTAACTGAGCGTGCCTGCTGCTAACCAGTAGCAGGCTTGTTACTGGCGCCTGCTGCTAACCAGTAGCAGGCTTGTAACTGAGCGCCTGCTGCTAACCAGTAGCAGGCTTGTTACTGAGCGCCTGCTGCTAACCAGTAGCAGGCTTGTTACTGAGCGCCTGCTGCTAACCAGTAGCAGGCTTGTAACTGAGCGCCTGCTGCTAACCAGTAGCAGGCTTGTAACTGAGCGCCTGCTGCTAACCAGTAGCAGGCTTGTAACTGAGCGCCTGCTGCTAACCAGTAGCAGGCTTGTTACTGAGCGTGCATGTCACACATGGCTAGTCGAACGCCGAACACTTCATTGAGACAATGCTGAAACATCAACCCGTAGGGGGTCAGAACCCTTCATTGGGACAATGCTGAAACATCAACCCGTAGGGGTCAGAACCCTTCATTGGGACAATGCTGAAACATCAACCCGTAGGGGGTCAGAACCCTTCATTGAGACAATGCTGAAACATCAACCCGTAGGGGGTCAGAACCCTTCATTGAGACAATGCTGAAACCCTTCATTGGGACAATGCTGAAACATCAACCCGTGGGTGAGTCAGAACCCTTCATTGGGACAATGCTGAAACATCAACCCGTAGGGGTCAGAACCCTTCATTGAGACAATGCTGAAACATCAACCCGTAGGGTCAGAACCCTTCATTGAGACAATGCTGAAACATCAACCCGTAGGGGTCAGAACCCTTCATTGAGACAATGCTGAAACATCAACCCGTGGGTGAGTCAGAACCCTTCATTGGGACAATGCTGAAACATCAACCCGTAGGGGTCAGAACCCTTCATTGAGACAATGCTGAAACATCAACCCGTAGGGGTCAGAACCCTTCATTGAGACAATGCTGAAACATCAACCCGTAGGGGTCAGAACCCTTCATTGGGACAATGCTGAAATATCAACCCGTGGGTGAGTCAGAACACTTCATTGGGACAATGCTGAAACATCAACCCGTAGGGGTCAGAACCCTTCATTGAGACAATGCTGAAACATCAACCCGTAGGGGTCAGAACCCTTCATTGGGACAATGCTGAAATATCAACCCGTGGGTGAGTCAGAACACTTCATTGGGACAATGCTGAAACATCAACCCGTGAGAGTCAGAACCCTTCATTGAGACAATGCTGAAACATCAACCCGTGAAGTCAGAACCCTTCATTGAGACAATGCTGAAACATCAACCCGTAGAAGTCAGAACCCTTCATTGAGACAATGCTGAAACATCAACCCGTGGGGGTCAGAACCCTTCATTGAGACAATGCTGAAACATCAACCCGTAGGGGTCAGAACCCTTCATTGAGACAATGCTGAAACATCAACCCGTGGGGGTCAGAACCCTTCATTGAGACAATGCTGAAACATCAACCCGTGGGGGTCAGAACCCTTCATTGAGACAATGCTGAAACATCAACCCGTGGGGGTCAGAACCCTTCATTGAGACAATGCTGAAACATCAACCCGTGGGGTCAGAACCCTTCATTGAGACAATGCTGAAACATCAACCCGTAGGGGTCAGAACCCTTCATTGAGACAATGCTGAAACATCAACCCGTAGGGGTCAGAACCCTTCATTGAGACAATGCTGAAACATCAACCCATGGGGGTCAGAACCCTTCATTGAGACAATGCTGAAACATCAACCCATGGGGGTCAGAACCCTTCATTGAGACAATGCTGAAACATCAACCCGTGGGTGAGTCAGTGCAACATTTTCATTTGTGGCAAAATCAAAATGAAAGAAAAGTTGGGCGCGTTCATCTGCCCAGGCGTTGCTGACGCCTGCCAGATCTTACAACACCGGGATAGGTATTTAACGTATCAGATAACCACATCGTACGTTATAGCAATCGGTCAGTCGATGACACAGTAGATGACGTGGCGCGCAACCATTGGTTGATGCGTGCAATATTTCAAAACAGAGGAACACAACCATTTCCTTGCTAATTCGGCAGGCTGCGGTGTGAAATGGGCTTTAAGAAGTGCCATCTTTGGTCTGCTTATCAATGTAGATCAATCAATTATCACATTTTTCCCCCACTGCTATCGATAAAATAATTGTATTAAGTCTTACTGTGCGTGTAGTTTTGAACGGATGGCGTCATTACTAAATGTGTGATGTGATAGGTATTTTAGCGTTACAATTTTTTTTTTACACAGAAAAAACAACAACATTTGATTAATAAAATACTTAAATCGGTCGTCTTCCTCAAATGAAGGCGATGAAGACGCAATCTTTGTGAGAGGTTTGGAATCTAATTTCATTGGCTAGTCAAATCGCGATTCAAGACACTTCATTGAGGATAAATTGAGTTAGCCCCGAGTTAGCCTGCACCGGAGCAGATTAGTTATGAAGAATATAAACTTACCTGGCAAAAAGGTGAGCCACTTTGGTGATACCCGGTTATCCCAAGTTGAACGCCAAAATTACCTCGGTAACTCCTCAAACTGATGCACCATTAAGAGCATTCTAGCACCGCCTGCCACGGAAACTGCTCCGCCCTCAACCGAATGGCTCTCCAGAGCACCACCGGTAGGCACACTGCCTGCCCTCCAGGACATTTACAGAACTTGTGTCAAAGGAAAGCTAAGAAGATCATCAAGGATCTCTAAGCTACCCGAGTCATGGTCTGTTCACCCTGCTAGCACGCTAGCATCTAGCAGACAGAGACAGTACAGGTGTATCAAAGTTGGGACCAAGAGACTGAGAAACAGCTTCTATCTCCAGGCCGTCAGACTACTTAACAGCCATCTCCTGTAGTAGGAGACAAAAAACACACACACAAGCTCACACCACACACACACACACACACACACACACACACACACACACACACACACACACACACCTAATGCTGGTGTCCCATGTATAACTTATAGAAACATTAAACACTGGACTGTTTCTTTTATACTGTTTTTCACACTATTTATTTACAGTGCATTTGGAAAGTGTTCAGATCCCTTGACTTGTTCCACATTTTGTTACGCTACAGCCTTATTCTAAAATAGATTAAATGGTTTTTTTCCCCCTCATCAATCTACACACAATACCCCATACTGACATCACAATACCCCATAATGACATCACAATACCCCATAATGACAAAGAAAAAACAGGTTTTCATGAATGTTTCTCCCATTCTTCATTTGTTTCATCAGACCAGAGAATCTTGTTTCTCAAGGTTTGAGAGTCTTTAGGTGCCTTTTGGCAAACCCCAAGCGGGCTGTGATGGCACACCTGTATTTGAGGAGTTTCTCCCATTCTTCTCTGCAGATCCTCTCAACCTCTGTCAGGTTGGATGGGGAGCGTTACTGCACAGCTAGTTTCAGGTCTCTTCAGAGATGTTAGATCGTGTTCAAGATAGGGCTCTGGCTGGGCCACTTAAGGACATTCAGAGACTTGTCCCGAAGCCACACCTGCGTTGTCTTGGCTGTGTGCTTAGGGTTGTTGTCCTGTTGGAAGGTGAACCTTCGCCCCCAGTCTGAGGTCCTGAAGCGCTCTGGAGCAGGTTTTCATCAAGGATCTCTCGGTACTTTGCTCTGTTCAAGTTTTCCCTCAATCCTAACTAGTCTCCCAGTCCCTGCCGTTGAAAAACATCCCCACAGCATGATGCTGCCACCACCATGCTTCACCGTAGGGATGGTGCCAGGTTTCCTCCAGACGTGAAGCTTGGCATTCAGGCCAAAGAGTTCAATCTTGGTTTCATCAGTCCAGAGAATCTTGATTCTCATGGTCTCAGACTCCAAGCGGGCTGTCATGTGCCTTTTACTTTCGTCTGGTCACTCTACCATAAAGTTTTTTCTCTGACATGCACTGTCAACTGTGGGACCTTTACATAGACAGGAGTGTGCCTTTCCAAATCATGTCCAATCGATTGAATTTACCACAGGTGGACTCCAATCAAGTTGTAGAAACATCTCAAGGGTGATCGATGGAAACAGGATGCACCTGAGCTCAATTTTCGAGACTCATAGCAAAGGCTCTGTTTTTGCTTTGTCATTGTTGGGTATTGTGTGTAGATTGATGAGGAACATTTAACAACAACAAAAATATTTTAGAATAAGGCTATAATGTAACAAAATGTGGAAAAGGGAAGGGGTCTGAATACTTTCCGAATGATCTGTATATACTTGATTCTTTATTCTTTCCTCATTCTAATATATATATACTACTGTGCATTACATTTTGTTACACTGTTTATCTGTATACTGGATTCTTGACATAGCTCACTCTAATAGAGCTCAATTAGAGCTCAGTTTGTAGTACTAACGAGCCATGCCGGAGTTGGTGCCTAAAAAAAAGACGTCATTACTATTGCACTCTATATATCTATGGATGTACATTTCCTATGTTACGTCTGGTCTGAGACCAGGCTGATCTACAGCTGTACATAGCATTCTTAGTATATATTTTTGGTGTATATACACATAGATTGCATTTGGATTACAGTGTTATTTGGATTGTTAACTGGATCTGTTCTGACAATCGTGATTTCTTGTTTCTAGTTTTTTATTATTATTTGTGTACTTGTTTGACATTTTTACTGCCCTGTTAGGAGCTAGTAACATGAACATTTTCACTGCATCCGCTATAAAATCGGCTAAACTGTGTACGCAACCAGTAAACTTCGATTTTTGAAACCTGATTCGTAGTATAAGCACATAAAGCCGATTTATGGTCCATCCGTTGTCTGCAGTGGCCATACAGCATTTACAGCGATGCGGAGATCTGCAGAGGCCCCATCTCTGTAAATAAAGTGACCACATTTCAAATACCCAAATGCGGGACAACAGGGGGATGTTTGCGGGATATTCGCAGGACAGTGTGTACTTGTTATTAAAGCCGGTGGCGGTCAGTGACGTTTAAGATGAGGGAGGGATGATTTTTTTATACTGTTCAATGAGCATGGCCTTATTTCTATTACAGCGTATTGAATGACTGTCATTCATATTCCCTTCACCCAGTTCAATGTAACATGGATAGGTTTAGGCTACTACATGGTACTTTAATTTCCCCTGTACCCATCATGAGGTTGTTACAACCTAGCCTATGAATGAAAGTTTGCAACGTAGGTGCACACAGGTTGAGATCATTGTTTGTAAGGTGAGAGACAATGACACATTCAATACCACCTCGCACACTCTTGCCTGCATCTAGCTGATCTAGGGTGTAATCATTAGTCCAACAGTTGCAAATTAGAGTTTCTATTGGACAAATTCTGGTATTTTTATCCCTGTTTTGTTCCCTTTGCTTCCGTTTAAGAAATGTTTTTCAACAGAATCGGCAGACTGAATACATCCCCCCCGATCAAATGCAAACACAGTTCACTTTCATAGCAGCCACATACAAACAGCATGATCACTTTGCTCGTTGTATATATCATTGCTTTTCGCATCTATCTACGCGCTCTCCTCCTCTCCTCTTTTCCTTTTGCTTGTGGACTTCAGTGCACAACACATCAGCTCTCTGTGACCAGGAGAGAAAAAACTTTCCAAGCCAAACCTTCCAATCATAACCGCTAACCGCTACACACAGCCTACATCGTTGTCACGTCATAGTCAACTTAGCTACTAGAACTAACGCGTTAGTAAACCCGCTATAATCATGCAGTACAGTGTACAGTCAGTAAGCAGTTTAGCAGTTACACCGGCGGGCCCCCGGTGGCAATAAATTAATAAAAGCAAAAGATTACCTTGACTTGGAATAGTTTCAGTGTTGGATTGCCATAGCCAGCTAGCTAACATAGCATCCCTCTCTTTTTGGCCCGTGTGTTTGAGTATGCTAAACTAGCTAGCTGCATTTGCTAGCTAAGTGAAAGTTAAAAAAGTACAACCAAATATAGCTATCTCTCTCTCTCTCGCTTCTCCTTAATTTTTGAAGAAAATCATTTGTTCAAAACTGTTCAACTATTGGCTTTCTCTTTGAGTCAATTACTCACCACATGTTATGCACTGCAGTGCTAGCTAGCTGTAGCTTATGCTTTCAGTACTAGATTCAGTCTCTGATCCTTTGATTGGGTGGACAACATGTCAGTTCATGCTGCTAGAGCTCTGATAGTTTGGAAGACGTCCTCTGGAAGTCGTCACAATTACTGTGTAAGTCTATGGAAGGTGGGGTGAGAACCATGAGCCTCCTAGGTTTTGTACTGAAGTAAATGTACCCAGAGGAGGACGGAAGCTAGCTGTCCTCCAGCTACACCATGGTGCTACCCTACAGAGTGCTGCCGAGGCTACTGTAGACCTTCATTTCAAAACAGTGGGTTTTATTCAATTATTTGGTGACGTGAATATATATAGTATAGTTTTATCTAAAAAATGATTTTTTTTTATTTCACTATTTAGATTTTGTATGAAATTCAGTGAGGTGGATGGTCCTCCCCATCCTCCTCTAAAGAGCCTCCTCTGATTAAAAACATTGGCATCTTCCGTTTTAAAACGGGATTGAGTGAAGTAGCAGCAAACATGTTGAATGAGCAACTAATGAGCACAGAGAGCCTCACAAGTTTGACGAAACGACCTTTCATTCTAATACGGCTATTTACTTACTGTTGTAGCTCCTCATCAGAAGCATGCTTTTTTTGTTGTTGTTGTAAGTAGTTAGGCCTCACTGTCCTCCCCGAGTTTAGCTGGAATTTAGTCCGAAAGTATTTGAGAAATATGATTGACTGACGATAGGCCTATGATATTGGCCTTACGTCTCATCTTGGGCTGTGCAGAATATCAGTATCAACGATTAGAGAAATGTTTAACATCAAAAGTAGGTTTAGGCTATCACATCCTTATGGTTAGGGTTAATATATTAGGGTTAATATATATATATGTTCATGAGGGTAACGTGACTGCAAGACACACGAAATGTCTGTCAGCATCCTGCCCCCTGTTTGTCTCCGGGCCTCTAGAGGTCACCTGTGTTTCCCTCTGCCTTAGCTCTTCCTCGTGTGTCCTTATTAGTGTTATCCAGTTCACCTGTGCCTTGTTTCCCCTAGAGTATTTTAGCTGTGTTTTTTCCCCTTGTTCCTCACTTGGTTTTTGAGTCTTGGCTATGTGTCTCCTGCTGTGTCCCATCGTCTTTCCTAGTGATCTAAGCTATCCCAAGTAAGCTTTCTAAGTTATTTTTATTTTGTTTTTCTCCCTCGTGGAGTTATTTTATTTTTCCTCCTGTTTTGTTTACTTTGTCCCCGTTAGTATTCCTCTTTCTGAGAAGAACTTTTGTTGGACTATTTTTTGACCTGCTAAGAAACCTCTCCTTAAATTAAATCTACTTTGCCTGGAGTATTGCCTTGAGTGTTTCATTTGGGTCCAACACTACCTCCTCTGTGGCTAAGGGGTAGAACACCCAACTCTCCACTTCTGAGACCCGAGTTCGAGCCCAGCCTGTGACAGAAAAACCAAGTCACTTATGGACTCAGAAACACTCAGTTCCAAGGACCTGTTGGCGGTGATGGCTCAACATGAGGCATCTTTCCAGCGCCATGAAGCCGTTCTCAGCCGACAAGAAGAGCTGATGGCCAGTCATTCTCAACTCCTGGCTGATATGATGAGTTCCATCCGCCAGCTCTTTGAACGCCTCCCTGGTCCTTCCCCTTCTCCCGGGTCACCCCCCAGTGGCGACAGGCCTTCTCCAGTGGCGGAGCCCCGACTACCACCTCCCAAGCCCTTTTCTGGAGATCCAAGTTCTTGCCAGGGTTTCCTCACCCAATGCTCCCTCACCTTTGAGCTCCAACCCTCAAGTTTTCCCACAGACCGTTCCAAGATTGCTTACATCATTACCCTTCTTTCAGACAAGGCGCCTCCTGGGCCTCTGCGGTGGCAATCCCAGGAGGCCTGTTGTGACTCCTACGCTGCATTCGTAGAAGAGTTCAAGCGGGTGTTCGATCATCCTGTTAGTGGTCGGGAAGCTTCCAAGCGCTTACTGTCTCTCCGTCAGGGTTCCCAAAGCACGGCAGATTTTGCCATTGAATTTCGGACCATAGCAGCAAGGAGCGGATGGAATGATGAAGCGCTGAGGGTCTGTTTTCAGGAGGGTTGTCCGAGCCCCTTCAAGATGAGTTAGCGACCCGAGAACCAGCTGGGGATCTCGAGTCCCTCATAGCATTGGCCATCCGCCTGGACAATGCGTCTGAGAGAGCGGAGAACGGCTCGCCGCCAGGTGTCTCAGTCCCAAGTTCCTCCTGAACAGCTCCAGGATTCCCGGAGGACATGCAGTTAGGCCGTTCAGGCTTTCTCCCAACGAAAGGGAACGTCGCATGAGGGAGCCGTCGGTGCCTCTACTGCGGGATGCCGGCCACTTCCGCTCCACTTGCCCCGAGCTTTCGGGAAACGCCTGTCCCCGCCCAGCTACAGGAGGGCTGTGATGGGGAAAATTAGAGCTCCTCCTACTAACGCTGTCCTAGCTATTCCAGCCACTCTGTCCTGGGGGCCACCAGCATCGGGTCCAGGCTATGATCGATTCGGCGCCGCAGGTGATTTCCTGGATTTAACCTTGGCTAAGGAACTTAAGATCCCTACCCAACTACTCCCTCAACCCCAGGCAGTTACAGCCTTAGATGGCAGACCTCTGGAACCAGGAGAAGTTACAGAGGCGACTCAGTCCCTGCGACTTACCATCTTTCAACACCAGCAGGAGGAGACCTTCTATCTCATTGACTCCCAGTATCCTATTATCCTGGGTCACCCTTGGCTGTGCAGACATAATCCCCAGATTGACTGGCCCACTGGCACCATTCTAAGCTGGGGTCCCACTTGCCAACTCACCTGCATGCTTCAGAGTCCCTCAGCCCCTAGTACCCAGTCTCAAGAGTCTGTTGACGTCTCCCGAGTCCCCAGTGTTTACCATCGATTCAAGGCAGTGTTCAGCAAGTCCCGGGCTACTTCCTTACCGCCTCACACGCACGTATGACTGTGCCATTGATCTACTCCCTGGTTCCTGCCCTCCTAGAGGTCGGATCTTTCCTTATCCTCCCCGAGCGCTCAGCTATGGACACCTACATTAAGGAGTCCTTGGCAGCCGCATAATCTGTGCCTCTACTTCCCGGCTGGGGCGGGCTTCTTTTGTTGAAAAGAAGGACGGGGGTCTTAGGCCTTGTATTGATTACCGGGACTCAACAAGATCACGGTTCGAATCGATACCCCTTCCTCTCATGGCCACTGCTTTTGAGCTGCTTCAAGGGGCTTCCATTTTTACTAAGCTGGATCTCCGCAATGCTTACCATCTCGTGCGGATCCGGCCAGGAGACGAATGGAAGACGGCCTTCAACACACCCACGGGCACTATGAATATCGGGTGATGCCGTTCGGGCTCACCAATGCCCCGCAGTATTCCAAGCCCTGATTAATGATGTCCTCCGGGATATGCTTAATCGGTTCGTCTTCGTGTACCTGGACGATATCCTCATCTTCTCGAGGTCACTGAAGGAGCATGAGGGCATGTTAGCAGGGTTCTCCAGAGGCTCCTTGACAATCACCTCTACGTTAAACCTGAGAAGTGTGAATTTCATGTTTCCCAGACTCAGTTTCTCGGGTTTATTGTCACTCCCGGCCACCTAGAGATGGATCCCAAGAAGGTCAAAGCGGTCCACAACTGGCCCACACCTGCCACGGTCAAGGAGGTTCAACGGTTCATTGGCTTTTCTAACTTCTATCGGAAGTTCATTAAGAATTTCAGCTCTGTAGTAGCCCCTTGACGACGCTTACCAAGGGAGGAGGGACCAAGGTTCACTGGGGTCCGGAAGCAGCAGGGGCCTTCGAGGATCTCAAGCACCGCTTCACTTCTGCTCCGATCCTGGTGATCCCTGACCCAGAAAGACCTTTCGTGGTGGAGGTGGATGCCTCAGAGGTGGGGTGGGAGCCGTCCTGTCACAGAGGAGTGAGGATGGAAGATTACACCCGTGTGCCTTCATGTCTCGCCGCCTGTCCGAGGCCGAGCGCAACTACCACGTGGGGGATCGAGAGTTGCTCGCGGTTAAACTGGCCTTGGAAGAGTGGCGCCATTGGCTTGAGGGGGCTCAGCATCCTTTCCAGGTTCTCACAGACCACAAGAACCTGGAATATCTCCAACAGGCAAAGCGGATGAACCCTCGGCAAGCACGATGGTCCCTCTTTTTTAATCGATTCCAGTTTCTCCTGTCTTACAGACCTGGCACCAAGAATGTCAAGCCGGATGCCCTGTCTCGAGCCTATTCTCCCGAAACACAAGAGAAGCCCTTGGCACCGATTATTCCGAGGTCCAGGATCGTCGCACCTCTTCAGTGGGAACTAGAAAGAGGGGTACGAGAGGCCCTTGTCCATGAGCCCGATCCAGGCGGTGGTCCCGCCGGACGCCTGTACGTTCCTCTCTCTGTTCGGGCCCGCGTCTTGCAGTGGGGTCATGAGTCGCCCTTGACCTGCCATCCAGGTAGTGCTCGCACACTGGAATTCCTCCAGCGGCGGTTTTGGTGGCCGTCCATCAAGAAGGACGTGCAGGTCTATGTTGAGGCCTGCCCTGTGTGCAACCAGGAAAGTCTACACGTCAGCGACCCCAGGGACTTCTCCATCCCTTACCTGTTCCTCGCAGGCCATGGTCACACCTTTCTCTGGACTTTGTAACGGGACTTCCTCCATCCCAGGGCAACACAGTCATCCTAGTGGTTGTAGACCGGTTCTCTAAGGCTGCCCGGTTTATTCCCCTGCCCAAGCTGCCTTCGCCAAGGAGACTGCTGAGCTCCTCATGGACCATGTCTTCCGGATATTTGGAATTCCTGGACGTTGTCTCCGACCGAGGTCCCCAATTCTCGTCCCGGTTTTGGGGGGCCTTCTGCAGGCTTATTGGGGCCTCAGCCAGCCTATCGTCTGGGTTCCATCCAGAGTCCAATGGCCAAACGGAACGGATTAATCAGGATCTGGAGACCACCCTGCGGTGTATGGCGGCCAATAATCCTACGTCTTGGGCCACCTATATCATTTGGGCTGAATATGCCCACAACACCCTCCAGTCCTCAGCCACCGGATTGTCCCCTTTCGAATGCCAGTTCGGATACACCCTCCATTATTTCCAGAGGAAGAGGCGCAAGTTGGTGTTCCCTCGGCCCAGCGCTTTGTCCAACGCTGTAGGCGGACCTGGAAGAAGGCCAGGCGTACCCTCCTTCGGACCTCCCAGAGATACCAAAGTCAGGCTAACCGCCGCCGGATGGCCCCTAGTTTCCGAGCTGGTCAGAGAGTTTGGTTGGCCACTAAGAACCTGCCCCTCCGGGTTGAATCCAAGAAGCTTTCCCAGAAATACATCGGCCCTTTTCGCATAGCAAGGAAAGTTAACCCGGTTTCTTACCGGTTGGTTCTCCTCGCTCCCTTAGAATTAACCCCACTTTCCATGTTTCTTTACTAAAACCTGTCTTGTCTTCTCCCTTTGCCCCCACGCAGACCCCCTCCACCTCCCAGGATCATTGACGGCCAGCCAGCCTACACAGTGCGCCGGATACTGGACTCTCGGAGGGTCCAGAACTCTCTGCAGTATCTGGTGGACTGGGAGGGCTACGGGCCAGAGGAGCGCTCCTGGGTTCCAGCCAAGGACATCCTGGACCCAGGTTTGATCCGAGAGTTTCGCACCCTGAGGCCAGGGTGTTCTGGAAGGAACGTCAGGAGTCGTTCCTAGAGGAGGGGTCCTGTCAGCATCCTGCCCCCTGTTTGTCTCCGGGCCTCTAGAGGTCACCTGTGTTTCCCTCTGCCTTAGCTCTTCCTCGTGTGTCCTTATTAGTGTTATCCAGTTCACCCGTGCCTTGTTTCCCCTAGAGTATTTTAGCTGTGTTTTTTCCCCTTGTTCCTCACTTGGTTTTTGAGTCTTGGCTATGTGTCTCCTGCTGTGTCCCATCGTCTTTCCTAGTGATCTAAGCTATCCCAAGTAAGCTTTCTAAGTTATTTTTATTTTGTTTTTCTCCCCTCGTGGAGTTATTTTATTTTTCCTCCTGTTTTGTTTACTTTGTCCCCGTTAGTATTCCTCTTTCTGAGAAGAACTTTTGTTGGACTATTTTTTGACCTGCTAAGAAACCTCTCCTTAAATTAAATCTACTTTGCCTGGAGTATTGCCTTGAGTGTTTCATTTGGGTCCAACACTACCTCCTCTGTGGCTAAGGGGTAGAACACCCAACTCTCCACTTCTGAGACCCGAGTTCGAGCCCAGCCTGTGACAATGTCTGACTGAAATACGAGACAAATGTACCTTTTTTTTGTAAATTAGTGGTGTTTGAATCTGTTGATAAAATGCAGGACATTATTGTTTAGTTGCAGAACAAATAGCCAAAATGCCCAATCCGGGACATGTGGTCATCTTAGCCGTAAATGCTGTACGGCCACTTCAGATCAGATCAGAAGTCGGCTTTTAAAAAAATTATATGATGCTCGATTTGGCCTTTGCAAGCCTCCGGAGGCTCTGCAATTGCGTCACACCCTCCTCAAGGAGCTTCTGGACCACGTATAGGGTCCTCACACCCTCCTCAAGGAGCTTCTGGACCACGTATAGGGTCCTCACACCCTCCTCAAGGAGCTTCTGGAACACGTATAGGGTCCTCACACCCTCCTCACGGAGCTTCTGGACCACGTATAGGGTCCTCACACCCTCCTCAAGGAGCTTCTGGACCACGTATAGGGTCCTGTAGTAGTATGCCGCGTTCAAAACAACTGGAAATTCGGGAACTCGGAAATCTCCAACTTCCCATATCAGTGTGTTCAAAACAACAGGAAACTCTGAAGAAAAACGAGCTACGAGAGGGAAAAATCAATTTGAACGGTCATCCAACTCGTATTTTTCAATTTTTCAGAGTTCCCACTTGTTTTGAATGTGGCAGAGAGTCCTCTAGTCTCGGTTTATATCACTAGTTACCACTACCACAAAGTAAAAAATGGCTATAACATCGTAAGAAATTCATGAAAACATCATGAAAACAAACATTTGCTTTTTGGTCTTAATTTAAGGGTTAGCAGTGTGGTTAAGGTTCGGGTTAAAGAAGATAAATTGTATAAGTAGTCTGGGTTTATGACCTTGTGGCTGTGGTAACTAGTGACCACCGAGCTCTGGGTTCGAATGGCTCTGCATGGTTAAGCTGACGTCTGAAGTGGCCGTACAGCATTTACTGCGATGCGGAATCTGCTTTCATATTTCTTGCGCTTAGCGGAGCAGAGCTGTTGTGAAGGAAGTTGTCAAGGAAGTGAGTTTGTGCTTATACAGGACATCCTGCCCTCACCTAGCGTCAACCAATCATATCAATGCGGAGCTACAGTATACGGAGCCCTCCAGCATTGTTACAAAATTTGAGAAGTGCACGGCGATGCGATACGGAGCTCAATTTCGCCTCTGCGTGCATCCAGAAGCCCCACAATTGCTTCACACCATCCATATGGTGCATCCAATCACATTTTCGGATCAATCGTACTGTAATGAAACAGGCAGGGAGCAGGTCTCGAACCCTCAACCTTCTAGCCCGAGTTCCGGCGCGCTATGCTCAAGCGGCAGAGTCGATATCCGCGCTTATAAACCCAGGGTCGTTACAATACATCGGCTTTACAAGACTACTGACTTGATGGGGTGATGGCTCATCTCAGTGACACTGCTATGGGAACGTTACAATAAGGTGTGGCAGGAAGGGAAACTGTCTGGAAGTTGGAAGCAGGAGGTAGTGGTGCCGATACGGAAACCAGGGAAAGACCCTACCAGTCCTTCAAGCTATTGGCTGATAGCATTGACATCTGATGTATGTAAACTTATGGAGAGGACGATAGCGGAAAGACTGACTTACGTTTTGGAGAGTTGAGGACTAATGTTACCAGATCAAAGTGGGTTCAGGAAAGGCTGACTTACTTTCTGGAGAGTTGAGGACTAATGTTACCAGATCAAAGCGGGTTTAGGAAAGACTGACTTACTTTCTGGAGAGTTGAGGACTAATGTTACCAGATCAAAGTGGGTTCAGGAAAGGCTGACTTACTTTCCGGAGAGTTGAGGACTAATGTTACCAGATGGTTCAGGAAAGGCAGGGGAACGATGGATCCTGTACTGGGCCTTGACTCAGTCATACTGAAGGCACAGGCAAATAAGGAGGCGCTGGTAGGCGTTTTCTTTGATGCAGAGAAGGCCTATGATATGATGTGGATGGAAAGCAGACTTACAGTATCAAGCTGGATAACATGGGGATTGGAGGATGGGTTTTTAACTGGATAAAGGATTTTCTTTTTTTGGGCGATCTATACTATTAAGGGTGGGGAGCATTGAGGTAGATTATGGTATCCCCCAAGGAAGTGTCATTAGTCCTTTGTTGTTCTCCATTATGATTGACAATGTGTTCTCCCAGGTGAGACCTGATATTGGGAGGTCATTGCGGATGACGGGGCACTGTGGAAGAGAGGGAGAAATATTACCCAGACAGCCAGAAGAGTTCAGGAATTGGTTAGTGAAGTTGAGCGGTGGTCCCTCAAATGGGGCTTCAAGTTCTCAGTTGAGAAAACACAGACTGTGTCTTTTTTTTGTTCTAGAAGGAAGGTTGGGGAGAAAAGTTGTATGGAAGGCATCTGGAGAGGGTGGGAGTATTTAGGTTCCTGGGGGTCTGGTTGGACACTCAAATGACATGGGCGGAGCTTATTAACAGAGTAGTTGTCAAAGTAAAGAAAATATTTAATGTGATGCGTTGCCTGTCAGGAATGGTGTGTGTGTGTGTGTGTGGGGGGCAGATAGAATGGCATTGAACATGCTATATATTGCGCTGCTAAGGTCATCACTGGATTATGGAAGTGTAGCATATGGATATTTTTATTTTATTTAACCTTTATTTAACTAGGCAGGAATATGCAACTTAGACATCTTTAAAAAGCTAGATGTAGTCCAGGCTCAAGCCGTAAGAATATGTTATGGAGTCAGGACCTCCCCGGTGGCGGAGCGATGCAGGTTGGGTTTGGGAGAAATGCCGGTAAAGTTAAGAAGACAACAGTTAACCATGACATATTGGGTAAATCTACAGGGACATAAGGTTAAACATCGAATAAAAAAAAAGGTACTACTAGAATGCTGGGAATATGAACAAAATCTGAATACAAGCTTCGGGTGGATAGGCAATAGAATGGCGAGAGAGAGATGGGGTTGTTTGGGAGGGAGTTTAGTCCATCTGAAGTTCTTCCTGCTATCCCACCTTGGTTTCTCCCTCAGCCAGTGATAGATCTAGGGTTGCTTGAGAGGGTAAGAGATGTTGAGGAAGGAGTTGATTTTTAGTTAACCTTTATTTAACTAGGCAAGTCAGTTAAGAACAAATTCTTATGTACAATGACAGTGGGTTAACTCTCTTGTTCAGGAGCAGAATGACAGATTTTTACCTTGTCAGCTCGGGGATTCAATCTAGCAACCATTTGTTTACTGGCCCAACGCTCTAACCACTACCCTCTAACCACAAGGCTACCTGCCGCCCCATTCAGTTGTAAGTGAACATTTAAAAACACTAATGCTATGCTTTCTTGAATATATTCACAGATAGATCTAAGGACCCTAAAACAAAGAGGACAGGTGCAGCTTTTGTGTTCCTGAGTTTAAGGTGACAAAAAAAGAGCAACGGATCATTTATCCGTTTACACAAAGGAGTTGTTGGCCATACTATTGGGTGCGGAGTGGGTGGAGGAAGTGAGAGCAGACAGAGTAGTCAGCTGCTCTGATTCCTGTACAGCACTAACAACACATCCTCCAAACCCCCATGTTAATCTAGCTTGATACTGAAGCACTGATTAGCTTAAATGCACGTGTGTCTCAGAGCAGACAGGATGTATTGTATGAGGATTTGCAGTGTTTTGTAAAGGGTAAAACGGATGGGGTATTTGTGTTGTTCCTCTGGGTACCAGCTCATGCGGGAGTAGAGGGGAATGAGGAAGTGGATATTATCTCCAAGCAGGCTCTTAAAACATCCTAATGTTGAAATGTATTTTTATCTTTATTTAACTAGGCAAGTCAGTTAAGAACAAATTTTTATTTATAATGACGGCCTTATCCCAGCCATTCAGTTTAAGAACAAATTCTTATTTACAATGACAGCCTACCCTGGACGACGCCGGGCAAATTGTTCTTAAACTGAATGGCTGGGATAAGGCCGTCATTATAAATAAGAATTTGTTCTTAAACTGAATGGCTGGGATAAGGCCGTCATTATAAATAAGAATTTGTTCTTAAACTGAATTGCCTAGTTAAATAAAGGTTAAAAAAAATACAAAAATACTAAAATCAAGTTTCCATAGATTTCGACCCCCCTCCAGTTCAGTTGGTGGCGGTAATGCACCGTAAAGTTGGTTGCCGACCGACATATAAAACCCCCCCAGCAGAATAAAAGGCAGCGGTGATGTGCTGTAGCGCCGTACGCCACACAGTCCCGACACCACGACGGCCTTTAACGGAGCACACAGACATGGCTCTGGTGGATCTTGCCATGCAGGGCTTCTCTCTATTTGGACTGGGGTTATTTCTAGTGCTGTGGTTTATGCATTTCATGTCCATCGTCTATGTGTAAGTAGTAGTAGTATGTTGTTGGTTAATTCAATTTATGTCGCAAGCTAACGTTAGCATGACGGGAAGCCGTGTCAACATTTTATAACGTCAGCTAGCCAAATGTTATCTATTTTATTTTCTCTATCTATCTATGTATTTCCTCTATCTATTTAATTTTCTCTATCTATTCATGTCGACCGACTGAAATGTCGAGCCTCCCGCAGGATAGCCGCCGCCAGCGAGCTAAATATCCATTAGCTTACTAGCTAAACGTCGGCTAACTAAACTAAACGAAGACAAGTCAATGTCTCTCTAATAACTAACGTTAAATTGTTAGTCATTTAACTAACGTTTTTTATTTTTTCTTCCAAATAGTTTTGTTTTTCAATGTCTAAACCGGTGTTTTGTCTCCGTTTTGTGTGTTTTTTTTAAAATATATATATATATATATATCTCCAGCTAGTTGAACGGGTTAGTGGGTACAGTTAATTACACCGTCTAATTATTTTATCTTGTACCTTTTTATTCATAACACGCTTATTGATGATAGGATCTTCTGGTCCGGTTTGTTTTAAGATCCTCTGAAATTTACAAAGATGATTTGGTTAGGATACGGGTTTCGAAGTATATGAACGGCTATACAGGTGAGTTGGTCAACCGTATAGTGTCCTGACCTGTCCCACTGGCTAACTGGTTGTGGCTATACAGGTGAGCTGGTCAACCGTATAGTGTCCTGACCTGTCCCACTGGTTGTGGCTATACAGGTGAGCTGGTCAACCATATAGTGTCCTGACCTGTCCCACTGGTTGTGGCTATACAGGTGAGCTGGTCAACCATATAGTGTCCTGACCTGTCCCACTGGTTGTGGCTATACAGGTGAGCTGGTCAACCATATAGTGTCCTGACCTGTCCCACTGGTTGTGGCTATACAGGTGAGCTGGTCAACCATATAGTGTCCTGACCTGTCCCACTGGTTGTGGCTATACAGGTGAGCTGGTCAACCATATAGTGTCCTGACCTGTCCCACTGGTTGTGGCTATACAGGTGAGCTGGTCAACCATATAGTGTCCTGACGTTCTTCCACTTTCCTAGTTCCGACTAGCACGTAGCACGTTTATAAGGGTAAACGGGAGGAATAGTGAAGTGTAGTTCATGAACAATTCATTTTTTTTTTTTAACAACTCTTTACTGACCCGAGTCATGCTTTTTCGAATGAGTCGTTCATTCATTTATTTATTTTAGTTTGACGGTTTCAAGGAATTCTACAGCAGGATTTCATACCGTTCTCCCAAACACCAACTGTCTTATCATGTGCGCGCAGAAAAACAAATCAGGCAGCATGTATGGAAAGTACACGTTGATAAATGATCGCATGTTGCAAGAATGAATGCAATGCATTTATTATTGACTGTTATCGATCCACACGGCTGCTGCAGTAGTTTGTGACGGATAGCCAATTGAGCAAGCAGTCAAGCAATTTCGTTCGGTTCACAATCTATTCCGGGTTGCGACCGCAACTAGACCTTGTTTCAAAGGTATCAATAAATCATCTTATTTGTATGCTTAGCAATCCACAAATTACATTTTGTTTGAAATTGAAGCACTGCTTTATGTTTCAGTCACAGATAACCGCTCCAAATAGCCCTCCGATGGTGAACGAGACATGTGTAGAATCATGATTCTGTTGAGTTTTTTTTTTTTTTTAATAATTTTTTTTGTTGCTGTTGCGGGTCCTGCATGCTTCAGTTGGGCTGGCGCCTAGCCAAGCACACTCCCTTAAAAGTGACAGTAGTACTTGTTGTTCATCTTGAGACACTAGCCAGTTTACACGTCCTCAAAATAGTCAGAATGAATCTAAGATGCACTACAAAAGTATTTGGACACTTTCTTGTCCAACATCTCATTCCAAAATCATTGGTACTAATATGGAGTTGGTCCCCCCCCCCTTTGCTGCTATAACAGCCTCCACTCTTCTGGGAAGGCTTTCCACTAGATGTTGGAACATTGCTGCAGGGACTTGCTTCCATTCAACCACGAGCGTTAGTGAGGTCGGACACTGATGTTGGGCGACAAACCAGTTCTATATGGACCTAGCTTTGTGAATGGGGTCATTGTCAAGCTGAAACAGGAAAGAGCCTTCCTCAAACTGTTGCCACAAAGTTGTAAGCTCAGAATCGTCTAGAATGTCATTGTATGCTGTAGCGTACATTGTAGACGATTCTGTGCTTCCAACTTTGTGAAATCACGGATTTCCCTTCACTGGGACTAAGGGGTCTAGCCCGAACTATGGAAAAACAGCCCCAGACTATTGTTCCTCCTCCACCAAACTTTACATTTGGCACTGTGCATTGGGGCAGGTGGCGTTCTCCTGTCATCTGCCAAACCCAGATTTGTCCATCTGACTGCCAGATGGTGACGTGCGATTGTTCACTCCAGGGAATGCGTTTCTACTGCTCCAGAGTCTAATGGCGGCAAGCTTTACGCCACTCCAGCCGTCGCTTGTCATTGCGCGTGGTGATCTTAGGCTTTTTTTAATTTTTATGCGCTTCAGCACTCGGCTGGCCCATTTTGTGAGCTTGTGGCCTACCACTTCACGCCTGAGCCGTTGTTGCTCCTATATGTTTCCACTTCACAATAACAGCACTTGAAGTTGACTGGGGGGGGGCAGCTCTAGTAGGGCGGAAATGTGACGAACTGACTTGTTGGAAAGGTGGCATCCTATGACGGCGCCACGTTGCATGTCACTGAGCTCTTCAGTACGGGGCCATTCTACTGCCAATGTTTTGTCTATGGAGGGGTGTCTACATACTTCTGACCATGTAGTGTACCTCAAGAAATCAGTCATTAATTTAGTTGTTTTTTTGCATAGGAGATCTTAGTCGTACAATTTTACATCTTAACTAAACTGTTTGGTACCAGGGTTTTTTTCTCAAGGAAAACATCTGCATGAAAACGTCACAATGTCGTCAAAATATTATACGCAAACTCTTACGTTTTTCGTCTGGGAAGTTCGACTGGCGCCTTGCCGAAGATGATTTGATATACTGACCAGATGCGTGTCTCTCGGCTTTAACAATGGGAGTTCTCCACAAAGCGGCACGGTGGGATGTCTAGCTCACGCCTATCCTTTCTTTTGGATTGGTCTATACATCTCATTTATTGTAATCCTTTTTTAAAAAATATTTCGATGACGGATGTTGAAGTCAACCGCCTGTATTCAAATGGAGAGGGATGCTACGCTACTAGCCTCATGCCATGAATATGCATAGCCATCTCGAGACAACTCTGATATAGTGGGTTTTTTTTTTCTTCTCCAAGTTGCAGAGATGTGACGTGTCGTCCTTGTATCAATACACTCGTAACAACTTAAGCATTACTAAACTCCTATGAGATTAAATGAACCTCAGGTAGCCCATAAGTCATGTGATTTGTTGTTGACCAAATTCGACACTCAATTGACCTCCATACAAAAATATATATTTTTACACATATTTACAAACACATTCATTTTATTTTTTTTAATTTTTTAAATCCGGTGCACGGTTACCTTCCGATGAGTCCAGTGACACTTGTGGGGGGTCAGAGCAGAACGGGAACACCATCGTGTTTGTGGGAATCCCCCCTTGTTTTTACATTCGTTTTGTATCCCGAAATGTTTGGAGGCTACCAACAGAAGTCGGCACGTCGACTGTCAACAGACGAGTCCCCTGACACAAACACCGCTCTAACTCTATAGTCACCTTTCACCGCAGACGCGGCAGTGCGATTTATCAGTGGATGCGGTGGATTGAGACGTGTCCAATGCAAACAAACTGAAACATCTCTCTAAAACATCTCTCTACTGACAGATTTTTTTTTTTAATGCTTTTAAAAATTTTTTTTTTTATCATGTTACTTAGATTGACTCTACGGGGGTTAAACAGACATTTACAAACTAAAGCTACCTTTAGCCACCGCTAGCAAAAAAAAAAAAAAATCTATTGCAGTGACTGGGGCATGTGAGCATGTCATTTTTGTTGTTGGTGTTTACCTACGGAACAGCAAGAGGAGCTGCCCCTCCCAACCTTCAGGCTACGTTCAAACCCTACACCCTAACCCCGAGCACTCCGTTCTGCCACCTCTTGGCTCTCCCCGCTCAGCCCAGTCCCAAGCTCTTCTCTGTCCTGGCATCCCGTCTTCGGAAAACACCTGAAACCCTCACCTCTTTGTAGAGTGTCTTGATCACCGCAAGAACAAAACCAAAAAGCGAAACTTCCTTTTTTAGTCGGAAGTGTAAGTGAAGACTAAACAACCAGTTTGTTCAGCTCCTCCAACACGAGGGGTGTGAGTAATCTCCAGAATGTCATCCCTCCATGCCAGGTGACATGTCCCAAACAGCACCCTATTCCCTACGTAGTGTCATGTGCCTGGTCATGTGCCTGGTCAAAAGTAGTGCACTATAAAGGGTGCATGTGATAAACATGGATTTTAAAACATTCTTCTGTACATTCCTCTGTTGAGGCCTTGTTTACTGTGGGGAATTAAATGTAGGCTAATGTCCCTCTGCCTGAGTGAAGCTTAGCCTTGAAACATATTGCTTATGGTGCATTTCTCACAGCATACATAGTTAACCAGGTTTTTGTGATGTTGGCTGGTTTCACTTCTTTTCTGTAGTTCAAAAGGGCACTTCACTACAATGATGTTCTATCCTCAGTTTTCTCATTTCACAATCATTCAAAATCTGTAACTGGTTTTTTTAATGCCACCATTGGGTTTCCTTCGTCTCTGGAAACTTTTTATTTAGGAAAGGGCGCCTGTATGTTTTGTAGTGACTGGGTGTGTTGAGACACCATTCAAAGTGTACTAACTTTCACCGTGCTCAAAATTTAATATTTTTAACAGCTGATTTTTATATAATGTTTTTCCCTAATTGTTTTACCAATCGTTGCCCTTCTTTCTGTGAGGAATTGGGAAAACCTCCCTGGTCTTTGTGGTTGAATCTGTGTTTTCAAATTCACTGCTCAACTGAGGGACCGTACAGATAATTGTATGTGTGGGGTTACAGAGATGAGGTAGTCATTTTTTTAAAATCATGTTAAACACTTGTTGCACACTTGTTGCGCGAGTCCATGCAACTTTATCATGGGATTTTTGTTAAGTAAATTTTTTTTTAAGCTCTTGAACTTATTTAGGCTTGTCATAAAAAAAAGGGGTTTGAATACTCATTGATTTTTATGACATTTCAGCTTTTAATTTGTAAACATTTTCAAACATAATTCCTCTGGCCTTATGAGGTACTGTGTGTAGGCCCGGGACACGTCTCCATTTTTAATACATTTTAAATTGAGGCTGCAACAACAACAACAACAATGTGGACAAGGTCTAGTGGAGCGAATACTTCCTGAAGACACTGCATATTTAAATTCAGTATGTCAGTCCCCGGATACTTCCCCCATACTGGCGTGCTAGTCAAAGTTTTTTTTAATTTTTTTATTCGTGGGCATCAAAGAGATTTCCCAGTTTTACTGGTTTAATAGTTGTACTCTGGTGCAACATTTTATTTTTCCACTTAGCCAACACCCTGCTGTTTCCAGTTTCACACCTTCCTTCCCCATAACGTCATAATTACTGCTTCAGGAAACACTCCTTGGTGTTCAGCGGGGAGACGGTAGTAGTAGAGAATCCTTAGTGTTCAGCGGGGAGACGGTAGTAGAGAATCCTTAGTGTTCAGCGGGGAGACGGTAGTAGAGAATCCTTAGTGTTCAGCGGGGAGACGGTAGTAGTAGAGAATCCTTAGTGTTCAGCGGGGAGACGGTAGTAGAGAATCCTTAGTGTTCAGCGGGGAGACGGTAGTAGTAGAGAATCCTTAGTGTTCAGCGGGGAGACGGTAGTAGAGAATCCTTAGTGTTCAGCGGGGAGACGGTAGTAAAGTGCTGGAATGAGACCGTGGGGAAGAGGAGAGAGTGCTGGAATGAGACCGTGGGCAGGATTGTAACCCGTGCTGCAGCAGTATATGGTGCACTGAGGGCTGTGGCTTAGACCGCTAGACCACCGTAGGCCACATGGTATACTACTTTTGACCATGGCCCATTTGTAGTTCTGGTGAAAAGTAGTGCTCTAGGCTATATAGGGTGCCATTTGGGATGCAACCCATGACAGCGTGTGTGTGATTCACTCCGAAACAAAGGGTTTATCATTACGTTTAATTCAGGCCGCCTCAGAGATGGTGGAATGTTGAGTCAGTCACATGATCCATGTCATCCGATGTAGATAATTAGGCTTCAACCCCAATGGCGAAGTCGGACAGACATTCTAATTCCATCGTTTCGGGTGGTGCCTTTCTTCCTCCCGTTGGGATTGAGGAGATGTAGACTAGGCCTGTGAAGACCGTAGCGTGGACTTATCTTATCCCAACATAAACACCACTTTTGATGTCTTTTTGGGGGGAAAAAAACCTGTGACGCGATTTTTAAAAGCCATTGATATCAGCGTTTTTGTGATTTGTCTGTTGCCACAATTTTTGCTAATAGAAATGTATCCGTTCTAAGATTACTAGGAAACGTGTTAACAAAACGAGATCTTCAGTTTTTTTTTTTTTTTGTCTCCCTTTCTGTGTGTCTGTCTGAATGTAGCCGCCTCTATCTCAATAAGAAGACCAGTGACAAGCAGCCCTACAGCAAGCTGGCGGGGGTCTCTCTACTCAAGCCACTGAAAGGAGTAGACTCCAACCTCATCAGTAACCTGGAGACCTTCTTTGAGCTCGACTACCCCAAGGTACTTTTTTTTTGTTCGTATATTGTGGTGTTAAGGAATGGGTTAGGTAGTTTAGACAGCGCACTTCCACTCCATTCCCCCAGGGGGCAGCAGAAACCTTGTCCAGGTGCTGAGCCTGGTTGATAATGAGACAGGTGCTGTCAATTATGGTGATTGTCAGTCGGTGTCCCAGAGTCGTGAGGCGGCTGGGTTTTGTTTGGTTTTGAGTCTTTAGTTTGGGCATGCCTGTTTTTAGTGATTGAGGTGGGGAAAACTATACAACGACAATATCGCAATATTATTTTTGCGCTAGTTGGCTGTACCTGCACCTAAACTCCCAGTATTTTTTCATTCATAGCTTGTTCTCCATCTTTTTAAATAGGGAGACAATTTTATAGGAACTCTTATTTTTATTTCCATGACCGATCAAAACTTTTTTTTTATTTTCTCATGGCTCTCCCTTGTCTATCTGCAGCAGACATATGGTGATGAGCAATATGTTTTGCAACATCGAATCGCAATACATATAGAATCCTGAATCGTAGGTTTCTCCGTTCCAATTCTTTCCTTAATTCTAATGTTATTTCACACTACTGACCACAGATCAGCTCCTAGAGATGTTACCGGCCACGGCTGCAACTATTGAGGCGACCTGATTCTAAAGCTTAAAATGTACAAAATCAGATTTTACACATCATTGAGCACGTCTGGCTACACATGATGACATGTGTTGAGACCAATTGCAGACAATAGCCTACAAGTAGCAAAATAGAACTCGATTTGAATAATTCATGTATTTCAATTTGATTTGAAATAGGCCTATCTATAGCTTACTGTTTTTAAATTTGAATGCGGTCATCTGTTCATTTTAATTATGTTTTTAAATGTCACTTTTTTTTTTTTTTTAATGGCAAAAACATTGTCAACTTTGGGTATTCGTAGTCAACTTTGTTCCCGACGTTATCGCGGTCAGAGAGAGACTGATAAACCATGTGATTCTGTTTAGCGGAAAAATGTTCTGTTTTTATAAAGTGAAGGCTAAGAAAAGCATCTTAACGCATTTAGCTGTTCTACTGTTTGTCACGGTGGTCTGATTGTAGGTGTGAGATTACGAGCGTTTTTCAAGTGCAACGTCAATAACAATGTTTTTTTTTTTGGGGGCGGCTCAGATTTAACAATGCTCCTATCGAGCTTCTAACCATGAACTTATAGCCTTAACGTGCTTTCGGGAAACCCGGGCCCAGTTCACTAAATCTAGGACGCCTAGACAAAGCGAGTGCAACCATATCCGTAGGCTAGTTACGGGTTTCGTAACGGTATGCATCTATACCCTAACCCTAGACTAGCCCGAGGTGTACTACTTGTTCTATATTAGGGATGTAACGATTTACGGATGATACAAATCGGTCCCTTGTTCAAATGTTTATCGGTCTGCGGGAGCCCAAGACGATCCGAATGAAGCATGCGTCGGGTCAGAAAACCGTTTTTCAAACGTTATGAATCGCGTGTTCACTAATGGGTTATTAACACATTTTTCTTTCCGATAACAGCTGTGTGTGTTGGGAGACACGGCTGCTCGCGCCAACGAGAGGTAGGCTTAGCCCTGGACTAATAGGCTAATAGCTCTGTACAGTTACAAACGGTCAAAACCATGTGGTTTTGAGGGGGTAAAATCCAAAGCTGCATTATATTAACCTCCTCAGGGATTGCTGGGGCGCTAGCGCCCCAATCCCGACACTACCAGGTGAAATGTAAAGCGCCAAATTCAAAATCCAAAAGTTGAATTATTAAACATCCACCAATATACAAGTGTTCCATACTCATCAAAAGCTCTGTTTCTTGGCAATATCACAGCGTTGTCAGATTTCAAAAAGGCTTCACAGCGAAAGCAGCACATTTGATTGTTTGAGGGTAGCACCTCACATATTTTTCCCATAGCCATGAATCGATTAGCCATCATGGCACACACATAACACATTTCACAGCGAAAACAAATCAATTACCTGTTGAAGAACTTCTGCTGAGGTCATCCTAAGTGTCCAACGAAGACAATCCATGGTTCTTTTGTTAGAAAAAGTAATGTATTTTATCCATAAATCTCCATTTGGTTCGCGTGCTATAATCAGAAACGACAGCCTCCACTCCTCCGAAACGTGACGCAAACTCGCTCATCTTATACCTTTAAACTTGTCCAAGAACAATCAAACATAGTTTTAAATGTATCCTTAGGAACACTTTTACGTATATTGACTATTATAAATCAACTGGAATATAAACTGATCGATAAAGACGGTAAAAAAGACATGCGCGCCTTGTCGGGAGTGCGCACTGGGTACTGTTTACATAAAAGGGTCACTTCCTGGTTTGCTCTTCTTCTCTGGTCTAAAGCATCTAAATTTACACTGTCTCGAGACTGTTGACATCTAAAGGAAGTGATGGGTACTGCATTCATATGCCCTTATATGGTCATTTTCATGAGGGAGGGGTTCCAAATGAGCAATGTGTCAATCACTTTTTCCAGGACAGAAATTCCTCTGGGTTTCGCCTGCCTGACAAATGGTTAACACTTTTGGAAAATTCAGTGTTTCCTATCCAATGGTACTAAATATGTGCATATCCTATTTTTCTGGGCCTGAATGGGAGGCATTTTACTTTGGGCACGCCAGGCTCTCAAACGGTCACCTCATGAGCCGATCCCTAACAAGTTAATTGGCTAAATGCCATGCTAATTTCTAAAGGTAAATATTGACATACAGTACCAGTCAAGTTTGTACACACCTACTCATTCCAGGTTTTATTTTTTACTATTTTCTACACTGTAGAATAATAGTGAAGACATCAAAACTGAAATAACACATATGGAGAGTAGTGCAGTAACCCAGAAAATGTTGAACAAATCCAAAATGTATAGTAGCCACTTTTATTTTATTTTTTGCCTTGATGACAGCTTTGCACACTCTTGGCATTCTCTCCGACAGCTTCATGGCAAACATTTAGTAGGGGAGTACAAAGTGTAACTTCGCCATCTCATGTGTACCGTACAACTGAGACTGACTGATAGATCTCTAAGAAAAGGCTGGACTCAGGGATTTCTCCTGCGGTGATATTTACAAACCAGTCACGTGACGGGCTCAACTGTTCCGAGGAACAACAGGTATGCTTCGTGACGTCGTGAAGAGCGCAGTCTGCTTTATCTCCTAACGTATTGCACAAGTTGACTACAGGTAATAACTTTGGGGAAAAAGTAGCTACAAATATGCCCGTTTTTATTGAGTAACTTAAAATAAATTGTTTTTTGACGGTATGGGGAAAAACAATCCCGTGGCTTTCCAAGTACCCTGGTGTGTATATAGTGTGTGTGTGTGTGTGTATACACGGTACACAGTGTATATAACAGTATATCTACTGTTATAGATAATGTTGCAATACAGTTGGACAGATCACAGTAATGCGTTAGAGTGCAGCAAGCCAGAAGTACCTGCTTCCTATAGAACTACATGTTCTCTACTGTAAAGGGAAGCAGAAGTACCTGCTTCCTATAGATCTACATGTTCTCTACTGTAAAGGGGGAGACATTGAACAAAGTATCCTTGACGTCGGTGCGTGTTTCCCAACCAAACCAGATGACTGACACCTGGCGATAGCCTTTCACAACTGTCTTTCATGCGTGCAGGGCTAGTACTTGGACATGACGTAAGGTTAGGGATGGGATGACTGCGAGGTATTTTAAAACGCCCTGCCTTAACTTCATATGGTGATACTCTATTACTACAAGCCTTAACCAACATGTCTCTACAGGTTCACTATCTTTTCATGTTCAGTAATAGCGGTGAAACTTGATGAATAATCTAACAAACAACATACCAGTGAGTCAGAGAACCTGACGTTTCTGATGTCAGTCATCCAGAGTATGACACGGGCATTTGACTTTTTCCAACATTTTATTTTACGTTACAGCCTTATTCTAAAAAAGGGTACATTCAAAAATGTTGCCTCATCATTCTACACACAATACCCCATCATGACATCACAATACCCCATCATGACATCACAATACCCCATCACAAAGTGGAAAAAAAATTAAAAATACAGGTTTTTAGAAATGTTATATAAATTATAAAAAAAATTAAACGGACCCTTTGCTATGAGACTCGAAATTGAGCTCAGGTGCGTCCTGTTTCCATTGATCATCCTTGCAATGTTTCTACAACTTGATTGGAGTCCACCTGTGGTACATTCAATCGATTGGACATGATTTGGAAAGGCACACTCCTGTCTATATAAAGGTCCCACAGTTGACAGCGCATGTCAGAGCAAAAACCAAGCCATGAAGTCGGAAGAATTGTCCGTAGAGCTCCAAGACAGGATTGTGTCGAGGCACAGATCTGGGGAAGGGTACCTAAAAATATTTCTGCAGCATTGAAGGTCCCCAAGAACACAGTGGCATCCATCATTCTTAAATGGAAGAAGGTTTGAACCACCAAGACTCTTCCTAGAGCTGGTCGCCTGACCAAACTGAGAAATCTGTCGAGAAGGGCCTTGGTCAGGGAGATGGTTATCCTTCTGGAAGGTTCTCCCATCTTTGCAGCACTCCACCAATCAGGCTTTTATGGTATAGTGACCAGCCTGAAGCCACTCCTCAGTAAAAGGCACATGACAGCCCACTTGGAGTTTGCCTAAAGACTCTCAGACCAGGATAAACAAGATTCTCTGGAGGAAAGGTGAGGTTTCCTCTCTGGAGGAAACCTGGCACCATCCCTACGGTGAAGCATGGTGGTGGCTGTGGGGATGGTTTTTCAGTGGCAGGAACAGTCTTTGCGTTGTCATTATGGGGTATTGTGATGTCAGTATGGGGTATTGTGTGTAGATTGATGAGGGGGGGAAAAAACAATGGAATCTATTTTAGAATAAGGCTGTAACGTAACAATATGTGTCAAGGGGTCTGAAGTTTCCGAATGGACTGTAGGGCACCTGGTCAAAAGTAGTGAGTATTAGTCAGAATAAGCCTCTGATTTACACAGTTGATGGGGTCAGAGTAGGACACAGTTGAAGTTTTTTGCACAAATTAATTGAAGAAATGCCTCGTGGCTTGAACTAACATTTCTGTCTTTCTCCACAGTATTGGAATACAGTTTCTCTCCACAGTCTTGGACTAATGTTTTGTCTGTCTCTCTCTCTGCCCAGTTTGAGATCCTACTCTGTGTACAGGACCATGACGACCCAGCCATCGACGTTTGTAAAAAACTTCTCGGAAAATATCCCAACGTTGATGCTCGGTTATTTATAGGTAAGAGCCTGGTTGATGTATTCTTTGAACAACTGTTAATTAATATTCATATCGCATGTCCTGCTATTCTACGATCTGTCTAATTTTTTTAAAAATATGTTAATATGTGTAGTTGTAAGTAGGGAAACATGTCAATGCTCAGTACTGTGGCCTGTCAGTACACAAAGGGACTGACTGAACAATAATCCGTAGTTGGCCAATTCCATGTGAGTGTGGATGGAAAATGATTTTGCGATCTTTTTTTTAAAAAATCATTTTGAAATTGGTTATTTTTGGCCCTTTTTAGACCTATACATGCCTCCTGTAAGCCCCTCTGACCTGTGAACCGTACATCCATACTGACCGCATACACTGCGTGACCTAAAGTTTGTGGATACTTGTTTGTCGAACATCTCATTCCAAAATCATGGGCACTAATATGGAGTTGGTCCCCCCTTTGCTGCTATAACAGCCTCCACTCTTCTGGGAAGGCTTTCCACTAGATGTTGGAACATTGCTGCTATAACAGCCTCCACTCTTCTGGGATGGCTTTCCACTAGATGTTGGAACATTGCTGCTATAACAGCCTCCACTCTTCTGGGAAGGCTTTCCACTAGATGTTGGAACATTGCTGCTATAACAGCCTCCACTCTTCTGGGAAGGCTTCCCACTAGATGTTGGAACATTGCTGCTATAACAGCCTCCACTCTTCTGGGATGGCTTTCCACTAGATGTTGGAACATTGCTGCGGGGACTTGCTTCCATTCAGCCACAAGAGCATTAGTGAGGTTGGGCACTGATGTTGGGCGATTAGGCCTGGCTCGCAGTCGGCGTTCCAATTCATCCCTAAGGTGTTCGATGGGGTTGAGGTCAGGGCTCTGTGCAGATCAGCCAAGTTGTTCCACACCAATCTCGACAAACCATTTCTGTATGAACCTCGCTTTGTGCACGGGGGGAATTGTCATGCTGAAACAGGAAAGAGCCTTCCCCAAACTGTTGCCGCAAAGTTGGAAGCTCAGAATCATCTAGAATGTCATTGTATGCTGTAGCATAAAGATTTCCCTTCACTAGAACTAAGGGGCCCGAACCATAAAAAACAGCCCCAGACCATTATTCCTCCACCAAACATTACAGTTGGCACTATGCATTCGGGCAGGTAGTGTACTCCTGGCATCCGCCAAACCCAGATCTGTCTGTCGGACTGCCAGATGGTGAAGCGTTATTCACCACTCCATCCGACGCTTGGCATTGCTCATTGTGATCTTAGGCTTGTGTGCGGCTGCTTGGCCATGGAAACCCGTTCTTTGAGCTTGTGTGGCCTACCACTTCGCAGCTGAGCCGTTGTTGCTCCTAGACGTTTCCAATTCACAATAACAGCACTTACAGTTGACCAAGGCAGCTCTAGCAGGGCAGAAATTTGACCAACTGACTTGTTGGAAAGGTGGCATCCTATGACGGCGCCACGTTGAAAGTCACTGAGCTCTTCAGTACGGGCCATTCTACTGCTAATGTTTGTCTATGGAGATTGCATGGCTGTGTGCTCGATTTTATACACCTGTCAGCAACAGGTGTGGCTGAAATGGCTGAATCCACTAATTTGAAGGGGTGTCCACATATAGCTGTCATTATACTCCTTATACTATTCTATGAAATATGGAGTTTATTATTTATTAATATCTGAAAAGTACTAAATTTCATTTAGCCTATTTTTAGACATTGTTTGGAACAATATGCTCTACAAGTACATCACATTTCCAGTGTGGGCTCTCCACTGGTTTTTGACGTTTTATAATCAAATTTATGAGCACCACCAACACAGTGAATGGGAAAATGGATTCAAAAGGAACTAGAGGGCTGTGATTCGTTAATGTAATTAGAGGGCTGTGATTCGTTAATGACCTATAATGTAATTTTCTATGTATAAAATGGGTCATATCATTAACAGTACCAGAGAGCCTCTCTGGAAATGTGACATGTTTTGACAGATTATTATTGTTCCAAACAATGTGTAAAAAAATAAGAACCCGTCATCAAAAGGTACGTTTGAGAGAATATTTTGTATTCTTTTAATAAATAGAATGTGAAACATTCTTTTTTGGAATCTGGACAGTCCTTATTTTACAGCACGCTATAAAGAGTGTAATGACTAGATGTTGTCTATCACGTACGGATCACAGATCGTGGGGTCTGACAGTGTAATGACACCAAGATGTCTGTGTCGTACGGATCATAGGTTCTGACTGAAGGCATTTGTAGGTTTTAAAATCTGCCTAAAACGTCCACAAAATGTTATGAATTGGGGCCGATTCCAGGCTGTGTCATTACCTGCCGTGACCGCGAGTCCCATAAGTGGGGTCCCCGCTGCAAAAGGGCTTAAAGAGAAGTGAAACCGTCGGGTAAATGAGGATTGAAGAGTGTCTTGGTTTCATAACTGGTTCACGACACAGTCTGGTTATAGTGACGGTCATAGCGGATACTGGTCAGGTCACTGAAGAAATGTCCTTTCACAGGAGGCAAGAAGGTCGGCATCAACCCCAAGATTAATAACCTGATGCCGGGTTACGAAGGGGCCAAGTATGACCTAGTGTGGATCTGCGACAGCGGGATACGAGGTAGGAAACTAACTCTGTGTGTGTGTGTGTGTGTCCCCCCTCCCCAAATGGCACCCTATTCCCTACGTAGTGCACTGCCCTGGTCAAGAGTAGTGCACTACATAGGGATTATGGTGCCATTTGGGACCTTTCCTTTACTCTGATTTTAATCATAACAGAATGAATCAGCGGCAGAATTACAAATATCAGTGAGCAGCCCCTTGTTTTCATTCTTATCACTGACTCACACCCGTGAGATAATGGAGACTCGTATGGTTTCTAGTTTTGAACCTTGAACAAATATACTCAACCTAGATAAACCAGACTTTGATTGCTTTACATACAAACGTAACATTTTATTTTATTCCCCTATATTCAAGTACTGTAGTTGGCTGAAATGCTATGAAAATGATACGTTAGATCCCGTTGCCTGATCTGTAAACTGCTGGTAAATTTAAATTAACAAGGGGGGGCTTTCTATATACAGCGCTAGATTGATTTGTTCCTGTTCCTCCCCAGTGAAACCGGACACTCTGACCGACATGGTCAACCAGATGACTGAGAAGGTGGGGTTGGTTCATGGCCTTCCCTACGTGGCCGACAGACAGGGCTTCGCTGCTACACTGGAACAGGTGAGCGTCCTTACAGACAGGGCTTCGCTGCTACACTGGAACAGGTGAGCGTCCTTACAGACAGGGCTTCGCTGCTACACTGGAACAGGTGAGCGCCCTTACAGACAGGGCTTCGGCTGCTACACTGGAACAGGTGAGCGTCCCTTACAGACAGGGCTTCGCTGCTACACTGGAACAGGTGAGCGTCCCTTACAGACAGGGCTTCGCTGCTACACTGGAACAGGTGGCGCCCTTACAGACAGGGCTTCGCTGCTACACTGGAACAGGTGAGCGTCCCTTACAGACAGGGCTTCGCTGCTACACTGGAACAGGTGAGCGTCCTTACAGACAGGGCTTCGCTGCTACACTGGAACAGGTGAGCGTCCTTACAGACAGGGCTTCGCTGCTACACTGGAACAGGTGAGCGTCCTTACAGACAGGGCTTCGCTGCTACACTGGAACAGGTGGCGTCCTTACAGACAGGGCTTCGGCTGCTACACTGGAACAGGTGGCGCCCTTACAGACAGGGCTTCGCTGCTACACTGGAACAGGTGAGCGTCCTTACAGACAGGGCTTCGCTGCTACACTGGAACAGGTGAGCGTCCTTACAGACAGGGCTTCGCTGCTACACTGGAACAGGTGAGCGTCCTTACAGACAGGGCTTCGGCTGCTACACTGGAACAGGTGAGCGTCCTTACAGACAGGGCTTCGCTGCTACACTGGAACAGGTGAGCGTCCTTACAGACAGGGCTTCGCTGCTACACTGGAACAGGTGAGCGTCCTTACAGACAGGGCTTCGCTGCTACACTGGCACAGGTGAGCGTCCTTACAGACAGGGCTTCGCTGCTACACTGGCACAGGTGAGCGTCCTTACAGACAGGGCTTCGCTGCTACACTGGCACAGGTGAGCGTCCTTACAGACAGGGCTTCGCTGCTACACTGGAACAGGTGGCGTCCCCACAGACAGGGCTTCGCTGCTACACTGGAACAGGTGAGCGTCCCTTACAGACAGGGCTTCGCTGCTACACTGGAACAGGTGAGCGCCTCTACAGACAGGGCTTCGCTGCTACACTGGCACAGGTGGCGTCCCTTACAGACAGGGCTTCGGCTGCTACACTGGCACAGGTGAGCGTCCTTACAGACAGGGCTTCGCTGCTACACTGGCACAGGTGAGCGTCCCTACAGACAGGGCTTCGGCTGCTACACTGGCACAGGTGAGCGTCCCTTACAGACAGGGCTTCGCTGCTACACTGGAACAGGTGGCGCCCTTACAGACAGGGCTTCGCTGCTACACTGGAACAGGTGAGCGTCCTTACAGACAGGGCTTCGCTGCTACACTGGAACAGGTGAGCGTCCCTACAGACAGGGCTTCGGCTGCTACACTGGCACAGGTGGGCGTCCCTTACAGACAGGGCTTCGCTGCTACACTGGCACAGGTGGGCGTCCCACAGACAGGGCTTCGCTGCTACACTGGCACAGGTGAGCGTCCCCTTACAGACAGGGCTTCGCTGCTACACTGGCACAGGTGAGCGTCCCCACAGACAGGGCTTCGCTGCTACACTGGAACAGGTGAGCGTCCCTTACAGACAGGGCTTCGCTGCTACACTGGCACAGGTGAGCGTCCTTACAGACAGGGCTTCGGCTGCTACACTGGCACAGGTGAGCGTCCTTACAGACAGGGCTTCGGCTGCTACACTGGCACAGGTGAGCGTCCCCTTACAGACAGGGCTTCGCTGCTACACTGGCACAGGTGAGCGTCCCCACAGACAGGGCTTCGCTGCTACACTGGCACAGGTGGGCGTCCCCACAGACAGGGCTTGGCTGCTACACTGGAACAGGTGAGCGTCCCTTACAGACAGGGCTTCGCTGCTACACTGGCACAGGTGAGCGTCCTTACAGACAGGGCTTCGGCTGCTACACTGGCACAGGTGGCGTCCCTACAGACAGGGCTTCGCTGCTACACTGGAACAGGTGAGCGTCCTTACAGACAG
Source organism: Brachymystax lenok tsinlingensis (assembly GCA_030435695.1). Lineage (NCBI taxonomy): Eukaryota > Metazoa > Chordata > Actinopteri > Salmoniformes > Salmonidae > Brachymystax > Brachymystax lenok. The sequence continues at coordinate 3,416,499 of CM059795.1, read as the reverse complement.
GGCTTCGGCTGCTACACTGGCACAGGTGGGCGCCCTTACAGACAGGGCCGGCTGCTACACTGGCACAGGTGAGCGTCCTTACAGACAGGGCTTCGGCTGCTACACTGGAACAGGTGAGCGTCCTTACAGACAGGGCTTAGCTGCTACACTGGCACAGGTGAGCGTCCCTTACAGACAGGGCTTCGGCTGCTACACTGGCACAGGTGAGCGTCCTTACAGACAGGGCTTCGCTGCTACACTGGCACAGGTGGGCGTCCTTACAGACAGGGCTTCGCTGCTACACTGGAACAGGTGAGCGTCCTTACAGACAGGGCTTCGCTGCTACACTGGCACAGGTGAGCGTCCTTACAGACAGGGCTTCGCTGCTACACTGGCACAGGTGAGCGTCCTTACAGACAGGGCTTCGCTGCTACACTGGAACAGGTGAGCGTCCTTACAGACAGGGCTTCGCTGCTACACTGGCACAGGTGGGCGTCCTTACAGACAGGGCTTCGCTGCTACACTGGCACAGGTGAGCGTCCTTACAGACAGGGCTTCGCTGCTACACTGGAACAGGTGAGCGTCCTTACAGACAGGGCTTCGCTGCTACACTGGAACAGGTGAGCGTCCTTACAGACAGGGCTTCGCTGCTACACTGGAAACGATCTACACAAAATGTCTAAGTGGAAGATAAATTTGAACATTTATTTTAAAATGAATGGGAAAATAAAACACTATCTTGATAAGAATTCAACCCGATGAGTCAATATATTAGCGGTTACAGCTGTGAGTCTTTTCATATGACCTGTTCCCCCGCACATTGACTCTGTACTGGTGCCCCCTGTATATAGTCTCCACATTGACTCTGTACCGGTGCCCCCTGTATATAGCCTCCACATTGACTCTGTACCGGTACCCCCTGTATATAGCCTCCACATTGACTCTGTACCGGTATCCCCTGTATATAGTCTCCACGTTGACTCTGTACCGGTGCCCCCTGTATATAGCCTCCACATTGACTCTGTACCGGTACCCCCTGTATATAGCCTCCACATTGACTCTGTACCGGTATCCCCTGTATATAGTCTCCACGTTGACTCTGTACCGGTACCCCCTGTATATAGTCTCCACGTTGACTCTGTACCGGTACCCCCTGTATATAGTCTCCACGTTGACTCTGTACCGGTACCCCCTGTATATAGTCTCCACGTTGACTCTGTACCGGTACCCCCTGTATATAGCCTCCACGTTGACTCTGTACCGGTACCCCCTGTATATAGCCTCCACATTGACTCTGTACCGGTATCCCCTGTATATAGCCTCCACATTGACTCTGTACCGGTACCCCCTGTATATAGCCTCCACATTGACTCTGTACCGGTACCCCCTGTATATAGTCTTGCTACTGTTATTTTACTGCTGCTATTTTTATTTGTTTAATCTATTTTACTTAACATGTATATTTCTTAACTGCATTGTTGGTTAAGGGCTTGTTAGTAAGCATTTCCCTGTAGGGTCTACACCTGTTGTATTCAGCGCATGTGACAAATCAGATTTGATTTCAAATCTAAAAGTAACAGATAGAATGGAATTAAGAAATATCTATCTCAGGACGAGCAATGTCGGAGTGTCATTGACTAGAATACAGTATATACAGATGAGATGAGTAGAGCAGTATGTAAACATTATGGAAGTGACCTAGTGTTCCATTATTAAAGTGACCAGTGATTCCAGTGATATTTGCTTGAAAATCGCCACAGCCCTAATATATGACAGCATTCCTGTGACACAAGTTGTATGGCGGGAAAAATATTATTCATATTTCAATTGTTGTCATTTCTATTGTTTTATATTACACTATATTCAGGACTCAAATCTCCCGGCAGTATTGATGACCCCCTTGTGTGGCCGTAATGCCCCCCCCCCCCCTAAAACAAATCCTCACCTTGCGGTCAAAGTGGCTCTTGTGCAGAAAATTCCAGTATTATGTTTTTTTTTCCTCTTCCTGTCACGTGTACTTGGGTAAGGTCTATAGGGGTCGAAGACCCTAGCGAAAGACTGTCACCTGTCCTACTAATCTACCTCCATTTCCTAACAGGTGTACTTTGGCACGTCCCACCCGCGTTCCTACATCTCGGCCAACGTGACGGGGATTAAGTGCGTGACGGGGGATGTCATGTCTGATGAGGAAAGATGTCCTGGACCAGGCTGGAGGGCTCATCACGTTTGCTCAGTACATCGCCGAGGACTACTTTATGGCGAAGGCCATTGCTGACAGGTGAAGACATTAATTCATCCTACGTGGTGCAGCTAACCTAAGGTTATCCGACCCGAAACCCTTTTGCTCAGTACAGCGCCGAGGACTTCTTTATGGCGAAGGCCGTTGCTGACGGATACACCACACAGTCATATCTAATACATGTTGCAGCTTACTCTAACCTTTCTCTCAATACAGCCTAGTTTATCATATACTGTATGTTGTGACTTTAAGCTAAGCCAACAGGCTCTGTATATATGTAGCTTGGTTTTCTTTAAGTAGCCGCCACAAAGGTCCGCCAACTTTAACCACGGCTCGCTAACAATCAATGTGAGTGATTTGCGCCTGAACTTCCATTTTCTACTGAAGGCTAACTGTTTCCTTTGTCCCGCCCTCCCTCCTTCTCTCACAGGGGATGGAAGTTCTCCATGGCAACGCAGGTAGCCATGCAGAACTCCGGGTCCTATTCTGTTGCTCAGTTCCAGTCCCGCATGATCAGGTGAACAAACACTCAGGGGCGTAGACTTTCAGATTCCCCGGTGGGGCTGAGGCTCAGATTTATTTCTATCCTCCTCTTAGTACTTGATTGATTAAATTTCAGGTCACCGCAGACACAACTCTACAGGAATTGAGTTTGAAAGCTAATTTAGCTGTTTCAGTCTCCTATAAAAGTCCCGCGACTAGCCTGCCACATTGGGATTCAGATTGATCAGAGTGGGTAGATCGGAAGCAATGTAACTAATAGAAAACAGATTGATATATTTGATCAATCTTTCACTTGTGTATAGTGGGATGTTTAGCCTATATCACAGTATAAATGTCTTAAGTTATGTAGATTGCCTGAGGGGTGTCTCGTCCATAGAAACGGAATGCTTTTACTCCCATGTGGACACTCCAAATGGGCCGCCAGTCCGCCCATTTTATAAAATAACTCACCTGAGTGAGGACATCCGTTGATTTCTAATTCTGTGGTGTCTGATCCTCCCTCTCAGGTGGGCCAAGCTCCGTATCAACATGCTCCCTGCCACCATCTGTGAGCCCATCTCCGAGTGTTTCGTAGCCAGCCTGATCATTAGCTGGGCAGCGCATCACGTGTTCCGCTGGGATATTATGGTCTTCTTCATGTGCCACTGTCTGGCGTGGTTCATCGCCGACTACATCCAGCTCCGAGGAGTTCAGGTACTCACTGGCGCGCGCACGCACACGCACACACACACTCGCTCATAGTGTCTGGTGTGGTTAATCTCTGACTTCGTCTGAGGGGGGGGGGTCCAGCTACTCACATACACCAGGGGGTCTGCAATAAGCCAGACAGTATGTAGTCATGACGATTCTGTTGCAAAAAAAAAAACTTTTAGTCTAAACGGTTCACTCCAAATGGAAAATGTTTTGCAACGAAAACTAGAGTTTCTATTGGACAAATTTCAGGTAGGTCCCTCCTCGCTTTTGTTCCGTTTGCTTCGGGTTTGGTACTTAAACAGTAATCGGTTTCTGTTGCAAGACCTAATGACCCCTGAGCTGAGCCATGAAGGAGACTTGAGGGCATCTACCACCCCATTGTTATTTATTTAACCTTTATTTAACCAGGCAAGTCTGTTAGGAACAAATTCTTATTTTCAATGACGGCCCAGGAACAGTGGGTTAGCTGCCTTGTTCAGGGGCAGAATGACAGATTTTTACCTTGTCAGCGCAGGGATTCAATCTAGCAACCTTTCAGTTACTGGCCCAACGCTCTAACCACTAGGCTACCTGCCGCCCCTACCCTCTAACCACTGGGCTACCTGCCGCCCCTACCCTCTAACCACTGGGCTACCTGCCGCCCCTACCCTCTAACCACTGGGCTACCTGCCGCCCCTACCCTCTAACCACTGGGCTACCTGCCACCCCTACCCTCTAACCACTGGGCTACCTGCCGCCCCTACCCTCTAACCACTGGGCTACCTGCCGTCCCTACCCTCTAACCACTGGGCTACCCTGTCGCCTCTAACCACTAGGCTACCCTGTCGCCTCTAACCACTAGGCTACCCTGTCGCTCCTACCCTCTAAACACTAGGCTACCCAATCAGATTAGGGGGGGGGGTGTAGCCTATGATCATCACCCACTTGTCATTTTTCCAGATTTAAAAGTGTTTTGCGCTGGTGACTCATCGATAATAGCAAGTGTTTTACGGAGCGCTTGCGAAAGTGATTGCTGTCCTGGTTCTGAAATGATCCACTTCACCCTGTATGTCTGAACATTATCACAGATTTTGTTTAATTTTTTTATTTTAAAACAAAACAGCCAAAACGTTTGACCTACGGTCAACCTAAACAATCTGAATAAAATCCGTTCAGCAGGTAGGCTATAAGCCAGATGAGTGGTCTCCCTTTAGGCTACATTTCTTCCGGTAGAAATACATTTGGGAAAGTATTCAGACCCCAGTTCCCCCTCATCAATCTACACACAATACCCCATAATGACAAAGCAAAAACAGGGTTGTAGAAATGTTCTTTTGTGCAAATTTACAGATACCTTTTAGTATTCAGCCTGTTTTGAACTCAAGTGCATCCTGTTTCCATCGATCATCCATGAGATGCTTCTACAACCTGATTTGGAGTCCACCTGGGGGTCAATTCAATTGATTGGATATTATTTGGAAAGGCACACACCTGTTTTTATTTTATATAAGGTCCCACAGTTGACAGTTCCAGGGGACAACACTACATTAAACCTTATTTACTCTTCACTTAACACACACGCTCTCCCTAACTCTCTCTCTGTCACCCTCACACTCTCTGTCTCTCTGTGTGTGTGTGTGTCTCGCTCTGTCTCCGTCAGGCTCATAAACACACACTGCTCCCAACTGTTAAAAGGTTAGGGACCAAACCGAATGTAAGGAGCACCAGAAAGAGAACGATTTGTTATTGATGAATCCTACTTTTTTTTTTTGAAGCACATCTCATGAGTAGCAGACCCTGTTCCTTGCTTCCTGGGCCAATCAGATGTGCCTAGACCTAGTTTCACGTTACCAGGTTGTCTGCTATTAATGTTATGTCTGGGAAGTAAAACTGATAACCGCTTCTCGTTACTCTAATTGAGAGATAGAAAAAAGGTTCAGAATAAACCAGGTGGAAGAAACCAACAGTGTGTTTTTCACTTCTCCCTCCCGTCCTACAGGGCGGCGCACCATCCTTCTCCAAACTGGACTACGCTGTAGCCTGGTTCATCAGGGAGTCCATGACCATCCAGATCTTTCTGTCGGCACTGTGGGACCCCACCATCAGCTGGAGAACGGGGCGCTACAGGTTACGATGTGGCGGTACGGCCGAGGAGATCCTGGACGTATAGCTACCAGCCTAAGTCCCACTTGCAGGGACGCGTAACCCGAGTCTTATCACCCCCAGGGGCCAGAGACAATACCAGACACAGAAAGATCAGCATCCCTATATAGTCAACTACTTTTGACCAGGGCCCACACTTGCCTATATATTTTGCTCTGGTTAAAGGTAGTGCACTATATAGGGAATAGGGTGTCGTTTGGTATTCGGCCAGAGAGAGATGGCAACATTGAGCGGAAGAAAATAAACAACCCGCTCTGGGCTTGATGGGTAGAAGGAAACAACCCGCTCTGGGCTTGATGGGTAGAAGGAAACAACCCGCTCTGGGCTTGATGGGTAGAAGGAAACGACCCGCTCTGGGCTTGATGGAAACATCCCGCTCTGGGCTTGATGGGTATAAGGAAACAACCCGCTATGGGTTCGTGATGGGTAGAGGGGGAAACAACCCGCTATGGGTTCGTGATGGGTAGAGGGGGAAACAACCCGCTATGGGTTCGTGATGGGTAGAGGGGGAAACAACCCGCTATGGGTTCGTGATGGGTAGAGGGGGAAACAACCCGCTATGGGTTCGTGATGGGTAGAGGGGGAAACAACCCGCTATGGGTTCGTGATGGGTAGAGGGGGAAACAACCCGCTATGGGTTCGTGATGGGTAGAGGGGGAAACAACCCGCTATGGGTAGAGGGGGAAACAACCCGCTATGGGTTCGTGATGGGTAGAAAACTTCATGTGGAATTCATAGTGTTTGATGGTTTTTAACCTGTGTTGAAAAATATTATTTATTACTGGTTATTTTTTCTCTACCACCGACATCCTCCTGTCATGAAGTGAGCCCTACGTCCCAAATTACACCCTAATCCTCATTTTAGTCTTGATTTATATACTCAATATTGTTTTAATGTGACAACTAAAAGGTCCAAACCTGTGGATTTTCTTTGGTCCATTTTTGGTTTTACTGGTCCGGTTTTCAAGCGCCATGGTCTTTCTGCTGTGAGATTGCTGGCTATTTTCAACAAGCTGGATGGGCTGCAAATGGCATCCTAGTCTCTATGTCGTGTAAGCCCTATTGAAATCAGTCCCTGAAGAAATGCGTTGGAACTGTCTTGGAGTTCCAGAGTTGCGTTTGGGCTGCTGGATAGGCTGATCTCTAGTTATCTGAGCCAGTAAGATCACAGTTGTAGTCTCCAGCTCCTGGAGCGGTATTGGGGGGGTGCAGGTTGTTGTTCCAGCCCAGCACTAACACACTCTATAGTCTGGACCATGATTAGCTGATTGGAGCTGAGGCTGAAACAAAAGCCTGCACCACTCTAACCCTACAGTATGAAGCTCTGTCTGCTTTCTCTCTCTGGACTATGAGAATCCACTTGATCCTAACGTTCCTCTGACTCTACCACGTCTGCTCTGTCAACGTTCTCTATTGAAACAGAAGGGCATAACTATCACGCTTACTGAAGAAGGCAAGCAGCAAGAATGCACTTAGCCAAATGTTTTGGAAGTTTTACTTTTTTTTGTTGGTGGGAATGTGATTCTCCAAATTGTCCATGTGTTTCAATTTTCTGCCCCCATTCATTTCATTAGTGTCACAGTGTGGAAGTTCAATAGCTGTATGTCTGACCCAAATAACACTCAATCCCCTATATAGTGGACTACTTGTGACTACTGCCAACCAGGTTTAGACTCTGGGGCTGGGTAGATGGTGGCCAACCAGGTTTAGACTCTGGGGCTGGGTAGATGGTGGCCAACCAGGTTTAGACTCTGGGGCTGGGTAGATGGTGGCCAACCAGGTTTAGACTCTGGGGCTGGGTAGACTCTGTTACCACAGTACAATTTACTGTATCACACAGGCATGGCAACCTTGATCTTGAAGTAGTTACAATTATTTCGTTGCATGGGTAACCTCATATTATTTTCTAGTGTATTAGATTAGTCGATAAAGCATAATCCTACCGTTGCCGTGGTGAAAGGAGTTGATGCCACATGCTGGCAGATTGATTCGCCTGTACTGATCATGTTTAAAACGTCTTCATGCTGACTACTAGCAAACGGTATGTTTCCGCTGTTATGGGAGATTGATACTTCCAAATTCGTCACAGGACATGTTGCTTCTGGAATCTCCAATGGCCTCTTTCCACTGTAACCACAGAACCGGTCTGGCCTGAGACCTTTCCCTGGGCTTAAACCCTGGTGTCTGGCCTGAGACCTTTCCCTGGGCTTAAACCCTGGTGTCTGGCCTGAGACCTTTCCCTGGGCTTAAACCCTGGTGTCTGGCCTGAGACCTTTCCCTGGGCTTAAACCCTGGTGCCTGGCCTGAGACCTTTCCCTGGGCTTAAACCCTGGTGCCTGGCCTGAGACCTTTCCCTGGGCTTAAACCCTGGTGTTGCACCAAGTGCAGTTAGAATTTGACCACTATCTCCTAGCCTGGTCCCAGATCTGTTTGTACTGTCTTCACAATGACCGTAGGCTACCGGTTTCCTACTCTGCTGATGAAACAAAGGATATGATGATGATGTGGTTCTGTTTACTTCAATCTGTCTGTCAAATCTGTTGTTGATAAATATTGATATGGCTGATATTGGATTTGTCCCAAATGGCTCCCTATATAGTGTGCTACTTTTGACCAGTGCCTTATGGGGGGTAGTGCACTAATGTAGGGAATAGGGTGCCATTTGGGACGTACACTGGCCTCGTTTTTTAATGACAAGGAAAGGAAGCATAAGTAACAGCAATAAGGAATACGGCTTCCTGAACGAGACGTGGCGGTATTCCACTAAAACAGGATATGAGAAATGTATTACATCCTGTATCGAAACATTTCGGATTTGTTATTGTGAGACAAGACCGTATAAAAAATAACATTTCACCTTTTCAGAGCAATGTTGTGTTCCAGGTGTTAGACACAACTTACTGAATATAATAATGCATGTAAATAACAGTTGACTGTTTGCCGTTCAGCTGATTAGTAGACGAGTCCAATTGTTTGGAATTCTAGTCCGTTCAGAAAGTGAACCCAGTTCCTATTCTAAGTTGTCCTCCATTTTTAAAGTGTTTTGAATTGGAGATTTCAGTGTACTCCCTGAATTGACTGAAATTGACCCCAACCCTGATAGTAGCACAGGATGTGGAGGCTTGAACTTGATTAGGATGACAGTGTGTCTAATATATATATATATAATGAGCTGTAATCAGACTGCTGGTCTATCCATGAAAACATATTCTGTTCACCTCATCGATGGACAAGTCTACAACACACTGCTTCACGCTGTACGCTACCTGTGAGTGAGAGACTGCCTGCCTTGCAGTTCTACTGGACCAAAGTATCAGTGTCTCTGGGTGTGTCCAATATCGCACCCTATAGTGCACTATAATTTTTTTGACAAGGCTACTCTGGTCAAAACTAGTGCACTATGTAGGGAATAAATGCCTCGGTCTAACAGAAGAACAGGGTCTACTTGGGATCCATTCTGTCTTGCCTATTTAAATTGTATAGATGCTATATTATTTTTTAAACATGTTATGATGTATATTTATGAAGTTTGGTAGATATCGTTACAAGCACTGCTTTTATGATGCCTAATTTATTTGAAGTTTGATGGTGATTTTTGTAGGTATTTAATCTATAAGCAGTGGGGGGAACAAAGGCTGGACAAACTTCTGTTAAAAAAGAATATGAATATGAATTGTACTATGAAGCAAAATAATCCACAGCTGGAAACTGTGCCATAGCAGGAGAAATTAAAGCTTTATCAAACCATACCAAGGTGTACAGTCTTCATTTGTATACTAATTGTGTTTGTACAAGTATTTATATACGTGTAACTGACAAAATGAAGGAAGCATTGAGTAAATGAGGTATACAAAGTATGTTGATTGCAGGTGCTTCCACACAGGTGTGGTAAACTTTTAGTTCTAAGCCATATAAGACTCACTAGAATATATGAAGAGAACGGTTCAGAAAATATTATGGATCAATGACCGAAAGCACCACACATTCATCTCCTGTTCAGCACCAATTGGTAGATTTATAAAAATACTCTGATCTTGTATATCATTTAGATTTAGGAAAGTAATTATGAAAAAATAATGAAATCAGGACTGGAGAGTCTTTACGCACTAAATATATTGATCAATCAAAAATACAGTGATTTGATTCCTCCTGGAAGTTGCCATATTTCATTGATAAATCCACAAAATACTGGAAGGTGATAGAAGTGTACCATAGGGGTTGAACAGTAGTCCTATAAATCTACCCTAATAATCCTCACTAATCATGGAACTGTGACGACTACGGTCCAGTCATCGTGAACATGATCCAGGTTTAAACTGCTACATATGGTCTGCGTTCCATTATGATTCCAATAGGCTACATGTCCCAAATGATTGCACAACCTGTAACGCCTTAGCCTAGTATGATCCACTATTGACAGCTATCCTCAGGAACAACCAGGGGCTCAACTTTCAGTGGGGAGGGGGACATGTCCCACCCACATTCTGAAATTGCATTTTTGTCCCCCGAGTGTTATCATTGGAATATGATACAAAACACGGCAACGGTGTGCTTTAGGACCATGCGGACGCCTCCGAGCGGTCGGGTAGGCTGTTTTGAAGTTGAAGTGCTTATTCAACTGGGTTTAGGACCCAGTGAAGGCAAAGCTTCTGGAAAGCTGGCTGGACCGGCATTGGGAGAGTTGAGCATAGTTCAGTGTGTACGTGTTGCGCTCTTCCACTGAGTTGTAAAAGGAAGCAGAACAGAAACTGGCTACTCTTTAGTTGACTGATGTAGCTGGCAAGGTAACTGCTGTTTAACAGAAGGAAAAAAAACGTCATTAATACAGTGTATCTGTAGACACGCCTCCACCATGTTGTAGATATTTTAATACCATTATGTTGCATTTTCTCATTTCTGAACAGAATGCATAGCACACCTTTTAAGTAGAAACATATGTCAAGGGTTGCCTCAGCTGAAAAACTGCATGTACCACACGTTTCACTTTTAAGTGAAAACACATGTCTGAGGCTGCCTATAGTAATACTATAAAGGCTGTGCTCTGGGACACAGAGTCAGCTGTTTCCTAGGGCAGCTCCCTTTAATTGTGCTTAATTAAAGGTATTATTGAATTCACAAGTTACTTGTATGAATGTCATAATTTGAAGATCATTTTTTCCACGACAACCACACCTTCATTAATACAGTATCTGTAGACACGCCTCCACCACACCTTCATTAATACAGTGTATCTGTAGACACGCCTCCACCACACCTTCATTAATACAGTGTATCTGTAGACACGCCTCCACCACAACTTCATTAATACAGTGTATCTGTAGACACGCCTCCACCAGAACTTCATTAATACAGTGTATCTGTAGACACGCCTCCACCACAACTTCATTAATACAGTGTATCTGTAGACACGCCTCCACCACACCTTCATTAATACAGTGCATCTGTAGACACGCCTCCACCACACCTTCATTAATACAGTGCATCTGTAGACACGCCTCCACCACACCTTCATTAATACAGTGCATCTGTAGACACGCCTCCACCACACCTTCATTAATACAGTGCATCTGTAGACATATGGAGACACATGGAGGTGTGTCTTCCGGGTTAAGCGGGTGGGTGTTAAGAAGTGCAGTTTGTCGGGTAATGTTTCGGAGCCCGTTGGAGAGTTGCGGCGATGAGACAATATCGAAATTGGGGTGAATAAAATGGTGTAAAAAATGATTTAAAAAGAATACGGTGTATTTGTAGACACACCTTAATGTATTTTGATCTCCACCCCAAACGAATAGTTGGTGAATAGCATTAAATTGGTCAGAATACTGAGAGAGAGAAACGGGCATGAAAAAGGGGAATTACGTTCCATTTACACTCGCTTCACTGGGGTCTGAATCCCCCCATACCGCTACCGTTCCGATACGTGGAGAGAATACTTTAGTAGTTCAGTCTGTGAATTTAGTTACACAAGAGATGACATGATAAACTATGTTCAACCAATGTGGTTCCCACATCATTTCAATGAAATTACGCTGAACCAACGTGGAATAGACGTTGAATTGACGCCTGCGTCCAGTGGCCAGGTTCAAAGTCAAAGTCACCATTATTAGTCAGTTGTACAACCAAATGCCTTCAACCGAAATGTGTCTTCCGCTTTTAACCCAACCCCTCTGAATCAGAGAGGTGCGGGGGGCTGCCTTAATCGACATCCACGTCTTGGCGCCGGGAACAGTGGGTTAACTGCCTTGTTCAGGGGCAGAACGACAGATTTTTTCCTTGTCAACTCGGGGATTCGAACTTGCAACCCTCCAGTTACAAGTCCGACACTCTAACCACTAGGCTACCTGCCGCCACCAGGTTCTGTATAAAGTCAATACAACAACCAAGTAATGCAGTTAAACCCATGAAGATATTTTTCTACTCCAGATTCATTGGGAAACAAAGATCAAACTACAGAAACCTGAAAGGTGAAAATGTGTCGCAAGCTGCTTAAAGGTTTGAATCGCATGGTCACATGTGTATTAGCCTTACGCTGGATATACATCCCATGACCAGATCTGTATCCACTATGTAGTGCACTACTTTTGATCAGGGAATAGGGGGCCATTTATGTTGATGGGCCCTGGTCAAAAGGAGTGCACTACATAGAGAATATGGGGCCATTTGTGTTGATAGGCCCTGGTCAAAAGTAGTGCACTACATAGGGAATAGGGGGCCATTTGTGTTGCAGTTCTGATCTTCTAAGACTAGTCATGTGCAAAAAGAAATCCTGGTTTTCAATTAAAGCCAGAATGGTATTTTTCCCAGATTATGTAACAGTCCCATATCCCACTAGTTTACACTTCAGGCCACAACACAACAGAATCAGTGCTATTTCTCATTCAATTTGGACAATTTGTTTTATTTCTAATTCAATGCATTCATGTGATGCAGGTATCTTTGTAGAGTTACCATGAAAAGTTTGCCTTTACTAACACATTTACCACTGGTCATCCAGGCTGTTTCCCAACCGGCCGTGATTCGGAGTCCCCCATAGGGCGGCGCACAATTGGCCCAGCGTCGTCCGGATTTGGCCGGTGTAGGCCGTCCATTGTAAATAAGAATTTGTTCTTAACCGACTTGCCTAGTTAAATAAAGATTAAATAACAAATATATATAATAATAAAGTGTAAATGTTCATATTCATTGTAGTTTTTAAGCAAAAATTGTTGAACTAATGATGTGACTTCTGAAGGTAATTTGGTTGCACCAGATCTTATTTAGGGGCTTCATAGCAAAGGGGGGGAATACATACGCACACACCACTTTTCAGTTTTGATATTTTTTTGAAACATGTTATTATAAGGACTGTCTGCCTGCCTGCCTGTCTGACTGCCTGCCTGCCTGTCTGTCTGTCTGACTGCCTGTCTGTCTGACTGCCTGCCTGTCTGTCTGTCTGTCTGACTGCCTGTCTGTCTGCCTGTCTGTCTGTCTGTCTGTCTGTCTGTCTGTCTATCTATCCTATGGTGTGTGATGTCAGGGGTCATTGGTTGTGTTGACTTGTAACCTATGCACCTCTTAGGCATGCCCAGTGGAATTACCTTTAGTCCAGGACTGAGAAATCAGCCCTCAGAGTAAAAGGGTTTAAGTCAAGTCAAGGTATGGGGTGTTGCCTTTAGAGGAAGAGAACAGAGAGGCAGGTGGAGCTTTGGAGTGGCGAGCAGCGTGATTGGGTAAAAGGGCAGTCAGTCACACTGCAGTGGTTGAGAGACGTTAGACAGGAAAGGAAGGAACACTGAGGGAGAATCTCAATTGCTTTTCCTTGACCCATCACGTCCTCTCTCTCCTCACCTTCTCAAAACCCATTAGATGAGGTCAGAGGTCCCTCCCCTCTGACCTTCTCATCCAATGGGTTTTGAGAAGGAAGTGAGGCGAGAGGACGCGAGGAGTCAAGAAAACGCAATTGAGATTCTCCCGGAGACTGGTTTGATTGCCAATGTGTGAGGAAAGCAAGAAGACAAGAGGACACGGGAGGACTGAGGAAAGTACAGAGATCATGACATTTATTCAAGACATGCTACAATTAAAGTTGCTTTAGGAAAAAAATTAACAAGAGATTTTGATGCAATAATTATAATGATAATCATTATAATAATAACTATAATAATCATAGTAATCAATCGAAAAACATAAAAGAAAATGTTTCTATATCAAATACAGAAACTCCATTCAACCATGCACCACAACATTTGAAAATATGTTTCTTTAATAGTTTCATTTTCTATTTGCATTTAAATTACATCAACTCATTAGGAAACCTGTTGTTTCTCACCCCAACCTTCCATCCCCACAACGTCACACACACTGCTTTACAAATCAAACCTGGTATGATATCAAAATACACAAGTAGTTTTTTTTTGTCATGTTGTGTTCATCATCTTTAAATATATATATATAAAAAAAACAAAAAAAAAACAGTTGAATGTCCAATGCGGCTGTTTTTTTTATATCTCAGTATCAAATACTTTCTGGGTAACAATTAAGGACCTAACTGTGATTCCAATGATCAAAAATAAACCAAAATAGCTTCTTAACAAAGAGCAATATCTCAAGTAATAATTTTGCTAGGACTGTCTGGGAGTGGTCTGAGTGGGGAGGGGACAACTGAAAATGTGCTGTTATTGGCAGAGAGGTTTGGAACTCTTTCTTATTTGTCTATTAACTAATGATGTCACCAGGCAGGCTAAAACTCCATCCCACCAAAACAGGCTGGAATTTCCAGGCAGTCTTTTCAAACACCCCTTACACATAAGGGCATTATCATAATTTTCACAATTTCACAGTATTATTCCAACCTTATAGCGTGGAAATATAAAACACAGGTAAATCACATTTTTGAGTGCACTGGGCCTTTAATGTGTCTCGTTATTGTTGCTGTTTGTAGCTTTCTTGTTCCCATGAACCATTTTTGGTTTGAAAAGGGAACATGTTTGATTACATGACTTTCTTGTTGTCTATTTTGGTCATGAAACATTGAATATTAGCTATAAATAAGGTATATTATCAAGACGTGCCTTGACGAGACAAGAAAAACAAATTCAATCAGATCAGATTACATTAGACACTTTCCTGTGTCCCAAATGACACCCTATTCTCTATATAGCGCACTACTTATGATCAGGGCCCATACTGCTCAGGTCAAAAAGTAGTGCACTACGTAGAGATAAGGGTGCCGTTTTGGACGCAAACCTCTGACTGAGCTCTGTGCAACTACATGGCTCTTTAAAATGTATAATATCTCCCTTTAATAATCATGGAACTGGAAATCTATTTAACTTCTTCAATCATTTGTCTCCCATATAATTCAGTGATACTGAAAGGAAAAGTCACTATTGAAGAAACACTATCGTAGTAAAGGAATCAAGCCCTGGTCCAGTAGCCCCGGCCAGGAATCAAACCCTGGTCCAGTAGCCCCGGCCAGGAATCAAACCCTGGTCCAGTAGCCCCGGCCAGGAATCAAACCCTGGTCCAGTAGCCCCGGCCAGGAATCAAACCCTGGTCCAGTAGCCCCGGCCAGGAATCAAGCCCTGGTCCAGTAGCCCCGGCCAGGAATCAAACCCTGGTCCAGTAGCCCCGGCCAGGAATCAAACCCTGGTCCATTAGCCCCGGCCAGGAATCAAACCCTGGTCCAGTAGCCCCGGCCAGGAATCAAGCCCTGGTCCAGTAGCCCCGGCCAGGAATCAAGCCCTGGTCCAGTAGCCCCGGCCAGGAATCAAGCCCTGGTCCAGTAGCCCCGGCCAGGAATCAAGCCCTGGTCCAGTAGCCCCGGCCAGGAATCAAGCCCTGGTCCAGTAGCCCCGGCCAGGAATCAAGCCCTGGTCCAGTAGCCCCGGCCAGGAATCAAGCCCTGGTCGCTACACTATGATTGGTTGTTCTAATAGAGGATTCAGTTCCTTTGGTTTCAGTTCATGTGTTGTTTTCTTGTACAACTCAAAGTAAAGCTGAAGGTACATTTGTTTTGTTTTTTTTGCGTTTTATTAAGTGAGTCTGTGGGAATCAGTGGGCTAGTCTGGAATCCAACCTGATTTCATTATGTTTCAGTCTGGGTTAACCAGGCTAGGAATGGGCTCCTTTAATATGGATTCCTGTCAAAATATTGTAAATTATATTTTGACTGAAATGTATATCCATAACTTTACCCCTGTTTTGAGAGAGCCAATGACCTCGTCTTCAGCAATGATGGTCTTTAATTTAAACAATAGTGATGGATGAGGGAACCAGGGGATGAATAATAGATCAATGAAAGGCACATCAACTTTGGTCCTGTTTGTTTCTGTTGTTTGTGACTCTTCAGTATAAAAAAAAGTAAAAAGTTAGTCACAATTGAAAAGAAAAGTCTGTCATCATGACTGAACTATGCTGCCTGAGTTAAGGCATGACTGTGGACAGCGTCCCAAATGGCACCCTATTCCCTATACAGGGACCATAGACTCTGGTCAAAAGTAGTGCACTATATAGGGAATCGGGTGCCATTTGGGACACCTAGAACATTCAGACGTTCTAGAACATTCAGTGACCTAGAACAAATTCAGACATTCTAGAATTCTCAGCTTTCATGATGATACAGAAGATTTACAGTCAGCCCGGCTTCTTTCCTGTTCAGGTTTTAAACAACATAGCTTTTAGACAGAGAGAGTCAATCCACAGGAGGAGGAGTATGATGAAGGCCATGACCAAGGCAGCTCAGCGGAGACAAGCTCTGGTCCAGGGCGTTACATGCAGCGCAGCATCAAATAACTAGGATGGTGGTGTATATGAAGTCCACGGTCTGAATCAGCCCTCCTCAGACACCACAGCATTATTGTGCCCTACTCCCTATACCGGGCACTACTTTTGATACACCCAAAAACTTTGGGTCGAGGTCAGTGCCAGGGGGGGGGGACTCCTGTGGCTCTGTAAAAAAGTAGTGCACTATATAGGGAATAGGGTGCTATTTGGGACACACATTCCCAGGGCTTTCTGCAGACTCAAACACCTGTTGTTGTGAAAAGCAGAGTGACAGACAACCAGTTGACCTTTTAAAGAGAGAAAAAAAATGCACTACAGATATCAGTACGGATAAAACCAGGCAACCAAAATACCCTAAAATGAATAATATGAGAAACAAGTCAAATAAGATTACAACTCAAAAACACACAGATGGGAGGTTCTCTTGCAGCTTTACTCAAAAATAGCAAAATTGAGGAAAACCTGAAATGACCTAAGTGGGTGTTGTGGGCCTCAACATCAGAGGAATAACATTTATACACAGGGTTGGTAGATTACCGTAGAAATGTAATCCGTTACAGTTACTAGTTACCTGTCCAAAATTGTAATCAGAAAAGTTACTTTTTGGATTACCCAAACTCAGTAAAGTAATCAGATTACTTTCTGTTACTTTTGGATGACTTTCCACTTAAG